>CM042418.1:2141109-2473609 GCA_023634145.1 Thymallus thymallus
ACGTTGGTGCTGCAGGCGAGGAGGAATGTGGGCCGACCCATGAGATGGATGGAGCACATGAAGATGGAGAGGCTGAAGCAGGTGAACGGAGGAGGAGCCCCCATGCCCAGGCTGGGCCCCCTGTCACCCACACCGCCGCCCAAGGGACCTGCCACGCTGCCCGCCATCCTGGGGAAGGGTAAGGACCCACCATTCTCATATCCACCACCCAGTCTGGGTCCTCTGAGGCTATACACAAAGAATAATAGTGTTTCATTACAGGTACTTAGTTAGGGTGTGAAGTGTGTTTTACATGCTGTACTTCATGGACATTCAATATCGGTATTAAACGTCCCTGGACGCTGCAAAGGCGAATAGATATGTAAAATAATATCGATACTAGTATTGGGTTGTGAAAAAAACTCCAAATGTCTCAGCAGATCTCGGTTTGATTACTTGGAACTTCCCCCTGGCAGATCGGACTTGAATACACAGGCGTACAAATTCTTTAAATTCTCTGTTCCGCTGGAAAACGTTATCAAACCCATATCATATCATGCCATATATCATATCAGTGATTAAAGCATGTAATATAATTTCATGGCCAAACTGTGCCAGTTGTGTTTGTGAGAAAGTTGTCTCTCTTCACTTATATTGTGCTCATCTTTCTCTCTATCCCTCCTCCTGTCTCTCTGTCTGGGTCTCTCTCTCTCCGTCTCCTCCTGTCTCTCTGTCTGGGTCTCTCTCTCTCTCTGTCTCCTCCTATCTCTCTGTCTGGGTCTCTCTCTGTCTCCTCCTGTCTCTCTGTCTGGGTCTCTCTCTCTGTCTCCTCCTGTCTCTCTGTCTGGGTCTCTCTCTCTGTCTCCTCCTGTCTCTCTGTCTGGGTCTCTCTCTCTGTCTCCTCCTGTCTCTCTGTCTGGTTCTCTCTCTCTGTCTCCTCCTGTCTCTCTGTCTGGGTCTCTCTCTCTGTCTCCTCCTGTCTCTCTGTCTGGGTCTCTCTCTCTGTCTCCTCCTGTCTCTCTGTCTGGGTCTCTCTTTCTGTCTCCTCCTGTCTCTCTGTCTGGGTCTCTCTCTCTGTCTCCTCCTGTCTCTCTGTCTGGGTCTCTCTCTCTGTCTCCTCCTGTCTCTCTGTCTGGGTCTCTCTCTCTGTCTCCTCCTGTCTCTCTGTCTGGGTCTCTCTCTCTGTCTCCTCCCGTCTCTCTGTCTGGGTCTCTCTCTCTGTCTCCTCCTGTCTCTCTGTCTGGGTCTCTCTCTCTGTCTCCTCCTATCTCTCTGTCTGGGTCTCTCTCTCTGTCTCCTCCTGTCTCTCTGTCTGGGTCTCTCTCTATGTCTCCTCCTGTCTCTCTGTCTGGGTCTCTCTCTCTGTCTCTCTGTCTGGGCCTCTCTCTCTGTCTCCTCCTGTCTCTCTGTCTGGGTCTCTCTCTCTGTCTCCTCCTGTCTCTCTGTCTCGGTCTCTCTCTCTCCCTATTATTTCTTTATCCCCCCAATCTCTCTCCCTCCCTCTCTCTTGCCTTCCTCAGGTCCATGCCTGGGCAGGTTATCCCAGCCTCCCCCTCGTCCCGAGCTGAGCAGCACAGAGTTGACGGTGATCAGCTTGCTCCGCAACATCGAGCGTGGTGACCGGCGGGACAGCAGTGGCAGCGCCGCCAGCTCGGCCTACCTAAGCAGCAGCCGGCGCTCCTCGGGCATCTCGCCGTGCTTCTCGTCGCGGCGCTCCAGCCAGGCATCCCAGAGCGAGGCAGCCAACACCCCTAGTCACCACTACCGCCACCACAACCTCAGCTCCACCGACTCCTACGACCCCATCTCTACCGACGCCTCGCGCCGCTCCAGCGAGGCCAGCCAGTGCGGGGGAGGTGGTGGAGGAGGAGGGGTGTTTGTGGGTGGAGCGTGGGCGGGTGTAGGGGGAGGGTCCAAGGGGTTGCTCAACCTCACGCCTGCACAGCACTACTACCTGAAGGCGAAGTACGCTGCAGCCACGGGCGGCCCACCTCCAACACCGCTGCCCAACATGGAGTGCATGAGTCTGAAGACCAGCATGGCCATGATGGGCGAGGTCCAGGACGGCGGTGTAGGCAACTACACGCTGCCCCCGCTGGTCAGGCCGCGCCGCTGCAGCGACAGCAGCCCCACCAACGGGTATGGGGACCACCGAGACTACTGGCGGAGGGGCTTCTATCCCGGCGAGGGCCCAGGGAATGGCCCGGACCGGAGGGCCAGCGACCCCGTGCGGACCCACCCTCAGAAAGCACACCCAGAATTCTTTGGGCTGCCCCAGGTCCAACGCTTCAGCAGCCTCAACAACATCCACCCTTTGCCCCCGCTATCAGGCCTCCAGCACCCCACGGCAAAGGGCTGCAGTTTCAGTCTGCAGAACTACACACGCTCCGAGGTGAACCTACAGAGAGGGGGCCTGCTCTCCTCACCCTGCCCCCCCAGCATCATGGAGAACGCGGCCCTGGAGGCCCTGGCCATGGAGGAAGAGGGAGCCCTGGATGAAGACATGCTGCCTGACGACATGGTGCACTACCTCCGCTCACAGGACCAGGCATGCTCCTACAACAACCACCTGGAGAACCAGGTGACTGGAGACAACGGCCATCTCCCTGGGGGCGGGTTACAGGATCTGGGCCCAGGGCTGAACCAGTGCTTCGACAGCCTCCAGCAGTACCAACAGCAGCATGGACTGGAGAGAGAGAGCCCTAGAATAGACGGCATGCCCATCCAGTGGAATGAGGTGAGCTCAGGGAGCGCTGAGAGGTCTCCACAGAGGCAGCCCCAGGCCCAGTCCCAGCAGAGGTGTAGCCGATGGGCCGACACAGAGCAGCATCAAGGTCTGGCTGCCGGTTCGCCGTTCGACAGGTTCGGGAACATGGTGGTGCAGCCGCAACAACCATTCGCCAGAGACTTCCAGAACCAACGCTGTGCCCAGCCAGCCCAGTCCCAACCTCAGCCTCCATGCAGAGTCAATGGCGGGGTGAAGTTAGAGGTAACCACCCACTCCTGCATGGAGATGAGAGGGAACGACCACAACCCCACACACACCTTCGGCCGCCCTGACTTCTCCCAGATCTCTCTGGGGCCTCTGCCCCAGGGCTACGGCCAGCAGAAGTACCATAACCAGGCTCAGAACCACAGTAACTCCAGGCAGATCGGAGACAACCTGCTTCTCAGCCGAACCTCCATGGACAGCCTCTCCAGCCTCTCCCCGGCACTCCACCACCAATCCCAGGCCGCCGCCCCCCGCCTGCAGCAGTCCAACAGCAGGCACACGGCCAGACCGCAGCAGTACCTGAATCTCCAACCGAGCACCACCAACGGTAGCCATGTCAACCTTACCCAGCAGAACATCACCCAGCAGCAGCAGAGTCTGAGCAACCAAGCCAGCCACTGCTCCCTGGCCCGTCAGGTGTCCGGGCTGAAGCTGGAGGCTCCCGACCAGGGATACCTGGACCAGAGCTTCAGCGACCAGGCTGTGTGCTTTGACCTGGGGGAGACCAAGGCCTCGTCCTTCCCTCCCCTGGAGGAGCAATGTCGGCTGGAAACCATGACCGAGCAGGTGGGGCTAGGAGGGGACTCCTCGGTCCTGGCCTCCCTACTCACTCCGGGCGCCGACCAGGTGACCAGTACGGTAGACAGTGGCTTGGGCGGCTCGGCCAACATGCTAGACGACGTGGTGGCGCTGGATGATGTGGGGCTGGGCTACGACCAGGGTAGTCTGGTATCGGGGATGATCAGCCCCTCTATCTTCCAGGGCCTGTCCCGGAACTCGTCCCGCCTCACCACCCCCCGGGCCTCTGCCACCTTCCACAGCACCGCGGGCATGGTGCCCTCCAACCTCAGCAACATGGCTATCGGGGACATGAGCTCCCTTCTCACCACCCTTGCAGAGGAGAGCAAGTTCCTGGCCATCATGCAGTAACTAACTCCCTCCTTCCTTCGCGCCATCCCTCTCTCCCGTGTCTAGAAGGAAATAGAGGAGAAACCTGAAGCAACTGAGAGAGTAAAAACGACGGCAACACTTATGACAAAGACGGCAACACTTATGACAAAGACGGCAACACTTATAACAAAGCGACAAATTATCACACTTTACTATACTTAAGTAAAGTGTTTCCCAAACAGATGTATTTTGTTAAAGTGTCATCCCCTCTCTTCCGAGGCAGAGGACGTGTCAAAAAGTATATATAGATAAATTCAATTTCTGTAATGAAGGCTATTTTTGGAAGCCCTTCCCTTTGCATTACTATATGATGTGAGCGAGTGAAGCCTCTGATGACCTTTCTGGTCTCGTCCCTTTGAAACGTTATTTTCTGTATCGTTTTTGCTGTACACTGTTGGTATAAATGCATGTTGTATTCAAGGTCAAACATAATCACTGTCTTCATAAGTACGTAGACTAGCCCATGTGCTAAGTATCTAATCCTATTGGATGTACCATTTACCATTATGGTCCAACAATCGCTTCATATAAATCCTTATGTCATAAGAGGGTCAAAGGTCAAATATCAACTGAAAAGGCCCCTGGTGTTATCTTTCTATAATTACTTGTTGGAAAAAAAACGTATTTACACCTTTGCTATTGTCATTTTGTTAGTATGTTACTTTTGCAAATATGTAAATGTTGATGATTCATTGCTTCTACCAAGTCTTACCAAGTGGTTTGACAGAGTATTCCAATAATATTGTATTGTGTCAACGTTTAAAGGACCACACTTCTAAGTCTTAAAATTCACAAGCACCAAAATGTAGCCCTTTAGTTCGTACTCCAATGGCTTGATTTACAGTCTATAATGGTACTCACGGGTGTATATATCTCTGTAGAGAAAACAAGCATTTACGGACAGACATATTCATTTTACTTTTAATTCTATGCGTAGTAAAGGGTACCATTTGTTTTCTGTGTTTTAAACCGCCATTGTATTTGACCATTTTAGAAATGTGATCCTTGTTTTGTCAACTAAAAACATTTATATTGGATCATCCATATTCTGTTCTCCAAAAGAGTACTATACAGTATGTCCTGCCACTATGGTGTGCAGTGACTCTTTCAACAGTGTTAGTATCACCTTGCAATCCCACATGACAGTGTACAGTATTTTAAATAGCTTCCTTCATCATCAGTGGCAAAGCAATGAGGTACAGAATTGTTTTGATGTTTTTTGGTACTTTTTGTCTTTTTGTAGCTGTGCGTCGATCAATGTTTTGTTTTGTTTTGAAAGAGGTAAGAACTCATTCCCTCATGAAAGGACCAGAGGGAATGGCCATGGGGTATGTGCCTTAATAAAACCTGCCTGTCGGAAAATAAAATGATCACTGCCAATCTTCCATTGTTAATTATAAAAAAATACACATGTTAAGTGTCTCGTGAGACCTGTAGAATTCACATAAACTTCTATATTTAATTTTTGTTAATGTTTTTTTTTTTATACCTGTAAATACATTACACTATCTGTAGGTTTAGCTCAGATATGAGGATGAGGCACGAGGTCAATAAAGAAATGACTCTTAAAGCAGGGATTCCCATACCATGGTTCTAGTCCAGGCAGATTTGGCTCTTAGTGGTTCACAGAGTGCCCAGCACTGCCTGTCTGCAAGAAGAGCCACTTTGCTATTTTATAACTGACCAAAAATGTTTGTATGGTTTTAATAAAAAAAGAAAATAATATTTAAAGTCTTCTGTCTTGCATGTGTGCTGGTTTGGATGTGATGAAACACAGACTCAGATGGATGTGAACCGATCTTATAGGTTACATAGGTTTGTTGGATTTCAGGTCATCAACCCACCACGACAAACAAGTAAATGGGATAGAATGATCCATTGACGGCGAGCGTCACTGCCTTTTCTGCATAAGACAAACTACATTAGTACGAATTACTGCGTTACTAAGAATTACTAATAAAGTCACTGTCCTTGTAATGGGATGAAATCACTAAACAATTTCTGTTTAAACCTCAGGTTATCAGATTAACATATTATGTCAAACATAAAAAAATATATATTTTAAATTACACACACATCAAAAGGAAATGCAACTTCTGGTCGACCTCAATGATTGTCTGTATCAACATTTTTTCTCCATTGGATTATGGAGAATCGAATAGTCTGTGCTTTTGTTGCCTTCTGATCCTCAGTAAGAATTGCATTGGAATTTCACACTGACAGACATCCACTTCAGACAACAAGCCACTGTCTATTCACAAACGTAAAAATACATTTATAACCTTTAATATTGTCATATCTTCTCCTCAATTGGCGTTTAAATGTACAGTTGAAGTCGGAAGTTTACATACACCTTAGCCAAATACATTTAAACTCAGTTTTTCACAATTCCTGACATTTAATCCTAGTAAAAATTCCCTGTCTTAGGTCAGTTAGGATCACCACTTTATTTTAAGAATGTGAAATGTCAGAATAATAGTAGAGAGAATTATTTCTTTCAGCTTTTATTTCTTTCATCACATTCCCAGTGGGTCAGAAGTTTACATACACTCAATTAGTATTTGGTAGCATTGCCTTTAAATTGTTTAACTTGGGTCAAACGTTTCGGGTGGCCTTCCACAAGCTTCCCACAATAAGTTGGGTGAATTTTGACCCATTCCTCCTGACAGAACTGGTGTAACTGAGTCAGGTTTGTAGGCCTCCTTGCTCACACAAGCTTTTTCAGTTCTGCCCACACATTTTCTATAGGATTGAGGTCAGGGCTTTGTGATGGCCACTCCAATACCTTGACTTTGTTGTCCTTTAGCCATTTTGCCACAACTTTGGAAGTATGCTTGGGGTCATTGTCCATTTGGAAGACCCATTTGCGACCAAGCTTTAACTTCCTGACTGTTGTCTTGAGATGTTGCTTCAATATGTCCACATAATTTTCCTTCCTCATGATGCCATCTATTTTGTGAAGTGCACCAGTCCCTCCTGCAGCAAAGCACCCCCACAACATGATGCTGCCACCCCCGTGCTTCACGGTTGGGATGGTGTTCTTCGGCTTGCAAGCCTCCCCCTTTTTCCTCCAAACATAACGATGGTCATTATGGCCAAACAGTTCTATTTTTGTTTCATCAGACCAGAGGACATTTCTCCTAAAAGTACAATCTTTGTTCCCATGTGCAGTTGCAAACCGTAGTCTGGCTTTTTTATGGCGGTTTTGGAGCAGTGGCTTCTTCCTTGCTGAGCGGCCTTTCAGGTTATGTCGATATAGGACTCGTTTTACTGTGGATATAGATACTTTTGTAACTGTTTCCTCCAGCATCTTCACAAGGTCCTTTGCTGTACGTTCATCTCTAGGTGACAGAACGCGTCTCCTTCCTGAGCGGTATGACGGCTGCGTGGTCCCATGGTGTTTATACTTGCGAACTATTGTTTGTACGGATGAACGACTTCAACTGTATATATAAGCAAATGTAGAAATACTGTGGGTAACACTTCATTTTAAGTGGTCCTTATTACATTGTAAATACCAATGATGTACATTAGCACTAGATTGTGCATTGCTATGTATTGGCCATTGAGAGGCTTTGAAGCCACCGGACGGCCATATTGGCACTCCCCAGTAGACGCAGTCCTCTATATTATTTGAATCAGGTGTGTAGTGCTAGTACTGACTTTGGGAAACACTGTTCTATAGGAACGAATGGAATTCAATTAAATGTTTCAAGGACAAAATTAGATGTATTTAACTAGTTTTTGAAAATGTTTTCAGATATTATTTTATTTTATTTTGTATTTTTATGTTTAGCTCACATAATATAATTTAAAGGTACTGTATTCATCACATAATATAATTTAAAGGTACTGTATTCATCACATAATATAATTTAGAAGTATTCATTAATGTGTCTGTAATATAATAAATGTAGCAAAAATGAATGTAAACATTTGTAAATGCATTTCTATAGCTTCCAAAATACGTTTTACAATTGTGGGGGAGTGCCAAGATGGAGGCACTGTGGCTTCAACACAGCGCCCCCTATCAGTCATTTAGTGGATATATAAATCACTGGTAAGTACACTGTAAAAAGTATTTCAATTATTGTAATTATTGTAATAATTCATAATTACACTGTAATAACATGTAACTGGTGGTAATTGCAGTCTGTAATTACAGGGGTGTAACAACGAATGCTTGTTACCGTGCTTGTTACAGATGTTAAGGTTTCCGATAGCATCCCAACGGACCATATTTCAGCACAAACCATGCGATAAGTGTTAGCCAAGTACTAGTTTGTTTATCCTCACATTAATATAAGTATTACATTTTTTATAATCTGAGATGACACTCGCATGGTAGACCCCAGTCAGTGAGGTTGACCTACACTGACTGTAGAAAACATTTGAAAAACCTGCTCTTTCCATGACAGACTGACCAGGTGAATCCAGGTGAAAGCTATGATCCCTTATTGATGTGACTTGTTAAATCCACTTCAATCATTGCAGATGAAGGGGAGGAGACAGGTTAAAGAAGGATTTTTAAGCCTTGAGACAATTGAGACATGGATTGTGTATGTGTGCCATTCAGAGGGTGAATGGGCAAGACAGAAGATTTAAGTGCCTTTGAACGGGGTATGGTAGTAGGTGCCAGGCGCTCCGGTTTGAGTGTGTCAAGAACTGCAACGCTGCTGGGTTTTTCATGCTCAACAGTTTCCTGTGTGTATCAATGGTCCTAAGGACATCCAGACAACTTGACACAACTGTGGGAAGCATTGGAGTCAACATGGGCCAGCATCACCGTGCTGGGGGTGCAACTCAATATCAGGAAGGGGTTTTGCACACTCAGTATACAGTATATCTAATCTGTTTTGAAGAGTGCGCATTCACAGGTAGACAATTAGAACCTACTGAGTCTCCAACCTTTGTAATCTCAGACACCCAGCGCATCTGTCCACAAGAGATGACAACCGTGTGACAGTTATTACTGAACCGGATGGAGCTGAGAAGAAACGAAACACTAACGTTGGTGAATTTAATGGGAACTTGCCCATTTGTAACAAGCATGGTAACAAGCGTTTGATGTTACAGCTCTAGGGAAAGGAAAAGTGAGGATACTAGTTAGTTGTACAACTGAATGCATTCAACTGAAATGTGTCTTCCTCATTTAACCCAACCCCTCTGAATCAGAGAGGAGCGGGCGCTGCCTTAATCAACACCCAGGGAATCTATTTACAGACTGCCAGATTACCACCAGTTACATGTTTTTACAGGGTAACTATGAGTTATTACAATTAACTACAATACTTGCCTTGACCACTGTAATGAGGACCCCTTAAAATGAAGTGTTACCATACTGTGATATGGAATGGTCTTGGTTGAAAATCCCTAATCTTCTCTGATAAACTGAGATGTTTATATTTTGACCAAAGGTTTTCCCTAATAAGATTCTCTGTGGCTCCAGAGATCACAGGTAATGGATAATCTGTCCCCTTGTGAGACTCTCTGATTGACCTCTTCGCCATCGGCCATTTCACAATGCCCATAATTTACCCAACCCTTTAACATGGCAACTCAACCCATTAGCACCCATTTCAAGTCCTTTAGGTGCCCTTGACGTAAGTAGAGCCGGGTTTCACTTTATTTCGCAATTTCCCCTGGACATTATAAATGCTTTCTGCCTTTTAGAAGCCACAGTGACTGAACACTGAGATGAAATGGAGGACTCTCAAAAGGTTACCTACTACGTAGCATCAGAAGAAGTCAAGAAATTGAAAGAGGAGCTAAATTGTTCCAACTGACACGTGAGATGGGCTCTTTGACTTTGAAGCTCCCAGGCTGCAAATGTTTCAGACAAGAACAGTTCCCTTCAGAGACATTTCTATCTCCTTTTGACTCCATCTCTAGTTCTCCACAGTCTGTCTCAGACTGAAATGGTAGGAATGTGTCAGGGGCCAGGCTGTCAGGGGCCAGGCTGTCAGGGCCCTGGTTGGTTCTTTCTCAGTGCAGAACTTCAATGCTAAATGGGGAGAGATGGGGATACTTGTCAATCGGAGTTAATCTTTTCACAAGTCTCCTCTACCTCAGTCAGCATCCAAACTTTTAAAAAGTCAACCAGTCTTCGATAGAAAATACACTGAAGACAAGGATAGCCTCCATCCAGTTATCCACTTGCCTTAGCCACAGCACCCCAAACACCAATAATTATAACTCATTGCTCAATTCAGGAAATAGATATTGGAGAAAGTACACTGTGCTGTACATTTGTATTGTACTTGAGAAAAGGAGACAAAACAATATATAATATGAAATATTTTATTAGTAAAAGTTGTGGTACACTGAAGGTGCTCTTTCCACATCAGCTGAATTTCACAACTCAATTCTTTGCTTAAATGACATTTTTTTCATCAGTGAAAAAACGAACAAATCAAACATTTAACAATGGAATATACACTCATCGGCCGGTTTATTAGGTAGACGATCCCATTCCAGAAAATGGATCCCTCCTACAGAGAGTGAGTCAGGAAGCCGTGGCTTGCTACAGTGCTTTCGGAAAGTATTCAGACGCCTTCCCCTTTTCCACATTTTGTTAAGTTACAGCCTTATTCTAAAATGGATTACATTTTAAAAAATCCTCATCAAAAACAGAAATACCTTATTTACATAAGTATTCACACCCTTTGCTATGAGACTCGAAATTGAGCCATGAGGCCTGCTTTAGAATGTCTCTCTGAAACCCCTACAGAACGTTCTCATTCATAGATAGATAGATACTTTATTGATCCCCGAGAGGAAATTTCTTAAATTTCTTCTGAAATGGATTACATAAAAAAAAAAGGCCTGCTTTAGAATGTCTCTCCGACACCCCTACATAACATCCTCATTCCTGAGGCCTGCTTTAGAATGTCTCTCCGACACCCCTACATAACATCCTCATTCCTGAGGCCTGCTTTAGAATGTCTCTCCGACACCCCTACATAACATCCTCATTCCTGAGGCCTGCTTTAGAATGTCTCTCCGACACCCCTACAGAACATCCTCATTCCTGAGGCCTGCTTTAGAATGTCTCTCCGACACCCCTACAGAACATCCTCATTCCTGAGGACTGCTTTAGAATGTCTCTCCGACACCCCTACAGAACATCCTCATTCCTGAGGCCTGCTTTAGAATGTCTCTCTGACACCATTACTGAACGTCCTTATTCCTGAGGCCTGCTTTAGAATGTCTCTGATACCCCTACAGATTGTCCTCATTCCTGAGGCCTGCTTTAGAATGTCTCTTTGTCACCCCTATACATTGTCCTCATTCCTGAGGACTGCTTTAGACTGTCTCTCCGACAACCCTACTGAACGTCCTCATTCCTGAGGCCTGCTTTAGAATGTCGCTCCGACACACCTACTGAACGTCCTCATTCCCGAGGCCTGCTTTAGAATGTCTCTCCGACACCCCTACAGAACGTCCTCATTCCTGAGGCCTGCTTTAGAATGTCTCTCCGACACCCCTACAGAACTTCCTCATTCCTGAGGCCTGCTTTAGAATGTTTCTCTGACACCCCCTACTGAACATCCTCATTCCTGAGGCCTTCTTTAGAATGTCTCTCTGACACCCCTACAGAACGTCCTCATTTCTGAGGCCTGCTTTAGAATGTCTCTCTGACACCCCTACAGAACGTCCTCATTCCTGGGGCCTGCTTTAGAATGTTCTCTGACACCCCTACTGAACATCCTCATTCCTGAGGACTGCTTTAGAATGTTTCTCTGACACCCCTACTGAACATCCTCATTCCTGAGGCCTGCTTTAGAATGTCTCTGACACCCCAACAGAACGTCCCTATTCCTGATGAGTTGGACTGTTTCCTCTCCCCCCTGTCTGAACAATAACCCTGCTTGTGTGTGCTTGTGTTTAGAGTGGCAGAAGTGAAGCAGGAGTGGCACCTATGGGGTTGCCAGGCGTGCCAGGGTATAACTATGCCCCCCTGGCACTGACAAGGGGGGCCTGGGAGTTCTGTGACCCCTGACAAAAAAGGGTTGGGTGGGGTGGGGGTCAGAGGAGGGGGGGTTCTCTATTCATGGTCACATCAACAAGAAGGAATCCCTCTCTATGGTATAGATAGTTCTGGAAGAGTGCAAGGATGTTCTACATATTTCACACGCCACTGTTGTCTACCACTGGACACAGGAAGCTGTGAAGGAATGACAGGGATCGCTAGGTCTCTCTCTCAAGCACACATAGTGGAGGGCTCCCGAGTGGCACAGACCACAGGGCTCCTGAGTGGCGCAGAGGTCTAAGGCACTGCATCTCAGTGCAAGAGGCGTCACTACAGTCCCTGGTTTGAATCCAGGCTGTATCGCATCGGGCTGTGATTGGGAGTCCCATAGGGTGGCGCACAATTGGCCCAGCGTCGTCCGAGTTTGGCCGGGGTAGGCCGTCATTATAAATAAGAATTTGTTTGTAAGTGACTTGCCTAGTTAAATAAAGGTTACAAAATAAAACAATTAGTTGTCTTGCCAGGATGCACTAATGCCACTCGTCCTAATATTTATATATTTCTTAATTCCATTCTTTTACTTTTAGATTTGTGTGTATTATAAATTATTATTGATTATACTATAAATGTGTATGTGACCAATAACATTGGAATTGATTTACAGTGTCTAGGGTTTACAGAGAATGGTGAGACAGTCAGCAGCAGTCATGTGGGTGAAAACATCTCGTTGATGAGAGACATCGAAGGAGAAAGGTAAGAATAGTGCCAGCTAACAGGCGGAGCCACAACAGACCAATAACGGCTCAGTACAACAGTGGTGTGCAAAAGGGCCTCTAGGAACGTCAACCCTTGTCACGTTAGGGCTATTGCGGCAGACGAGCACACCGGGTTCCACTCCTATCAGCTAAAAATAAGAAGATGATGCTCCAGTAGGCACGCCATCACCAACACTGGACAATTGATGAGTGGAAAAAATATTGCCTGGTCCAACAAATCCTGTTGCGTCATGTCAGGATTTGGCGTAAGCAGCAGGTGTTAACGGTACAGGCTGGTGGTGGTGGCGTACCGCCGTCCAATCTGCATCAACTGTGTGATGCCATTGCGTCAGCAACTAGATGTACGTTCCTAATAAACTGGCCGGTGAGTGTATACAACATAGGAGGAGCTTCCACAAGCTGGCATTGTTCTGTCTCATGCACGAGGCACTTAAATTTGAGAGCCAATCGCCAGGACTGTGTCCAAATCGTTGGAGTCAACCGGAGCTGTTCTGCAAAATAACACAATGGCCGTGCTTGAAATGGAACCTTCCTATTGTTCAGAGGTGAGTACAGTACTACTGTTGAGGCCATTCCGTAAGCACAGGTCTGGGACCTGTGAAATGGGGCTCGTGCTGCCGTCTGCCATTTCATATGGGACATAAATGTTGCTACACACACCGAGAGCATTTACATTTCACAGGCGCGCGCTACACACGTCTAGGGCGCAACAAATGAGTGCACATTCAAAAGCATGCATCGCTGAAGGATGAGCCATCTTGGTAATCATGAAAAATTCACTGTAGAAGATGTGCCTTTACATACCATCTTCTAGATGCGACTTGTACACAACACACATTTCTAAACAGACCAATACGATTCTTCCAACTATGCAATAGACACACTTACAGGAATTATATTCTTTCAATGTCTGTCATTTCAATGCCAGTTAAATAAAAAAAAGTCCATAGCCACTGAGCCACCGCCCGGGCAGGGGGCGTGGGAGTCTTACAATGATAAATCACAAAAGTATTTGTTTTTTTTCTGAATGTAATTCTCCATTACCTATTTACAATAAATCTAGATACCAGCTTATAATTACCTATCGTAATCAAAATAGGGGAGTCTGGTCTCGTCTTTTAAGCCACCATACAGCCGTTTGACCTGACATTGCTGCTCTGGGTGGTAATATAGTCCCAGATCGCTTTGTGCTGTTTTGCCAACTATGGTTGTTGTCATGCAATTGCCATCAGAATGACCATAGTTGACGAGAGCGCAAATGGATCTGGAACCAGGCTAGTGTGAGCTGGTCTGAGGTCAGATCTTCTCCTGGATGAAGGGGTGCTGCAGGGCCTGGTTGATACTGATGCGTTTGGCCGGGTCTAGCATCAGCGTGCCGTCGATCAGGTCTTTGAGGATCAGGACCTTCTTCCTCTGCTCCTCTGGCAGCCGCTGGCCCCCCACCATGTCACACAGCAGGTCCTTGGTGGAGTTGATGGTGCTCATCACGGTCACCTTCTCCTGTGGATGTGACGGTGAGGGGTGGATGGAGGGAGGTGGATGGAGGGAGGAAGTGGAGGCAGAAGGGAGATTTTTTTGTGATACAGTGGAACTATTCAAAAACCTTTAACCATCTGAATGAGCCTTCATGATTACCCCAGCAAACCTAGCAAGTTATTTATGCTTGAACCACAGACTGAAGATCTAGAGGTGTCACTACAGACACCCTGGTTCAATTCCAGGCTGTATCGCAACCGGACGTGATTGGGAGTCCCATAGGGCGGCGCACAATTGGCCCAGCGTCGTCCGGGTTTGGCCGGTATAGGCCGTCATTGTAAATAAGAATTTGTTCTTAACTGACTTGCCTAGTTAAATAAAGGTTAGTAAATACATTTTTTTTAGATATAAATCAGGGGAACCTTTCTTGGATTGAGCAGGTGAAAAGTAGAACATATACAAACCCTTTCAGTCACTTTGTCTACTTCAATGTAGAGGAAGTTGAGGTTCTGATCAAAGTGCTGGTCTTTGAACAGACCTTTCCGGATCATCTGAGAACAAATGAAGAAACATTACATCATCTGTACCTTACAGCACAGTGTACAATGCCCCAGATTATGACTTCCTCTCAAAATCTAACATTGAAAAAAGGTCCAGTAATGTGGACAGTTTACCTTGTTGGGCATCTTTCCCTTGAGGTCCATGGCCAGTTTGATCATGTGGTTGTTAGAGGAGCCGGGGAACAGGATCTTGCCTGTGTAGAGTTCGTACAGCGTGCAGCCCACCGACCACATGTCTATGCTGTAGTCGTATGGCTTCCCAATGACTGTGACAGAAAGAGACATCCTAATGAATGTGATCCAAGTATGTGAGATAGAAACTGGTGAGGGCCCAAAAAGGTGAAAAGAAAATATGCAAGGAAACTCGCTGCAACAAAATGGTGGGGTTATCACAATACCAACATTTCACTAACGATGTGATACCAGGCCAAGTTTCACAATACCAGTAGTATCGTAATACCACAGAGTTTGCCCTGACACCCCCAGGACGCCTGTTCCCGTTTGATATACGTTCTGTACCTGTGCTACAGAGAAACCGGTCCCTGATATTCACAGCTATACTCAATACAACACATTGAATTTAACCTCAGAGTTCAATGTATAATAGAATAGGCTACTGCAGAAAATGCCAGATTTTCTCATATCCAAAGGCCTACCTGTGATTGGGCAGGAGGAATGTAGGAAGGAATATAAATCCATAATGATCTTCATTTCATTGTGTTGGTGAGGGGAAAAACACCCTAGGCCTATATGAAATCATCTTCACCCTACTCTTCAGACAACTTTACACAAATAGCCTACAACCCAACACACACACACACACACCACTCTCCTCACACACACCTGCTATTGGATGAAGCACTCATTCACATATGACATATTGTACCTGATTCTGTATTTGTAGAACATGTAGGGATGCATTCTGTGCTCAGTAATTAATTTAGATATGAGAAACATACATTATTTAGTAATCATAGAGGGACAGGGCTGGCTCTAGCAAGACTTGGTTGCTCCTCCCAGTTTTACAGCTAATTTACAAAAGACTAACGGAGAGACGGAGAGAAAATGTTGCAATTTTAGTAAAAAAAATCTAATGCAATTCTACTTATTTTGCCAGAGAGAAAAAAAAGGTGCAGTTTTACAGCTAATTTCCTGCAACAACTTTTGCCATGACTTATGCCATGTTAATGATATCTGAGTGAAAGTGACTAACAAAATCAATGTGGGCCCCTGAAGGTCCCCTAGGCACGTGCCCTGCGTGACCGGTCGGTATTCGGCCATGACTAGACTAATTTAAGAAATAAAAAAATTAGTTAGCTTAAATGGCTAACTGAGAGCCTGTCAGTCAGTGACTGACAAAACAAGAGAAAAATAGCTGATAAGCAAAATATAAAATATAATATGTTATACCTGGAGCAAGCCAAGAAGATCTGTTCATGCCTCTTTTATCTCAAAGGGTGACACTCTACACACTTGTTGTCAGACAGATCTACATGATTCACAGGGATTATCTATTTTGAGATCAAAACGGCAAATATCGCTGAAAAGTGACGAGTTTACATCCCTGTTAATTACAGATGTTTTTTTGATTTTTTTTATAGTCAACAAACACTCTAAAAAGAAAACTTACTGATTTCGGGAGCTCTGTAGAATCTGCTGACGAGGTACGGTGTGATGTCGTTGTCCGCCACGTGGGATGCCGAGCCAAAATCGCAGAGTTTCAGGATGGTCTTCGACTCATTCACCTTGTGGGGAGAGACAGACCAGGGTCTATTCATTAGGGCAGTGTAGTAAAACACTTAAATCCAGGCAGTACCTCCCTGTTTCAGCCTGCTTTCTTTCATTTGACAACTTGTGAACATGACCCAGCCTCAGTGCAGTGGTTAACAGTCATATGAAGATATGTAATGTAGGGATCCTTAATTTGAAGAAAAACATTTTTTGTAGTCCCCCCAGAATATGTTAAAAGATGCGTTTTCTTTCGACTAAATGTCTTGATAAGTCTCGGTTGTGTACCCTTACAGATAAACAAACATGGCCGTAACCGAGACGCTTTCAAGGGTTTATGAGTGGTAGATATAACTTCATTACCCAGCATACAGTACTTACGTAATATAACCATTATTCTGCATTGTGAATTAACGTGGAATTTTTTGATATATATATATTTTTTTATGGAAAACCGTAAAAAACAAATTGCAGTTTAAACGCTAAGCAACATTTTCCATTTGTCACGTCCCAAATATAACGATAGTACGGGCCGCATACCAAGATGTTGTCGGGCTTGATGTCAGCGTGGAGGATGTTGCACCGTTTGAGGAGCTTAAGGGCCAGGAAGAGCTGCTGGGTGTAGGAGCGGACAGCCTTGATGTGGAGGCCCACGTCCTTACCGTACTTCTTCAGCACCTCGCGCAAATTCATACTGGGAACAGAAAGACACGAGTTAGAACCAGTGAAGCCATGTGCTAGATGACAAACACGTCGCAGTGTATAATGCCACTAAGGACATAGGGAGCGTCTGAAATGGCACACTACGCCCTTTAAATTGCAGAAATGTTTTTGTTTTTTTACCAGAAGTGCACTATAATATGTTGCCATTAAAGACGTAGCCATAGTGTGGTGACAGTGCAGTAGTGGTAGTCTCCCAGCCAGTACCTGAGGGGCTCAAACACCAGACACAGGTGCTGCTTGTGGTAGAAGTGTCTGAAGAGGCGCAGGCAGTGGAACTTGTCGTCTGGGTCGGCGTCGTTGAGCCTCTTGAGGAACTCCAGCTCCTTCAGGCCAGTCTTCTGCCTGGAGACACAAAACACTCAAATCAGCATCGATTGATTGATTTTTAAAATAAATAAATCAGATAAATTCCTCTTCCAAGGGAGCCATGGACGATTCACATAGACGTAGATGGAATACTTCAAATGAGAGTGCATATTCAAATATATGGGTGGTGAAGGCAATGTTCCCATACCAATAAGTGAAACAGAGACCAGACCAACTCAAATAGCACCCTATTCCCTATATAGTGCACTACCTATGACTAGAGAGCTATGGGCCCTGGTCAAGAGCAGCACACTATGTAGGGAATAGGGTGCCATTTGAGTTGGGTGTTCTGTGGTGCCATTTGAGTTGGGTGTTCTGTGGTGCCATTTGAGTTGGGTGTTCTGTGGTGCCGTTTGAGTTGGGTGTTCTGTGGTGCCATTTGAGTTGGGTGTTCTGTGGTGCCGTTTGAGTTGGGTGTTCTGTGGTGCCATTTGAGTTGGGTGTTCTGTGGTGCCATTTGAGTCGGGTGTTCTGTGGTGCCATTTGAGTTGGGTGTTCTGTGGTGCCATTTGAGTTGGGTGTTCTGTGGTGCCATTTGAGTTGGGTGTTCTGTGGTGCCATTTGAGTTGGGTGTTCTGTGGTGCCATTTGAGTTGGGTGTTCTGTGGTGCCATTTGAGTTGGGTGTTCTGTGGTGCCGTTTGAGTTGGGTGTTCTGTGGTGCCATTTGAGTTGGGTGTTCTGTGGTGCCGTTTGAGTTGGGTGTTCTGTGGTGCCATTTGAGTTGGGTGTTCTGTGGTGCCATTTGAGTTGGGTGTTCTGTGGTGCCGTTTGAGTTGGGTGTTCTGTGGTGCCATTTGAGTTGGGTGTTCTGTGGTGCCGTTTGAGTTGGGTGTTCTGTGGTGCCATTTGAGTTGGGTGTTCTGTGGTGCCATTTGAGTTGGGTGTTCTGTGGTGCCGTTTGAGTTGGGTGTTCTGTGGTGCCATTTGAGTTGGGTGTTCTGTGGTGCCATTTGAGTTGGGTGTTCTGTGGTGCCATTTGAGTTGGGTGTTCTGTGGTGCCATTTGAGTTGGGTGTTCTGTGGTGCCATTTGAGTTGGGTGTTCTGTGGTGCCATTTGAGTTGGGTGTTCTGTGGTGCCATTTGAGTTGGGTGTTCTGTGGTGCCATTTGAGTTGGGTGTTCTGTGGTGCCATTTGAGTCGGGTGTTCTGTGGTGCCATTTGAGTCGGGTGTTCTGTGGTGCCATTTGAGTTGGGTGTTCTGTGGTGCCATTTGAGTTGGGTGTTCTGTGGTGCCATTTGAGTTGGGTGTTCTGTGGTGCCATTTGAGTTGGGTGTTCTGTGGTGCCATTTGAGTCGGGTGTTCTGTGGTGCCATTTGAGTTGGGTGTTCTGTGGTGCCATTTGAGTTGGGTGTTCTGTGGTGCCATTTGAGTTGGGTGTTCTGTGGTGCCGTTTGAGTCCCGAGGCTTGCCTGCCTGAGGACCTACATGAGCTCGTTGTTGCGGATAATCTTGATAGCCACATCCTGTCCGGCGCGGGCCGTGTCCCTGCCCCTGATCACATTGCTAAACATTCCCTGGCCCGTGTAGCCGTACACGTCGTAGCGCTTGTCCAGCGTCTCCCCGATGTTCACACCTAACACACGGGTGGCACACAGAGGGAAGAGATGAGGGGCATGCTTATGTGTTGGACATTTCTCAATTTCCAGGCCTAAAATAAAACTTTATTGAACTATAAGGAACTCACTCATACACAGCAGAGGTTGGAATACTGTAAGACTACATGGACTGATTCCAAACATGGCTGATTTGTAGAGAAAGAAGCAGCCTTTCATTAACAAATTAGTGAAAAACGAACATTTGTCCTTTGTACAGTCAAGGGCACTTACGATAGTAACCCTCCGCGTCGGTCCAGTTGTCCCGGAGGTTGGGGTTCTCTTTGAAGTCCTTCCCCCCCACACCTGCTGCTCTCATCCTGGCACTCTGTACAGAGATAAACGGCCAACGGTTCAAATGCAACATGACCAAACATTCAACCACACTCACATAATGAGCTACTGCCACAGACAGATCATTCATAGATAAAGACGGGCTTGCGTGTCTAGTCCAGAGGTGCACTCTAAAGATCAGAGATAAAGACATGGTTGGAGATTAGTGGAGGGGAGTGAGGCTCCTGTAAGACTTACATCAATGGCTGCTTCAAACATGTCGTCCGATTCTGTAAACATATCAGGGGCGGAGGGCTTTTTGGGTCCTGACGGAAAGAGGGAGGAGGAAACAAGATAAAAAAAATATTATTGAGTTATTAGTAGAAACATGCTTCGACTGGCACACGTTTTGGCCTAAAAATATGAACTGAAGGAACGCAACTGAATGACCATAGGGGAACCAAAGACTCATTTACAACCCTGCAATGGTCAATGTTAGTCATATGTGTTAAGTCACTACAAGCCCCTTGTTAGACTGATTCAAATCAACTTTATTATCCCTCTAGGTGGAAATTCAAAACGGTAAATAAAACATGAAAACACAGAAATGACACAATAGAACCTTTACGGTGCGGTCAGACATTTGTTCCTGCTGCGGGGGGGAACGGGCCGACGACTTTGGGATGAAAATAGTTTTGTTGTCAGGCAGATTATTTGGAAACGGTCCTCTTTCTGCTTTGCATGTGTTGAACTTCGGTAGCCTAGTGTGTGTGGTCTCATTGAAATAGAGTAGGCTGTCTATATGGGTGGAGAATCATATGATTAGACTGTAGTCTCTGTAAATAAATATTTATAAGTGGAAAGAAATGGAGGGTTCTCAACTAACAGTCAAAGTACAATCAAACATGTAATCACCAAAGAAAAGGCACAACGCACACATAGGTTAGGCTACTACGGTGACCATAGGTTAGGCTACTACGGTGACCATGGGTTAGGCTACTACGGTGACCATGGGTTAGGCTACTACGGTGACCATGGGTTAGGCTACTACGGTGACCATGGGTTAGGCTACTACGGTGACCATGGGTTAGGCTACTACGGTGACCATGGGTTAAGATACTACGGTGACCATGGGTTAGGCTACTATGGTGACCATGGGTTAGGCTACTACGGTGACCATGGGTTAGGCTACTACGGTGACCATGGGTTAGGCTACTACGGTGACCATGGGTTAGGCTACTACGGTGACCATGGGTTAAGATACTACGGTGACCATGGGTTAAGATACTACGGTGACCATGGGTTAAGATACTACGGTGACCATGGGTTAGGATACTACGGTGACCATGGGTTAGGCTACTATGGTGACCATGGGTTAGGCTACTATGGTGACCATGGGTTAGGCTACTATGGTGACCATGGGTTAGGCTACTATGGTGACCATGGGTTAGGCTACTATGGTGACCATGGGTTAGGCTACTATGGTGACCATGGGTTAGGTTACTATGGTGACCATGGGTTAGGCTACTATGGTGACCATGGGTTAGGCTACTATGGTGACCATGGGTTAAGATACTATGGTGACCATGGGTTAGGCTACTATGGTGACCATGGGTTAGGCTACTATGGTGACCATGGGTTAGGCTACTATGGTGACCATGGGTTAGGCTACTATGGTGACCATGGGTTAGGCTACTATGGTGACCATGGGTTAGGCTACTATGGTGACCATGGGTTAGGCTACTATGGTGACCATGGGTTAGGCTACTATGGTGACCATGGGTTAGGCTACTATGGTGACCATAGGTTAGGCTACTATGGTGACCATGAGTTAGGCTACTATGGTGACTGAGTGTTGCACCTTTGATATATTTTTGTCGTTGTATTTTACCCCCTTTTTCGATCTTGTCTCTATGGTGACCATGGGTTAGGCTACTATGGTGACCATGGGTTAGGTTACTATGGTGACCATGGCTTAGGCTACTATGGTGACCATGGGTTAGGCTACTATGGTGACCATGGGTTAGGCTACTATGGTGACCGTAGGTTAGGCTACTATGGTGACCATGAGTTAGGCTACTATGGTGACTGAGTGTTGCACCTTTGATATATTTTTGTCGTTGTATTTTACCCCCTTTTTCGATCTTGTCTCTATGGTGACCATGGGTTAGGCTACTATGGTGACCATGGGTTAGGCTACTATGGTGACCATAGGTTAGGCTACTATGGTGACCATGGGTTAGGCTACTATGGTGACCATGAGTTAGGCTACTATGGTGACCATGAGTTAGGCTACTATGGTGACTGAGTGTTGCACCTTTGATATATTTTTGTCGTTGTATTTTACCCCCTTTTTCGATCTTGTCTCATCGCTGCATCTCCCCAACGGGCTCGGGAGGCGAAGGTCGAGTCATGCGTCCACCGAAACATGACCGACCAAACCGCGCTTTTCAACACCTGCACGCTTAACCCGGAAGCTAGCCTTCTCTATGGGACGCTTAACCCGGAAGCTAGCCTTCTCTATGGGACGCTTAACCCGGAAGCTAGCCTTCTCTATGGGACGCTTAACCCGGAAGCTAGCCTTCTCTATGGGACGCTTAACCCGGAAGCTAGCCTTCTCTATGGGACGCTTAACCCGGAAGCTAGCCTTCTCTATGGGACGCTTAACCCGGAAGCTAGCCTTCTCTATGGGACGCTTAACCCGGAAGCTAGCCTTCTCTATGGGACGCTTAACCCGGAAGCTAGCCTTCTCTATGGGACTCCTGATCACAGCCTGTTGTGATCGAACCCGGGTCTGTAGTGATGCAGTGTCTTAGACCGCTGCGCCACTCAGGAGGCCCTGCCCCTTTTCATTTTCAATAAGTATGGATTACCCATTTATTTGTCTCTGCCTGCAAATGGTCCTCCTGAAAGGTAGGCTATAACCTGTAGGACTATAATAAACGTAGAAAGTGTCGCTGTCATCCTTCTTGCCGATTCCAGATCAGGTGCGCGTGTTAAATATAGTTGACTATAGTCTATGCATGGCCGGAGAAACATGGGGAAGTTATCTTTCCAAGGAAATGTACTTCCTAAACACCATTAGGCTGCTGTTTACTGCATCGCCTAGAAATAAATATTGATCATCATATTTCTCCGTCTGAAAATCGTCCCACTCCTAAAAGGTAGGCTGTAAAAACAGGTCATAAGAAAGTCTCTTCAAAATACATCTATCCTATTGACTGATATAGCCCAGTAATATAGAATGCCTAATATAAAATGGGCCATGTGAGAATCTCTGGTAATTTAACCTATTAAATAGCTGGGACCATGCCTGGCAAGTGAGCTGCGTCACATACAGTTGAAGTCGGAAGTTTACATACACCTTAGCCAAATACATTTAAACTCAGTTTTTCACAATTCCTGAAATTTAATCCTAGTAAAAATTCCCTGTCTTAGGTCAGTTAGGATCACCACTTTATTTTAAGAATGTGAAATGTCAGAATAATAGTAGAGAGAATTATTTATTTCAGATTTTATTTCTTTCATCACATTCCCAGTGGGTCAGAAGTTTACATACACTCAATTAGTATTTGGTAGCATTGCCTTTAAATTGTTTAACTCGGGTCAAGCGTTTCGGGTAGCCTTCCACAAGCTTCCCACAATAAGTTGGGTGAATTTTGGCCCATTCCTCCTGACAGAACTGGTGTAACTGAGTCAGGTTTGTAGGCCTCCTTGCTCACACACGCTTTTTCAGTTCTGCCCCCAAATGGATTGAGGTCAGGGCTTTGTGATGGCCACTCCAATACCTTGACTTTGTTGTCCTTAACCATTTTGACACAACTTTGGAAGTATGCATTGTCCATTTGTCTTGAGATGTTGCTTCAGTATATCCACATTATTTTCCTTCCTCATGATGCCATCTATTTTGTGAAGTGCACCAGTCCCTCCTGCAGCAAAGCACCCCGACAACATGATGCTGCCAACCCCGTGCTTCACGGTTGGGATGGTGTTCTTCGGCTTGCAAGCCTCCCCCTTTTTCCTCCATAACGATGGTCATTGTGGCCAAACAGTTCTATATATATATTTTTTTTTAAATCAGACCAGAGGACATTTCTCCTAAAAGTACGATCTTTGTCCCCATGTACAGTTACAAACCATAGTCTGGCTTTTTTATGGCGGTTATGAAAGCAGTGGCTTCTTCCTTCCTGAGCGTCCTTTCAGGTTATGTCGATATAGGACTTGTTTTACTGTGGATATAGATACTTTTGTACCTGTCCCTCCAGAATCTTCACAAGGTCCTTTGCTGTTGTTCTGGGATTGATTTGCACTTTTCGCACCAAAGTACGTTCATCTATAGGAGACAGAACGCGTCTCCTTCCTGTGTGGAATGACAGCTGCGTGGTCCCATGGTGTTTATACTTGCGTACTATTGTTTGTACAGATGAACGTGGTACCTTAAGGTCTTGGCTGATTTCTTTTGATTTTCCCATGATGTCGAGTTTGAAGGTAGGCCTTGAAATACATCTACAGGTACACCTCCAATTGATTCAAATGATGTCAATTAGCCTATCAGAAGCTTCTAAAGCCATAACATCATTTTCTGGAATTTTCCAAACTGTTTAAAGGCACAGTCAACTTTGTGTATGTAAACTTCTGACCCACTGGAATTGTGAAGAATTACTTGTGTCATGCACAAAGTAGATATCCTAACCGATTTGCCAAAACTATAGTTTGTTTGTTGAAATATTAGTTTTAATGACTTCAACCTAAGTGTATGTAAACTTCCGACTTCAACTGTATATACATTTTACGCACACAGTTATCTTGAGGTTATTAGTCCCGCCCTTCAGCTCCACTCAACTCCTCCCATCTATCTCTTAACACCATCTATGATGGATTTCTATTTGCCACATATTTTTCAACTGTGCTGTGATGTTTCACAAATGTTCTGAACCTCTCTATTCTCATAGTTCCTGCATATTGTAAATTAAAGATACAATATTTTTCTAAAAGTATAATTATATTACTGATCGATTGACTATGACTTTTCAAATCACCCAATATTGCTATCTGCAGAGTTAGCTCCAGGTAAATGTTGCAATTCTTCAGCCATTTCTGGACATGCGACCAAAAACAAGCGTACAGTACCAAAACAAATGATCTAATGATTCTGTTTCTTCACAGCAAAATCTGCAGAGCTGGGATGGTTGTATCAACCATATACTATAGGAAATAGGGCACTTTTTGGGACACCAAAAAAACTCCTTGCCTGACCCTTTACTCACCATCCTTCTCCTGCGTGATGAGGCCTTGCTTGGCCTTGATGTTCTCCTCAAACGTGTCCAGGTTCTCCCGCTCATACTCCTTGACGTCGGCCGCCACGCGCTCCAGGATGTCGTCTGGTGAAGGCGAGCGGCTCCGCGTGCTGCTCTGGGGGCTACTGGGCTCGGACGCCATGCTGTCCTCGTTGCCGCCACGGTATTTCTGTGCAGGGAGGTCACAACAATGAAAATCAAGAAAAATTAGATATTGGTTTGGATGTGGGTCAATTTCAAAGGTGTAACATGAAAAATCATATCATGAAAATTCCCATATCTGAGTAGAAAAGAATAGAGGATGTGTCTCTAAACATACGAAACACTGGACTTGGGGATCCCTGAAACAGCTATGGACAGTCCAACCGCAGTGACAGCGAGGAACTGACCTGGACGATAGCCAGGCGCTGCTGGCGGCGCTGCTCTATGAGGGCCTCTTCATCCACCTCCTCACCGTCAAAGTCCTCCAACCTGAGCACAAAATAAACCCACTTACAAAAACACACAATCAACCAGAAAATTACCATATTGCCGAGTATAGCATTTATGTGTGTGTGTATTCTTTCTCTACTCACACTTCCTCTTCGGAGGACTCCTTGTCGGCCTTCATGCCCTCAGAGAGGCTGCCCTTGAATTTGTCCTCGTCACGACCATGTCTCCTCCTCCTGTCCCGGTCCCGGGAGTTGGAGCGCCTGCCGTACTGTCTGAGACGCCCATACCTATCTCTCTCTGGTGACCTGCAACGCACAACAAAGGAAACACTTTGTGTTATTCTGAACGGTTTGTTAAACACTTAGACAATCTTGGCTTATGAGCCTCCAACTCTGACATCAGTAAAGCTTCATTAACAGAGCCAGAATCTGAAAGGGAATCAGTCGGAAAGGATCTTATCACTACCATGGCAGCATTGCCTGCCTATTCAATGACAATAATTGTAACTAGCTATACAAGTCCAGTAT
Source organism: Thymallus thymallus (assembly GCA_023634145.1). Taxonomy (NCBI): domain Eukaryota; kingdom Metazoa; phylum Chordata; class Actinopteri; order Salmoniformes; family Salmonidae; genus Thymallus; species Thymallus thymallus. The sequence goes on from CM042418.1 coordinate 2,166,756, forward strand.
CTGTAATAGTAATACAGTATTACTACAATTATTAACAGGCATTATCTCAATGAATTTCTGAAGGCTTGAGGAAGAACCGATTCCATTTTGCCCAGCTCTCACACACACACACACACACACACACACACACACACACACACACACACACACACACACACACACACACACACACACACACACAAAGTTTCCGCTTGTCTCGTCTAACCTGCGTCTCAGTGGAGACCTGCTCCGTCTCCGGAAGGGCGAGGGGGACCTTCTTCTGAAGGGAGAGCGGCTCATCCTGCGACCCTGGGGAGCACCTCTGGGGCTGGTCTCCCGTGACCTCACTCTACCCCCTGGCCCTGCTTCTGGCCGTATTCGCTTCCTGTAGGAGAGAGAAATCTTAGAAGATCAGTGGTGGAGAGTGGCACATTCTTAATGCCCTATCCTAAAACACAAAAGTAATAGTTGCCCTAGCCATGTACAGACCACTACTGAAACAATGCAAAAAAAAGATTGAATAATTAAGGCTTAAATAATTGATGGCCCATTAAAAAAAAATCATTGGGACTCAAAGTTGGAGAAATAGTGGGTGGACTGCAGGTTATTCCATAGTAACGGACCTTAGTGGTGAGGAGCCCTGTCTATCAGCATCTCTCCTCCTGGCGTCAAGGGAGCGACTGCTGCCTCTCCTGGCTGGGGACCTGGCTGCTCTGGAAGGAGAGCCCTGTTTGGAAGTGGAGGCTGAAGCTGACGCCTGCTGGGAGTCTCTTCTGGGGCGTGGGGAGGTGCTGCGTCTCCTCTGGGGGCTGCTGAGCCCCCCTACTCCTCGCCTTTGGGGAGAGCGATTCTCTTTCCCTGACGACGTGTCCTTAGACAGGGACTTGGTTGGCCTCTTGTCCCGCTCTCTCGCCACGTCCGACCGTCCTGGGCGCTCCCGTGATCTGGACGTCCGGCCGCCGCGCTCCATGTTTGGTCTGTCGTCGTTCTGGGACGAGGAGCGTTTGTCAGAGCGGCCGCCCCTCTGCTCTGCTCTCCTGCTGGAGGGGGAAGGAGACTTCTTGCTTCTCTCTTTGGACCTGCTCCGGGAGCGTTTCCTCTCTTTTGATTTGCTGCGGACACGGTCTTTGGCGGCGGTGTCTTTGGCGCCTTTGGCCGTTTTGTCTGACTTGGACTCCTTGCCTGTCCTCTCCCTGGACTTGCTCCGACTGTGGCGCTTGGAGCTGGACTTGCCCGCTTCTATGGTGTCCCGTCTGGCTTTACCACTCCTACCCCTGGGGGAGTGGGGTTTTGCCATGCAGCCGCTCTGGCGCTGCTCCCCGTTCCGGACCCCCTCCTCACCATCTCCCTCCTCAGAGCCAGAGTTATAACCCTGTAGGATGAGGCCCATGCCTGACTGCACCTTGCCCCCCTCCATCATCTGGCTGTCTAGCTCTGCTTTGATCATGGCCCTCTGTTTCTCCAACTCCTCCAATAAGGCCTTGTCGTCAGATGCAGGGGATATGTCCGTTTTTCTGTGGCTGGAGGAGCTGTTGATGCCAGGGGCGGATGGGGAGGAGCCATCTTTACGTTTGTGTTTCTTGTGTTTGTGTCGATGTTTGCGCTTGCGGTCCTTGTCCTCTTCGGACGTGTGTTTGTGTTTCTTGCGTTTGCTGCGGTGTTTGTGCTTCTTTTTCTTGTGTTTGCTGCCACTGCTGTAATGCTTGGACCCCTCTGCTGTCTTTTCTCCATTAGTTTCAGCTTCCCCTTCTTTATCGTCCTCCTCTTCTTCTGAATTTTCACCACTCTCCCCCTCAGTCCCACTCTTCTCACGGCTCTCCAAATCTTCTTTCCTGTGGAGATAAAAAGAGATAGGTCAAAGATATAATTTAACTTTTTTGTAACTTGGTTAGCTACAACATTTATCGTCCAAAACATGACTATCCTTGCTTCCTGACTTTACAGCCATAGCTAACATTACTTAGCCGACTGCTAGCTGAGTAATTCTCATGAAACCAGTTTTAAACATGTCTGTAGCAAATTGAGTTAGAAAACTATAATGCACATTAAAAAAAGTACTATCTACTATTTCTGAAATGTGTTTGGATTAAATTCACAGGTCATTTTATACAATTCTTCTTAAGAAAAAAATAATCTTGCTTGAATAAAACACTAAATATGTTGCTGTAGTTTGTCCATAAATCATAAAAAGTGTATACTAGTTGAAGGTTACATTAAACTTTAGGGGCGGCAGGTAGCCCAGTGGTTAGAGTGTTGGGCCCATAACCGAAAGGTTGCTGGATCAAATCCCTGAGCTGACAAGGTAAAAATCTGTCGTTCTGCCCCTGAACAAGGCAGTTAACCAATGTTCCTAGGCCGTCATTGAAAATAAGAATTTGTTCTTAACTGACTTGCCTAGTAAAATAAAGGTAAAAAAAACTATAATATTTATTACATAAAAAGTGTATGTGGACAGGTCTAATTACCGCACCCAGACCCCTCTTGTTAGCTTTGTCATTGGGTGCATGTGTTCATGTGATATTTGAGTAACTCAAACATTAGCCGACATGGACTAGTTGACCTGTACATTTATAACATTTTTCTGAATAGCTCTCTAAGGTCTGCAATGACTGACAAGAGGAAAACTGCTGACCCAATTAAACATTTGCACCTTGAGCATTCTATTACAACTTTCAGGAGTAAGTTGAAAGCTTGACTGAGTTCCTTAAAGGTCATGAACAGTCAAAACCATGTTTTTCATGACATTTGGATGAAACTAGATGAAAGTATGATGACCAAAGTATGAAAAATGACTGTTGCTTCTACATTGATAAAGTTTGATCATAAAGTTACCGGTCCCCTCCCCTCCCCCATGTCAAACACTTGTTTTCAGGAGGCGGGATTATTAAGGGGATGGGGGTGGAATCACCTCAACTTTCATTTTAATACACCAATGGTAACATGATATTCTCTTACCCAATTTAAATAAGTACCGCCTTGTAACCAACATTGGAGAAGGTGTATTTGCGAAGGGGCGTGGTTTATACAGCTAGATACTGTAGCTACTCTACTGGTGCCAGCATTTGACTGTAGGATGTCAGCAATTAATTTACGACAAAGATACTTATAAGTGGAAGATGCTGAGGGGAGGACGGAGGAGAGGATGTTTGATGTATGTGATAACATTCCACTCCAGCCCGTCCTCCCCAATTAAGATGCCACCAATGTCTCCCCTGCATGTGTCTGGTGTTAGCTAGTTACTGGCTAGCTAGGTCTTGATGGGTGTCTGGTGTTAGACGGTTACAGGTTAGCTAGGTCTTGCTGGGTGTCTGGTGTTAGACGGTTACAGGTTAGCTAGTTCTTGATGGGTGTCTGGTGTTAGACGGTTACAGGTTAGCTAGGTCTTGCTGGGTGTCTGGTGTTAGACGGTTACAGGTTAGCTAGGTCTTGATGGGTGTCTGGTGTTAGCTAGTTACTGGCTAGCTAGGTCTTGATGGGTGTCTGGTGTTAGACGGTTACACGTTAGCTAGGTCTTCAGCCAGCATGGAACAAAAGGGGGGGGCACGTAGTTCAAAACATAGTTGTCATGTCAACACATCTGTCAGTGCTGCTGTGAACCGCATCACAAAAGACATGCCAAACGAGAGATGTAAACATTTTTGGGACGTAATTGATGCAATTTCAATGCTGTTTGAGTTGCTTTGTGTATCACCAAAATAGCTTGATGATCTTACTGCAACACTGCATCCAGGTTTCTTGACATAGGCGTTTCAAAGAGCTGTCAGTCAAGGCGACCTCATTAATATAAGCTCCCCGCCCTCTGTCTGTCTGTCTTTTCAAACTTCCTCAATTTTGGGGCATTTCTATCCCCCAGAAATAGTATGCCCCCGGGCACGCCCCAGTTTGTAAACCACTGATCTAGAGGGGTAGTCCTTAGACGAACACAAGTTAAGTTAATTTATTTGCTTATATGAGATTCTTATTCTCACCTCCTTTAATCCACTTGGACTTCTCATTACCAAAACGTCTAAAAAGCTCAAATTGGGAAAAAGTCAGAACCATTACCTTACCAACATGTAGGCATGAATGGGGCTTTAGTGATGTGGTCAGTTTGGTTTGCTGACTCACAATGGCCGTCTCCTATTTTTTGCATATTGAGTTAAGGTACTCATTACCGAAACACACGTTTCTCATTACGACATCATTTTTAGGTCAGTTTCGGTAATAAGAACCTTCATTTCTGTAATGATAATAAGCTAAGTATCATTTATAGTCAACGGGTGAGCTGTGCTGGTAACCTGATCTATTTACTAGGCCAACTCCTTAAACCTTGATTCAAATTACGGTTTGTCAAGAAATATGTGGTCTATAAAGCCCATTTAACTGTTTGTGTTTCAGCAAAGAGAAAGCCCACCAAGGAGGATATCCCCCATTTACACTGCTGCTACTCTCTGTTTATCATCTATGCATAGTCACTTTAACTCTACCTGCATGTACATATTACCTCAAATAGCCCGACTAACCAGTACCACCTGTATATAGCCTCCTCACATTGACTCTGTACTGGTACCACTGTATATAGCCTCCTCACATTGACTCTGTACTGGTACCACTGTATATAGCCTCCTCACATTGACTCTGTACTGGTACCACTGTATATAGCCTCCTCACATTGACTCTGTACCGGTACCACTGTATAAAGCCTCCTCACATTGACTCTGTACCGGTACCACCTGTATATAGCATCCTCACATTGACTCTGTACCGGTACCACCTGTATATAGCCTCCTCACATTGACTCTGTACCGGTACCACCTGTATATAGCCTCCTCACATTGACTCTGTACTGGTACCACTGTATATAGCCTCCTCACATTGACTCTGTACTGGTACCACTGTATATAGCCTCCTCACATTGACTCTGTACTGGTACCACTGTATATAGCCTCCTCACATTGACTCTGTACCGGTACCACTGTATAAAGCCTCCTCACATTGACTCTGTACCGGTACCACCTGTATATAGCCTCCTCACATTGACTCTGTACCGGTACCACCTGTATATAGCATCCTCACATTGACTCTGTACCGGTACCACCTGTATATAGCCTCCTCACATTGACTCTGTACTGGTACCACTGTATATAGCCTCCTCACATTGACTCTGTACCGGTACCACTGTATATAGCCTCCTCACATTGACTCTGTACCGGTACCACTGTATATAGCCTCCTCACATTGACTCTGTACCGGTACCACTGTATATAGCCTCCTCACATTGACTCTGTACCGGTACCACCTGTATATAGCCTCCTCACATTGACTCTGTACCCGGTACCACCTGTATATAGCCTCCTCACATTGACTCTGTACTGGTACCACTTGTATATAGCCTCCTCACATTGACTCTGTACCGGTACCACCTGTATATAGCATCCTCACATTGACTCTGTACCTGTACCACCTGTATATAGCCTCCTCACATTGACTCTGTACCAGTACCACCTGTATATAGCCTCCTCACATTGACTCTGTACCAGTACCACCTGTATATAGCCTCGCTACTGTTATTTTTACTGTAATTTTACTGTTTTTAAAATTTCTATTGTTTATTTTTTACTTAAATACTGCACTGTTGGTTAAGGGCTTGTTAGTAAGCACTTCACTGTATGGTCTACACCTGTTGTATTGTTGGTTAGGGCTTGTAAGTAAGCATTTCACTGTAAGATCTACACCTATTGTATTCGGCGCACGTGACAAATAAACTTTGATTTGATTTTGACATCTGTACCTGTTTTAGCACGTACCTATACTGTTGTTTAAAAGGTAGACTCAGCGAAATTACATTGCCACGAGCAGCACGGCAGATATTGAGATGAGCGACATGCAAAACTTAGCTCGCGCACACACACACACACACAGTACCTGTATCTAGTCAGGGCTCCAAATTAGCGGAGAAGTAGAGCATCGCCCTTCAACGCTTATGGTTGCTGCGGAAATTGACCCCCTATGCTGTTTACTTTCTGCAGCTGTGTCATATCGCTGAGTCCACCTTTAATATCCCGATACAGTTTTTAGTCCTTATCTCATGTATTTAGATACTTTATAGGCATATTGTGTTATGCCGTTTGCCTATAGCATCCTATTCAATCCAGAAATACATCTAAAATACCTTAGACACAAATATCCACGTCCTAATACACCAATACTACCTGTAAAGACCTTGGATATTTGTTTTGGTCCACTTTTGAAAATACATGCATGTAATCACATTGACATTTTAGCCATTTATCAGACGCTCTTATCCAGAGCGACTTACAGTTAGTTAGTGCAAATATGTTCATACTTTTTTCGTATACTGTAATAAAGGGGTATTTTAGTCAATTGCATTAATATCAGTGATTTTAGTATTATGCAAGTCATTACCGAAACAATGCAGTCTCATCTCCGAAACCGGCTCGTCATTACCATAATGCACCAATACGTAGGAAATATTAGAGATAATAAAACTTTGCCCTAATCTAAGTTTTACTTTTGTTCTTTATTCAGATATGTGTACATAAAATAAACATGTATACACAAGTGATTAAAAAAATAAAACGGTTGTTACGGTAATGAGAAATTACAACATACATTTTAATAATTTAATTTTAAATATTTGTATTTTCAGTGCTATGTTTATCTCAGGCCTTTTCGTTAGGTGAGAATGGTTAAAAAAAATTGATTTGTTTATAACTGTTTTGGACTTTGAAAACTGTTACTGTACAGTAATGAGCATTTTTGCGATGGTAGTTGTAGAAAATGAGGTAAAATGCATTTCTGTAAAAAAAAAAAGAACATTTATGAAATAGATAGGTAAAGATACTAATTGAATTAAAAGTACAATGGTTTTGGTCAAATGTCAGTTCCGTGAGAATGACCCAGCTAACGCGTTACACTGCACTGGCTAGTTTAATACGTTAGCTTCTTACTTATGCAATAAGTATTGTTAGCTAGATAGCTAGCGAGCAAACTGTCTAGAATATAAAGTCACATGTTATGGCACTAGGGCTTGATTGTTTTATGGTGTAGTTTATCTGTGTTTTAGTTATAGAAAACATGTCAACATGTCAGCAAACACTTTCGACCACTCGGTGCTAGCTAAAGTCGAGCTAGCAGGCTACAGTTAGCCATCAAGCTAGCCCGGTACCGTTGTAATGTTGCAGAACACAGATACACTGACCACAACGTCGACTTGACAAAAACCACCCAGCCGGCTAAAAGTACTACTAATAAGTTGCATGACTGTAATCTTCTAAAATGTCTTACACGTGTTCGTTCCCATTATTCATTCTTGTAGACTCGATATCCAGCTCTACGTCGGCCATGTTCCTTAGCAGGCAGAGAGACGGTACTGAACACACAACTGCAACAAACGGCTATTCCGCCCCCTACAGCACCGGCGACGTACTGTGTTGACTGAACGTTCTACTTTTGTTCACCAGGGGACAGTGATGTATCAGAGTATGCTGACACTGGCAAGGCTAGTCTGAGCCTTTGACTTTACCCAAGTGTTGGTCTATTCCCAGCTATAGTTAGTCATTGTTTAAAATCAGAAACCTAAGAAAAGTGTATTCTCTCAGGTGTTCCCACCACTTGGATGTGTCACTCACAATCCATTTGAAAAATCCCCTCCCTCTCCCACTGCCTCTCTGATCTAATAATATCAGCCCAACACTATTGCCACAATGTTATTACATCCAACTGCTACCATCGGAGAGGTCAATGAGCAGAGCAAAATGATCATAAAGAAGCATTTCTTTACTACTTCACAGTCACTGACAATAGTCTGTAAGAGGTGCAAGCACTCAAGTAGTAAGGTGTCGGTACTCAGTTCCGGTGAGCTCTTGCCCAAGTTAAGTACTGTTCACAGTACAGTTACAGATGGAGTGCTGCATCAGATGACCTGGCCTCCACAATCACCTGACCTCAACCCAATTGAGATGGTTTGGGATGAGTTGGACCGCGGAGTGAAGGAAAAGCAGCCAACAAGTGCTCAGCATATGTGGGAACTCCTTCAAGACTGTTGGAAAAGCAGTCCAGGTGCTTGAGAGAATGCCAAGAGTGTGTCATCAAGGCAAAGGGTGGCTACTTTTAAGAATCTAAAATATAACATATATTTAGATTTGTGTAACACTTTTGTTGGTTACTACATGATTCCATGTGTGTTATTTCATAGTTTTGAGGCCAGGTCATCTGATGCAGCACTCCATCACTCTCCTTCTTGGTAAAACGGCCCTTACACAGCCTGGAGGTGTTTTGGGTCATTGTCCTGTTGAAAAACAAATGATAGTCACACTAAGACCCAACCAGATGGGATGGTGTATCACTGCAGAATGCTGTGGTAGCCATGCTGGTTAAATAAATCACAGACAGTGTCACAAGCAAAGCACCCACACACCATAACTCCTCCTCCTCCATGCTTCACGGAGGGAAATGCACATGCAGAGATCTGTTCACCCACACTGCGTCTCACAAAGACACAGCGGTTGGAACCAAAAATCTCCAAAAAGGACAGATTTCCACTGGTCTATTGTCCATTCTCGTGTTTCTTGGCCCAAGCAAGTCTCTTCTTCTTATTGGTGTCCTTTAGTAGTGGTTTCTTTGCAGCAATTCGGCCATGAAGGCGTGATTCACACAGTCTCCTCTGAAAAGCTGATGTTGAGATGTGTCTGTTACTTGAACTCTGTGAAGCATTTATTTGCGCTGCAATTTCTGAGGCTGGTAACTCTAATGAACGTATCCTCTGCAGCAAAGGTAACTCTGGATCTTCCATTCCTATAAGAGCCAGTTTTACCATAGTGCTTGATGGTTTTTGCGACTACACTTAAAGTTCTTGAAATCATGTCTTAAAGTAATGATGGACTGTCGTTTCTCTTTGCTTATTTCAGCTGTAATATGGACTTTGTCTTTTACCAAATCGAGCTATCTTCTGTATACCACCCCTACCTTGTCACAACACAACTGATTGGCTCAAACGCATTAAGAAGGAAACTATTTCCACAAATTAACTTTTAAGAAGTCACACCTGTTAATTGAAATGCATTCCAGGTGCTCATGAAGCTGGTTGAAAGAATGCCAAGAGTGTGCAAAGCTGTCATCAAGGCAAAGGGTGGCTACTTTGAAGATTCTCAAATATAAAATACATTTTGATTTGTTTAACACTTTTTTGGTTACTATATGATTCCATATGTGTTATTTCATAGTTTTGATGTCTTCACTATTATTCTACAATTTAGAAAATAGTAAAAATAAAGAAAAACCTTCGACCGGTAGTGTATGTGAAATGCTTATCAGATTCAGTTTAATAAGAATTCCTTGACTATTAATTCCTTACTTTCAATGAGTGATTGGTAAATTCAATTAAGGGATAGTTCACTTTTTTACACCTTATAGTCAGTCAGATGTTTCCTTACCCTGAAAGTAGTCCATGGGCCAGGAGAAACTGGAATCCATGATTTAGAGTTGTTTAAGTAGCCACTATTAACTTGAGGGGATTTGGACACAAACATTGAACTTTGACTAATTGCCCCGATCACCCCCATAGTTTTTTTTTGCTTGCCATCTGACTATAAGGTGTAAAAATGTTAACTATACCTTCAACATCCTTCAATTTATTGAATTGAAATTGACGCCAACCTTTTATGGTGTATTACTTTTTAATGGTATACTGTGAGACTTCGAGACTGAGGTTGTTTTTATACTTACCCAGAGCAGAGTATGTGATCGGAGTGGAGCGAAGAGTGGAGCCTAATTTGACTGGAGCGCAGAGCGAGATTACCAAAGGCTCCACCGATTGCTCATTTTGGCCAGGCGGCCAGCTCTAGGAAGAGTCTTGGTGGTTCCAAACTTCTTCCATTTAAGAATGATGGAGGCCACTGTTTTTTGGGGAACTTCAATGCTGTAGAAATGTTCTCGCCCGCTCCAATTTCACTCCAGTAGAGCTCACTTAGCAATGTTAAGATTCATATCTGCGTCTCTGCCTCGGTCTTACGCCTTATCAGAGTCCCACTGAAGATCATCAGCATCATCCTCTCCACCAACACAAACGTATTCTTGACTCTTACGGTAAGTTTTAGCTTAGTTTACGTTCTTCCGTTGTACTGTATGGTTAGTAGCCCTGACCAACGTAGTCACTAACGCAGTTATAGCTGGTAGAGGAATTAAGATTGCAATAGTCTTTTGCATCATGGGTATGAAGGGAATCTTTTGTTAACCTTCCACCATAACTGTATACTTACCTGTACAGCTAATTTAACCATGCAAAATTTTCACTTACCTGTTCATTTAGCCAGTCTGTCTATTAAGTAAACTATTATTACCCTCGCTCATATCATACGCATTTTTAGCTACTGAAGTATTTCTCTGCCATCGACCTGTATAGTATAGTTAACCATCCAACATCCACCAATGTATAGTGTACATATTCAGCCATCCACCCATACTATGCTATGTCTTTTTATAGCTCTTTTTTGCACTCCAGATATCTTGTATTTCTATACTTTTTCATACTGCCGCTCTATGTATCATGTACCGTGTATCTGTCTTTTGTGTACTTTCGTTGTGGCATTTTGCACCTGCCCTGTGTTTTGTTGTAGCTGCTTGACAAAGAAATTTCCCACCCGGGGGATCAATAAAGTACCTATCTATCTATCTATCTATCTATCTATCTATCTATCTATCTATCTATCTATCTATCTATCTATCTATCTATCTATCTATCTATCTATCTATCTACCAAGATGATTTATGACTTGGCAAAATGAATGTAACCCAAACAAAGTATTCCATTTCATGGTTTCTGTAGGTATGTAAACTGTGTTACACCCCATTTTGGTCCTTTACCGATGGACAAACCAACCTAGGCAGCTGAAACTACTCGACAGCGTGAGAAATCCATAAACGTTCTTGTTGCACTTCAGTTAATTTCAACCCCTGAAGATTCACAAGCCACTGCTACATAATAAGGTATGCCCCCCACATACACACTCACTAAAGGTGACAGGTTTTAAATTGCCAGCAGCACAATGAGCCTCCTTTGACAGAATCACACACAGCACACCGTTTTCCGTCATCTGCTTGTGTTAATATTGTCTTGTGGGCATAATTACTTCTCTCCAGCGTGATCGTCTGCCTACTACATGCTGTGGCAAATCACAGTTCTAGCTCTGCAGTCGAGTAAACAGTAGTTGGAAGTGCATTACATTGAGAATCTCGTTCGACTCAAATTAAAAATACCAGAGTATACCATCTTTTAATATCTCAATTGAGACATCTCCAATGAATCACGAAATACTGAAAAACGTATTGTTTAAAAGGGCATATTCTCTACACAAGGATCAAATCTTGTCATCGCATTTGATGTACAATTACGGTTAATGTATGTCAAATGAAACATTGTGAGGTCGCCGATCAACCGGTATTTCCATTCATATCAGAATTCTCACCAGAATGGCTCTGTAAAGAGCAACACTGTGCTAGTGAGCCCCCTTCCCCAGTGTCACATGGGCCATGGTCTTCTAGCAAGCCCTGTGTTAATGAGCTGTTGTTGTCTTGGGCTGCTTAGCCATGAGAGAATTTACCCCTCAATGAACTCATTAACACTAGAACCGCCTTGTTTTTCAGCATATACAGTGCATTAGGAAGGTTTTTGCAAATGTATAAAAAAAACTAAATTTACAGTGATTACAGCCTTGAGTCTTCTTGGATATGTTGCTACAAGCTTGGCACACCTGTATTTGGGGAGTTTCTTCCATTCTTCTCTGCAGATCCTCTCAGGTTGAATGGGCAGTGTCGTTGCACAGCTATTTTCAAATCTCTTCGATTGGGATCAAGTACAGACTCTGGCTGAGCCATTCAAGGACATTCAGAGACTTGTCCCGAAACCACTCCTGCGTTGTCTTGGCTGTGTGCTTGGGGTCGTTGTCCTGTTGGAAGGTGAACCTTCACCCCAGTCCGAGGTCCTGGGGGCTCTGGAGCAGGTTTTCATCAAGGATCTCTGCACTTTACTCCATTAATCTTTCCCTCGATCCTGACTAGTCTCCCAGTCCCTGCCGCTGAAAAACATCCTGACAGCATGATGCTGCCACCTCCATGATTCACCGTAGCAATGGTGCCAGGTTTCCTCCTGATGTGACGCTATAGTTTGATCTTGGTTTCATCAGACCAGAGAATCTTTTCTCATGGTCAAAGTCCTTTAGGTGCCTTTTGCCAAACTCCAAGTGGGCTTTTATGAGACTTTTTTTACTGAGGAGTGGCTTCCGTCTGGCCACTCTACCACAAAGACCTGATTGGTGGAGAGCTGCAGAGATGGTTGTCCTTCTGGAAGGTTATTCCATTGCCACAGAGGAACTCTGGAGCTCTGTCAGTGTGACCATCGGGTTCTTGGCCAAGGCCCTTCTCCAAACTTCTTCCATTTAAGAATAATGGAGGCCACTGTTTTTGGAGAACTTCAATGCTGTAGAAATGTTTTGCTACTCTTCCCCAGATCTGTGCCTCGACACAATCCTGTCTTGGCGCTCTACAGACAATTCCTTCGACCTCATGGCTTGGTTTTTGCTCTGACATGCACTGTCAACTGTGGGACCTTTTATATAGACTGGTGCGCCTTTCCAAATCATGTCCAATCAATTGAATTTACCACAGGTGGACTCCAATCAAGTTGTAGAAACATCTCAAGAATGATCAATGGAAACAGGATGCACCTGAGATCAATGCAGAGTCTCATAGCAAAGGGTCTGAATACTTACAATACCAGTCAAACGTTTGAACACTGGGTTTTTCTTTATCTTTACTATTTTCTACATTGTAGAATAATAGTGAAGACCAACTATGAAATAACACATGGAATCCTGTAGTAACCAAAAAAGTGTTAAACAAATCAAAATATATTTTTCTAAGTAGCCGCCCTTTGCCTTGATGACAGCTCTGAATACTCTTGGAATTCTCTCAACTAGCTTCACCTGGAATGCTTTTCCAACAGTCTTGAAGGAGTTCCCACATATGCTGAGCACTTGTTGGCTGCTTTTCCTTCACTCTGCGGTACAACTCATCCCAAAACATCTCAATTGGGTTGAGGTCGGGTGATTGTGGAGGCCAGGTCATCTGATGCAGCACTCCATCACTCTCCTTCTTGGTCAAATAGCCCTTACACAGCCTGGAGAGTGTTGGGTCATTGTCCTGTTGAAAAACAAATGATAGTCCCACTAAGCTCAAACCAGATGGGATGGCGTATCGCTGCAGAATGCTGTAGTAGCCATGCTGGTTAAGTGTGCCTTGAATTCTAAATAAATCACAGACAGTGTCACCAGCAAAGCACCATCACACCTCCATGCTTAGGGGTGGGAACCACACATGCAGAGATCATCCGTTCACCTTCTCTGCGTCTCACAAAGACACGGTGGTTGGCTCAAACGCATTTTACTAGTCATTCTTATCGGTCTATAGGTTACTATGCATAATTTATTAATGTAATTGATGTGTATTTTCCTTAGTCGTCATGCATCTTATCACATGCGCACAGCATACAGAGCTTAGTTTGATAATAGCCTATAACCTATCAGACAGCATGCGAGCAAATCCTCAAAAAGCTGGTACTGAAGTAAAACGTACTTTGTCCAGCAAAAATTCTAAAAAGTGTGTTGACTGTTTTGATGGCAACGAATAAAAAAAATTGCTATTTTTATTTCTCAATCAACTTGTAATTCAAGTGCCTGCCATTCGGGTGCATAGGCTATATTCAACGGTAAGCAGGCTATCAGCACGCCACCCACCAGCTTGCAACGTGAAATTATATGTGCTGTTTAGAACTGTTCCCGCAAATTGTAGGAGCCGTACCACTTTGGATCTTAGTGGGGCGCCGCTGGGATGTTTTGAGGCCAGAGCTCGGTGTCTCGATTCCCAGGTCAGTGTCGTCTTCAAGTATTTATTTGAATAGACCCTCCACGAATGTGGGCATAGTATTTTTCTGCGCCCTCTACCACGGAATAAAGTCTAATGTTATTTTGACGTGAAAAACCTTTGAGTTCTGTAACTTTTGCCTGTAGTGCGTGATGGCTTTTCAAAGACTGTTCAAGTATTTCCTTGACTGCAGTGTTCCATGTCTCCGTTTCCCCCAATGCGCTGTTCTGCATCCTCCATTCTTGTAGACATGTTGTGAAGTTCTTATTTGTTTTCTTTGAGTTTCTGGTTAATGTCCTTCTTGAACTCATTTAGTTATTTTCGTACATCTTCTCGAAGTTCCTCTCGTAAGCCTGTGAGCGCCTTGCACAATTCCTCCGTTAGCATCTCACGAAATGAGGGTTATTTTTGCTGCTGCTATCTTATTTGTGCTAGCATTAGCCACCTCTGTTTCGTCTACGATTATATCTCCTCCTGTCTTGTTACGGGCTGTTGTTGTAGCTAACAGTTCTACATGTTCTATATCTGTGAGGTGTTTTGTGTTGGATCCCTAATTAGAGGCAGCTGCTATGCATTGTCTCTAATTAGGGATCCTACTTAAGTTTGTATGTTCCACACCCTAGGTGTGGTTCATTGTCTTGAATGTCATCGAAGTAAGTGTGTTAACACGTTGTTCATATTTGCATAGTTCACATTGAGTTGATTTAATATAATTAAAGATACGCCTTGGTCTATTCTCTACACACCCGATCGTGACAACTACTTTGACAGAGATACACATGCAGTCAGTTTTGGGAAATAAGGACATGGTAATAGAAATAAAGTACATTTGTTTAGACAGATGGGTCAAACTGCTGAGTTGGCCCGCATACAACCCCAGCTTCACCCCTGCAATTCAGGATAGCAGATTTAAACAGTGGACGCAGAAAGGCATCACATCATTCTGTACACTTAGAAGGAATGGGGATCTAAGTAAAAAAACATGGATTGGATAAACAAGATTTGTACAGATACCTACAAGTTCAACGCTATTTTTCTTAAGGGAGATAAAAGTGATTCACACTCGAGCACCTCAAAAATGTATCCCAAGTATTCACAAGTATTCACTAAAGCATACAACTTGGAGGGTAACAAAACAACTTTACTTGGGTATTCAAGCCTCAAAGAAACATTCTACAAACTATATTAAACAGAAATGGGAGGAGGGACTTAACATTGAAATAACTGATGAAACATGGTTGAAAATATTTGTGACTCAACTGAGCTCTACCAACTCAAGGTCATGGAGAGAATTCTGTTGGAAGAATGTTGTACCTTTCTTCATAACACCTAAACTGAAATCAAAACAGACTGGCTATCAAGGGTGGATCACTCTCATATTTTTTTTAGTCCTGCCCTGCAATCGAAACTTACTGGGGAGAAATAAGATATAACATTGGAAAAAATAATGGGATTTGACATAGAACACATTCATTTCTTTGTATTTGGGTGAAATACATGATAACTTACACACTAGGAAATGGCTACAAAAAGACCCCCCCCCCCACCGTGACACAATGGATGACCTCTGCTTTAAGCACTCTAGAGGAGAGAGGCCAGGAATACTGGGAGAAATGGGTTTTGTACGTGAAACTAATCTGGTGAATGTATGATGTACCTGCCAGACCTTTTCAGTTGCTCTCTTACTTTATTTATATTTTCTTTGTGTTCTTCAATAAAAACAAAGTTAAAAAAAGAGGAGGGAAAAAGCTGTTTAGACTTACAGACCCAGAAAGACTGTAATCACTGCCAAATGTGATTATATGTATTGGGGGTGTGAATACCTATGTAAATGAGAGGTGCACTTTGGACTTGGAAAATGTTAGCACGTACTGAAATACATATAATTACTCACACCTTCGGCTGTAACATATTAGGTTAAGGTCCTTGGAATAACCCTACCATATCAAAGTTGGCTCATTTTGGCACAGTGGTTGAAAATGTACATTGTTTGACAAATGTTTTTACTCACAACAGATGTTATTCAAGTATGTATTTAGGATGTTATGTTTATGATTTTTGGTACTAAGCATTGCAACTGACGGTTTGACAGCATACATCTCATTTGGCTAGAATGTGTGTTAACAGGGAAAGAAACTAAACCAGAGAGGAGTTCTCAGAACAGGTTGATTGACAGGAAGACCTCATGGTAAGGTAAAATGTTGTAAGGCTCAATGAAATAATGATTATCTGAAACAGTTGTAGAATGTATTTTTCAAGTAGACTACCCAGAGGCCCTCATGCAGGACGCAGGCATGCTGTGTTACCCCAAGACTCTGAGGGAGGAATTGAAATTCTCTGCAAAGAGACAGTCTTTCATCGGCTCCTGGTTCACTCCTCCCTTCACTCCCAGCATGCCACGGTTTTAATAAGGGCACCGGCTGTCTTCACACCTCCCTGTTCAATATGCATGACCAGACCTTTTTACCCCAAACCCTGAGCTTTCTGATGCTTCAAACATCCACTACGAACAGCAGTGGATGGCAAAGGGGCACTCGTCGTGTGTCAGTCAAGACTGTCTCTCTCTGTGTGGATGACACGTTTGACACATCTCTGGCATCGGAGAGCTGTACCGTTCAACTTCTTCTGATCTGATGTGAAAAGTCGCCATTCAATCAGTGCCAAGCAACAACACCGACAGCTGTGGATAATAATGATTAGTGTTTTTATCTCGGGGTACAGGGACTCCATCTCAGCTAGCAGAGGTCTTATTAGGAAGCTCAGTCGATCTGATGCTGCGCTGTCTAAAATACATATCTGACGTAGAATACATTTTATTTTGTCATTTTGAAGCTCAAGGATGTGTTTTTGTAAAGCAGCGGAAGTGTTTGTAGCAAATACAAAGGATTGTATTCATTCTTGTGTATCAGAGGCAAGAGAAACATAGCTTTTCACTTTCATCCGCTTAGACTTCGGGCCGGGAAGTCTAAGCGAGCGCTTCCTAAACTACGGCCCCGTCTACAGGTAGTACCGTGAACATTTCCCATTGACTGCTGGGTAACAATATCACACTATGCAATACATTAGGATGGAGACATCAGAGATGCAGTCAACCACAAGATACATGTTCAACCGCATTTATATGTGATGCAATATCTGCCATCGCGAAAGCATGAGAAAAGCCCTTGATTAGGCTGCAAGGAGTTTCCAGCCTGAACGTTTCTCTATTTTGGGGAATGTATGTTCGTTTTTTTTCAATGGACAATGTTATATCTCGTTCTTTGAGTATTTGGCAGTGAGGACAACTTTCCCGTTAACGTATTGTTCCCCCTAATCCAACGGAAACGGAAACAGCAAAATACATTATTTTAAATGGAAAACGACTATACATTGGATTTAGACAGTACATTACCACGACAGCTCCCAATGTTATATGCTGAAATGCAGAGGTGGGTAGAGTAGCCAAAAACTGTACTCAAGTAAAAGTATTGTTACTCAAGTTGAAGTAAAAGTAGCCATCCAAATAATTACTTGAGAAAGTAAGTATCTAGCGAAAAGACTCAAGTACTGAGTTACTTCATACGATCTGATGTATTGTTGAAATAAACAGAGCAAGATTAACTAAATATCCAAATAGTAATGTGCAAATTAAAATATGGTCTAAATATCCCTTTAAATAAAACATCTTACTAGATAACGTTAGTTAACTAAATAAATAGGCAATTAATTATCATACCTAGCCCTGTAACAGGACTCTGGGAGTCTAAAGACAACAACCGAATATAAAAGCCCACCGTCCAAGTCTACGGTCCTGTAACGGGACCAACGTTGGCCCAAACTAACCTACAAGCGACAACTTACCGCCACATGTTTTCTCAAGTTCGAGGTTGAGTTCCTGTAGGCTGAAATGTCCACATTTGTTTTTGACAGACTGTAAGGAAAACAGGGGTGTTCTTCCTCCTCAGAGCCACACGCCGTTGTTTTAGCCATGTGGGTTTGTTACAGAGGCGAAGCAAAGACCAGACAGCCTCTTCAGCTTCAATATCTCTGAGAATGAAACAAACAGACCGTGCATTGACTCTAATTAAAGTAGCGGAATGTAGCCGGATATAACGGAGGAAAAGTTTTAAAAAATGATTCACAAATATACTCGAGTAAAAGTGAAAAGTATGTCCCATTAAAACTACTCTTACAAGTACGATTCATTCATAAAGTTACTTAAGTAAATGTAACGGAGGTAATATAACGCGTATCTGCTGAAATGCGCTGTTTACTTTCGTTTGTGGTTTTCACTAGTTACCACAGCCACAAAGTAAAAATAGCCTATATTGTAAAAAATCATACAACCCCAAAATGCTTTAGTATATATAAAGACAACATTAAATCAATAATAGACTAATGGGTGACAATATTAGCCTATCACTTGTGAAATATGTATTATCACGTGTGAACAATGCCCAGCTTGCGCATTAAGTCAAGAAAAAGCGCATGGCTTTTTTTTGCGTCTTTTTAAAATCATAGTTGCACACATCATGTATCCTAGCCATAAGCATATATGTTTTAATAAGGTTTGTATCACAACTAGTGGCCAAATAACTTCTTAAAAGTAAGCACATGAATCCGCTTTATAACTGGTGTAGAGCCTAACTAGCATACATAGGCTGTGCATGAGTTTGGGGAAGATCATTTTCACCATAATAAAGCATTACATGCTAATTCTTGCATTTTCCGTCACTCTCGAGAACAGTGTTTTCCCGCTAATCATATCGGAACATTCTCGTTTATAGCCTACTTCCGTGTGCGCATTGCTGCGCTTATGTGAAAAAAGGCGGCAACCCCAAGATAATTTTTTGGGGTGGTCTGGACGAGAGGAGGAAGAGCCAGTACCACTCTCCCTGTGGTATCGCGAAGGTGAGGAGGACCGATGGTGGACGAAATCTGGGTTATGATGAGGAGGAGTATGACTGGGGGTCGAAGTCAGCGGAGGAAGAGGAGTACCTTAAGGAGAGTGTGATGGAAGTGCTGGAGCAATGCCGGCAGCATGGAGAGGAGGACAAATGCAGTGATGCGGAGCTGCAGCTAGTGGTGCCTGGAGTGAGCATCCTCAGTTCTGGTTACAGTGTGCCTAACTCCCGCGCTGGATATCCAGCTCAACCCTTCAATCCTGTACATCCTGTGTCTTCTTCCCGTCATTGCCGGCTTCCCGCACCCAACCTCCAGTGCGTGAGTCCAGCCCGGTGCCTCCAGTGCCGGCTCCACGCACCCGATCCTCCAGTGCGCCTCCCCAGTCTGGTACACCCAGTGCCGGCTCCCTGCACCCGACCTCCAGTGCGTGTGCCCAGCCCGGTGCCTCCAGTGCCGGCTCCACGCACCCGATCCTCCTAAATAGCACAAAAAAATGTATCCATTTTTTATTTACCACTACAATCTGTTCGTCAGACAAAACGGGAAAAAAACAACTTGTGTAGAAAGTAAACATCCGCACCTCGATGGTGTCAACTGTGCTTATGTCTGCGTAATGAGAAAGTAGGGAAGAAATGAAAACGTCTGACTATTTCAGGTCTAGTGAAAGATGACAAACGAGCTCGCTGCCCAGACTTACATAATTACAAAGAGGAGATTCTCCTGATTAAAACGGTTCCCGACATTAAAAAATCTAAATATACACATTGTGAGATATTTGGCAAAGTAGACAGACATAGCTATATTTCCCAATAGGAAACAATGGGACGACATCAGAGTTCCATGAGTAACGTATTGTTGTTGTTTCCATTGTAATTATAAACCATGTGGACAGGACTCATTGTCAACAATAGTGAAGCAGGCATTGTGACGTAGAACAATAAACTGGGAATAGAACGTTTGGAAGGTGAGTTGGTGCCACAGCACTCAATAAAACTAATAGGAGCTGGCAGGGTCAAAAAAGCCCTAAAATAAGGCCTGCAAGAGTTAATGTCAGTTACTTTTAACTTAAATTCATTAGGGAATGTTGGAAAAACTATTCAGGTGTTTGGGGAATAACCTAACCTATAACATCATTTTTAAAAATACACTGTTGCTTTCAAGTGTGCTGCAGGAACCATCCACTGTCTGCCTCTAGAAACCAGGCATAGGCCTACATTTTATTGACATCTTAGCTAGTCTAGTTAGCCAACGTTAGCCCTGCTTGTAAAAGTCAATACAACTAGAGACATCTTAGCTAGTCTAGTTAGCCAAAGTTAGCCCTGCTTGTAAAAGTCAATTCAACTAGAGACATCTAAGCTAGTCTAGTTAGCCAACGTTAGCCCTGCTTGTAAAAGTCAATACAACTAGAGACATCTTAGCTAGTCTAGTTAGCCAACGTTAGCCCTGCTTGTAAAAGTCAATACAACTAGAGACATCTTAGCTAGTCTAGTTAGCCAACGTTATCCCTGCTTGTAAAAGTCAATTAAAATGCTTTTCCTTTCCCATCCCCTTTTGTAATTAATAGTTGTAAGCCTTTGCATTTTCATTATTGATTAGTCTTATATGTATTATATCAAACAGCATGCTAGAGAAGTGCTCATTGAATACATGTTTTGTGCATGAATGCTAGGTGTAATTACTCTTGCTATTTGTGTTTAGGCTATAATGTGTCTTAGGTGCTATTATTGTATAGTTTTACCATAAGCAGCTTTTTTATTAATATAATGTAATACCCAATGGTCACATATACTCCTCTTCTCTCTTCAGATGCACGTTTGAAATACTTGAATCCCACCCCTGCAAATCCTGGGCCACCTGCAGACACCGTCTCTACCTCAGTACAGCTGAGTGATGCAGCATCAAGTGCTCCTGTCCCCTCTACCTCAGCACAGCCCAGTGATGCAGCATCAAGTGCTCCTGTCCCCTCTACCTCAGCACAGCCCAGTGATGCAGCATCAAGTGCTCCTGTCCCCTCTACCTCAGCACAGCCCAGTGATGCAGCATCAAGTGCTCCTGTCCCCTCTACCTCAGCACAGCCCAGTGATGCAGCATCAAGTGCTCCTGTCCCCTCTACCTCAGCACAGCCCAGTGATGCAGCATCAAGTGCTCCTGTCCCCTCTACCTCAGCACAGCCCAGTGATGCAGCATCAAGTGCTCCTGTCCCCTCTACCTCAGCACAGCCCAGTGATGCAGCATCAAGTGCTCCTGTCCCCTCTACCTCAGCACAGCCCAGTGATGCAGCATCAAGTGCTCCTGTCCCCTCTACCTCAGCACAGCCCAGCGATGCAGCATCAAGTGCTCTTGTCCCCTCAGCATAGCCCAGCGATGCAGCATCAGGCATCTACAAAAAGGCTTCACCATTTGACCCTACTGACTAGCCATCTGTTTTAACTGATAAGGTAAGAACAGAGTTCGTTCTCAGAGGACCGTATCAAATACAAAACTGTTTCACGTTCCCGAAACAAAAAGACGGGAGAAGGTGTCGACATGACTATTTCAATAGAGTCTTAGTCAATGGAGAAAGAATCAAGAGGCTGGCTAATGTAATGATAGTCTGTACTGCTTCTGCTGCAAAAATTTTTCTCCGAGATTTCAAATTGAATAGAGAAGGACTAAGGGATTGGAAAAATGCAAGCCACTAGCTCAAGGCCCATGAGGATAGCCAGGAGCACAATACACACATGGCAACATTGAAGGTATTGGAGGTCCGTCTTGCAAAGGGGCTAACAATAGATAAGCAAGAGATGGCATTTTCTGAGGCTGAGAGAAACAGGTGGCGTGAAGTTCTTAATAAGGCAATAATTCAGTTCTTAGCTGAAAGAAACATGGTTTTAAGGGGATCCACAGACACATTAAACAAACCAGACAATGGCAATTTTCTCAAAGAGGTGGAGCTTATGGCCAAATTTGATGCAGTAATGAAGCAGCATGTTGGTAGGGTGGAAAGTGGAGCTGGCAGTCACACATTACCTGGGCAAAATAATCCAAAATGAACTGATTGTGAGGGCTTGGTTGTGGTAAGGCCTCTTACTCCCACCTAGGGGAGGAGAGAGGCACACAACCAGGCTCTCACACATTATCAGGGAGATTAAATAAAAGACGGAGATGACTAATAAACAAAAAACACGGCTATAAAACAAAACACAGTGACTTACTTGCTTTCTGAAAACACGAAGCAGACAAGCAGGAACAATGATCCACACACAGGTGGATCTGGGCAGATCTTAAATACCATCCCCAATCAGAGACAACGCTAGACAGCTGTCTCTGATTGGGGATGGTATTTAAGATCTGCCCAGATCCACCTGTGTGTGGATCATTGTTCCTGCTTGTCTGCTTCGTGTTTTCAGAAAGCAAGTAAGTCACTGTGTTTTGTTTTATAGCCGTGTTTTTTGTTTATTAGTCATCTCCGTCTTTTATTTAATGCCTCGTGAGTCCATCTCATTAATAAAAGAGGAATGACACTCCATCAGCGCTCCGTTTATCGTCCCTTAACTACGCACCGTGACAGAATGATCCACCACCCTGGGACGCAACGGGGAATAACGTTAGGAGATATCCTCCTCGGTATGGGGAAAATTACCGAGGAGGAACACTCTTATTATCGTGCGGTGGAGAAAGGCTGGGGTCCGGATCAGCAGAGGCGCCGGAGACGGAGGACACGTCACCGGGCGAAAGTTGAGGACCAGCCTGGAGCCCAGAAAAACCCCCAAACTGATTTTGGGGGGGGGCTATGGGGGTGGTCGGGGATCGAGGGAGAAGAGCCCCGACCACTGCACTCGTGGGGGTTCCAGGAGCAGCCCCTACAGCCGTGGGAGCAGGAGTACAGAGAGGAGTCGGAGGAAGACGACAGCGATGTGCTTCTGTTCCCTCACTCGTGGGGGTTCCCGGAGGAGCCCTCACAGGATGGGGATTGGCGTTGGAGTAGGGACGACAGGCACAGTTGTGCTCCAGCGTCAGTTCCCAGTCCGGTGCCTCCAGCGCCGGTCCAGAGTCGGAGGAGGAGGAGGAGACCGACTCAGCGCACCAAACCATCGGTGCGCAACAATAGCCCGGTACGGCCCGCGCCTGCTCCGCGCACCAGCTCTATGGTGCGTTTCCCCAGCCCGGCGCGACCCGTGCCAGCTCAACGCACCGACCCAACGGTGCGTTTCCCCAGCCAGGTACAGCCCGTTCCAGCTACTCGCACCAGACCAGTGGTGCGTTCCCCCAGCCCGGTACGGTCTGTGCCTGCTCCTCGCACCCAACCTATGGTGCGTTTCCCCAGCCCGGCGCGACCCGTGCCAGCTCCTCGCACCAGACCTATGGTGCGTTCCCCCAGTCCAGTATGCCCCGTGCCTACTCCTCGCACGGAGGCTACCGCGACGGTCGCCAGCACAGCTCTGTGGTTGGAGACCATCTCTGCGTCGGTGTCCAGAGTGGGCACGACGTTCAGTCCCGCTGTGGAGCTGGAGCTCCATAGCGCGTCGGTGCCCAGTGTGGGGCCGACAGCCAGCCCAACCAGAGGGCTGGAAACCATCTCTGCGTCGGTGCCCAGGGTGGGCACGACGTTCAGCCCCGCTGTGGAGCAGGAGCTCCATAGCGTGTCGGTGCCCAGTCTGGGGCCGACAGCCAGCCCAACCACAGGGCTGGAAACCCTCTCCGCGTCGGTGCCCAGGGTGGGCACGACGTTCAGCCCCGCTGTGGAGCAGGAGCTCCATAGCGCGTCGGTGCCCAGTCTGGGGCCGACAGCCAGCCCAACCAGAGGGCTGGAAACCATCTCTGCGTCGGTGCCCAGGGTGGGCACGACGTTCAGCCCCACCAGAGGGTTGGGAACCATCTCTGCGTCGGTGCCCAGGGTGAGCAGCCCGAGGCCTCCAGTGAGGGTCAGCAGCCCGAGGCCTCCAGTGAGGGTCAGCAGCCCGAGGCCTCCAGTGAGGGTCAGCAGCCCGAGGCCTCCAGTGAGGGTCAGCAGCCCGAGGCCTCCAGCGAAGGTCAGCGTTCCACCACCTCCAGCGAAGGTCAGCGTTCCGCCACCTCCAGCGAAGGACAGCAGCCCGGAGCCTCCAGCCACAGCTCAAGGCCTGGAGCCTCCTCCACCGGTGCCCAGTCCGGGGCCGGTCGTCTGCGCCGCTCCAGTGCCGGAGCAGTCCGCTCCACCGGTGCCCAGTCCGGGGCCGGTCGTCTGCGTCGCTCCAGTGCCGGAGCAGTCCGCTCCACCGGTGCCCAGTCCGGGGCCGGTCGTCTACGTCGCTCCAGAGACGGAGCAGTCAGCTCCACCGGTGCCCAGTCCGGGGCCGGTCGTCTACGTCGCTCCATTGACGGAGCAGTCCGCTCCACCGGTGCCCAGTCCGGGGCCGGTCGTCTACGTCGCTCCAGTGCCGGAGCAGTCCGCTCCACCGGTGCCCAGTCCGGGGCCGGTCGTCTGCGCCGCTCCAGTGCCGGAGCAGTCCGCTCCACCGGTGCCCAGTCCGGGGCCGGTCGTCTACGTCGCTCCAGTGACGGAGCAGTCCGCTCCACCGGTGCCCAGTCCGGGGCCGGTTGTCAGCCCCTCTCCAGGGTCGAGGGCTCCCGCACCAGGGTCCAGACAGGACTTGGTGAATGGCGGGAGTACTGAGGGGGGAACCACCGCGCCGGGGTCCGGACCGGACCGGGCGTGCAACGGAGAGGTAGGAGGAAAGCTACTCTCACAGCCTGTGCCACGCCCGGAACCGGAACCGGAGCCCCCACCAGCAACCACCTCAGTACCCCGCCATGTCCCCCCTAGTTTTGGACATTTTTTTTCTTTTCAGGAGAGGGGGGATTGTATGTGTGCGGTCGGGAGTCCGCACCTTAGGGGGGGGGTACTGTGAGGGCTTGGTTGTGGTAAGGCCTCTTACTCCCACCTAGGGGAGGAGAGAGGCACACAACCAGGCTCTCACACATTATCAGGGAGATTATCATCCCCAATCAGAGACAGCTGTCTAGCGTTGTCTCTGATTGGGGATGGTATTTAAGATCTGCCCAGATCCACCTGTGTGTGGATCATTGTTCCTGCTTGTCTGCTTCGTGTTTTCAGAAAGCAAGTAAGTCACTGTGTTTTGTTTTATAGCCGTGTTTTTTGTTTATTAGTCATCTCCGTCTTTTATTTAATGCCTCGTGAGTCCATCTCATTAATAAAAGAGGAATGACACTCCATCAGCGCTCCGTTTATCGTCCCTTAACTACGCACCGTGACACTGATAGACTCCATCAGCGCAAAAATACTGGAAACAATAGTGGAAGAGATGAAAACATCAAAGTATTTGTCCATTATGTCCATTATAACTTTCCACATTTGCCATAAAAAAAACATGACAAACATGGAACTCTTGACTTTCCTGCACGAGAAGAAGCTGACAGAAATGAACCCCAATATGTGGGCAGCTCTGAGAATCACTGCCACTCTTCCTGTTACAGTGGCTGCTGCTGAAAGGAGCTTCTCTAAGCTCAAACTGATTAAAACCTACCTGAGATCTACTACGGTGCAAGAACGTCTCAGTGGACTTTCCATCATCAGTATAAATCACGTGGTCTCACAACAGCTGTCTTATGATGATATCATAGATGGCTTTGCTGCAAGAAAGGCAAGGCGAGTAAGGCTGTAGAACAATGCTACATTATGCAAATTGCACTGAGGTTTCTGTAATATACTTTGTTTTTTGTGCAATACTTTATTCATAATTAATTTTATGTCACTTGTTTGCTGCAAGAAAGGCAAGGCAAGTAAGGCTGTAAAAAGTTCTCTAATATAGTTTTTTTTCGTGCAATACTCTTATTTTTATTGTATTTAATTCATATTATGTCACAT
The DNA here is from genome assembly GCA_023634145.1 of Thymallus thymallus. Classification (NCBI taxonomy): domain Eukaryota; kingdom Metazoa; phylum Chordata; class Actinopteri; order Salmoniformes; family Salmonidae; genus Thymallus; species Thymallus thymallus. The sequence continues at coordinate 2,192,383 of CM042418.1, forward strand.
GTTTCTTTAATACTCTTTTTATTTTGTGTTTTTTTTTCTAAAATAAATAAAATCTCAAAGACATAAAGCTATGCAGTTTCTGTGTGAGTGTATGAACACAATGATCGGTGGTGGAATTGGCTGTGATAAAAGGGGCACCTGCTAAAATCTTGCATAGGACACCAAATTGGTCAGGGCCGGCCCTGGTGACGACAATGCCTGCCGTGGACGTTTCCCAGTTGCTTTGAATGTTCAAAATGACAGGGTTAAAACACGTTTAAAGACTCAAAGGATAAGATGTTCCAACTTTTCAAAACTAGTCCATTTTGGCTAGTTACAGCAGTCAGCTAGCTAGCTAAGTAGCCGCTTAGCTTTCTAACACATTCACTAATTTGTTTGGAAATAATTAGCAAGCTAGTTAGCTACCACAAGTTCTTGTCAAACTGTCAACAGAGTAGCTAGCAAGCAACAAGTTATGCAGAATAAGTCTAAAACCCACGAGGGCAAATAAATCAGATTTGACTGTTCAGACAAGTCACATGGCAAGGAATCAGATTTGTATGAGACTTTAAACCACCTACGAAGGTGGATTGAAATATCAGACTCCATGTGCTTTTTGGCTGTTCAGACTGCAGGAAAAAGAACAGATTTGATTCAGATCTAAAAATAAATAGGATTTGAGTCACTTCAAACTGCCAATGTGAACACTGCTTTAGACACACGGGAATATAGAAATAGTAATATTTTCCTACACTTCAGATTATCCCTCTACCCTTATCATACAGGGCGAGGAGTTTTTCTGATCATGTGACCTGACCAAGGAAAACCCAGTGCCACACTTATCATATCAACCATGATGCCAAATAAATTGTAGATTATAGTTGAAAAATAACAAAGAAGCACTATAGTCAAGATGAGACACATAGATCCTTTCTTTTCAAAGCGGCCCAACTTTTCCCGAGGGCACAATTTCAAAGCGTGGATTTGGTATGGATGAAATGTGATTCAGCATTTTTGAAGTGGCATCTCTATCTTTATGCAAACAGTGTGGATCTAAGCACTATAAACCAACCCTGACAGATGACCGGCGCTGCCAGAGAGCCTAGAGAAAGCCCAGTAATCTGTGTGATGAAGGATGAGACGATAAAACGCCAATAGATCTATTTTCCTTCCTAAGGGAGCAGGGATTAGTGGATTTCATTCCTCAAAGGAGACCAATTAATCCTGGTCAGACTTGGCCTGGAGCCGTCCAAAAAAAGCACAGCTAGGACACACACACACACACACACACACACACACACACACACACACACACACACACAATCGTGTAATCACTAACAACCCATACACACATTTGAACATGTATTTCTATCCTAATCCCTATCATACAGTGTTGGCATCACACAAACACACAGTGTGGGTACTCTGATCAGATATTCACAGTAAAACACATTTGCTGTGATCACACATTTTAAACCCTAGGTGTGATTAAGAGAGCATCTCTACTGTAATCTCCCTATTATTTTGGAGGGGTCTTGGGCTGTTTGCGGTAGGTGCACCCGATTCAGTTTCTCTGCATGCTGGAACCATTTCATGTGTCTGAAGGTACAAACTCTGCCTTCCTGGCGTGCCCAGAGAGCAAATCAGGTGCATTTTAGGCCTTCCTCTGGCCAATCAGATGGCTCAGATTACCGTGTCTGCAGGCATAAAAGAAAGCTACAGCAAAGTTGATACTGTGAGATTTCAAAACGTTTAAAACCATGACTTGAGAGAGACTGTCAACGAATACAGCAAAGAGCTTCTGTTTTTATGAGTCATCAAATAAAATGCATTTCTAAAGCCTTTTTTACATCAGCCGATGTCACAAAGTGCTATACAGAAACCCATCCTAAAACCCCAAACAGCAAGCAATGCAGATGTAGAAGCACGGTGGCTAGGAAAAACTCCCTAGAAAGGCAAAAACCTAGGAAGAAACCTAGAGAGGAACCAGGCTCTGAGGGGTGGCCAGTCCTCTTCTGGCTGTGCCGGGTGGAGATTATAACAATTCATGGCCATTAAGGCCAGTTCTTTCTCCAAGATGTTCAAACGTTCATAGATGACCAGCAGGATCAAATAATAATCACAGTGGTTGTAGAGGTTGCAACAGGTAAATACATCAGGAGTAAATGTCACTTGGCTTTTCATAGCCAGGCAGGTGGGGTAGAGCGAGAGTTGAAAACAGCAGGTCTGGGACAAGGTAGCACGTCCAGTGAAGAGGTCAGGGTTCCATAGCCACAGGCAGAAGAGTTGAAACCGGTGCAGCAGCACGACCAGGTGGACTGGGGACAGCTAGGAGTCATCCGGGCAGGTGGTCCTGAAGCATGGTCCTCCGGGAGGGGAGGTAGAGTGGGAGAGAGAGAGAATTAGAGGGAGCATATTTAAATTCACACAAGACACCGGATAATAACATTTAACAAACTGACCCTAGCCCCCCGGCACATAGACTATTGCAGCATAGATACTGGAGGCTGAGACAGGGGGGGTCGGGAGACACTGTGGCCCCTTCCGACAATACCCCGACAATATCCCAGGACAGGGCCAACCAGGCAGGATATAACCCCACCCACTCTGCCAAAGCACAGCCCCCACACCAATAGAGGGATATCAACAACCACCAACTTACTACCCTGAGACAAGGCTGAGTGTAGCCCACGAAAGATCCCCTCCAATGCACAAGCCAGAGGGGGCGACAAACCAGACAGGAAGTGAGGCACCCCTCCTAGGGATGGCATGGAAAGCACCAGTAAGCCAGTGACTCAACCCCCGTAATAGGGTCAGAGGCAGAGAATCCCAATGGAGAGACAGGAACCGGCCAGGCAGAGACTGCAAGGGTGGTTCGTCGCTCCAGTGTCTTGCTGTTCACAAGTGAATTCATGTTTAAGTTCTTACTCGGCAGTCATCACTTTTATAAGCCATAAAATATGTGTTGTTCCTGTTTCCACTAAGCGCTACAACAAGCACTGCAGCAGTAATGAATGAGTAGTAGTGTAGAAGCTTGCGTTGTTGTTATTATTAGCGGCTTGGGACTTTTTCAGTATCGAGGAATATCTCTGTTAATAGGAGTAACATCATGAACGAGGCAGAAATTATGCTGCGTGACTCAAGTTTCACCAGCAGCTGGAAGATGGTGAGATGTTGAGAGGCGGAGACTATAAGATGCAGGTTTCATCAGCCCAGTAAAATAAAAATGAATAGCTAATTATTTAAATGTATGTTCAGCTGTGCCTCACAAGTAATAAAACAACAGATATATTCCATGTTAACACTATCAGCATTTCCCTTTACTGTGGCAATTGGGATCGAATCAACACAATATTAGCCACTTTTAATGCAACATACCGAAACAAAACTATGCAAGATATTTTGTTGTCGGCAGAACGCATCAAAGTAGGATTCTATTGCATTGACACACACGACTCTACACAGCGCGTACTCTACACAGACCGGTGTGGCATAATCAATCAGAGCTGCAGTAGGCCTATATGCAAATAGACCATTGCCATATATGGATCTGTGCCATTTACTTTGAACTGGACTGTGTTTACAGCATGAGCGGTCCTGAGTAGATGCGCTTGTTTTGAGATCAAAGCGAGAGCTGCATGTACAACGTGCACATTATGTTCATATCCTTTGCTAGTTAGTGAGTTATTACCCCAGTTATATAAACATTTGTAGTTAGCAATACGGGAGTGATTGCTTCCTACAACATCACAACATTTTTAGACATCTTTGAAAAGCGAGTCAGATAAAGAGCATTTTTTTGGTCTTAAAGGGGCAGTGTTGTATTTTGAGACAGGTTTGAATAAGCTAAGTAGCCAATAGGCACAGGGTAGCATAATTTCTCTGACTCTCTGTAATAATGGTATGGGAATAATTATGCATTTTATTTTGTAAAGTGGTTTCTTGCATCAAATAACACACAATTTTCAGTCACCCCCTTGTCTGAAGAAAAGTGGATAAACAGGTTCATGTCAAGCCCTGCATGTTCTTTTCAAAAGTCTCATGGAATGTAGGCTTACATTGATCGCCACAAAATGGCTGCTACTGTAGGCTGAATGATAGAATGTTATGGGATGCATTTTCTCCATTGTTTTTGTTAGGCCACTCTGGTAGGCCTAGATTATGGTCAAATAGCCACAGTAGCCTACTTGACCACTGTTAAAACTGTAACTTAAAGCAAGTACAGCCTCCAGTGTTAAACACGCACTGGAAGTTGCGCTCAGCAGACCTGAAATTTGCTCATTGCTGAAAATGTTTTGAGGGAGCATTGGCTATGTCATAGCTAATTTGTAAACACTTAATATGCAAAAAGTTAATTGGTGGGTGATTTCAGAATGGGTGAACAAAAAACAGGCTACATTGCAACCCTTAATCTGATAGTGGGGTGGTAGATGCCTAATCTACTTTATGGCTCAGCTCCTGTGCCTACATAGTACATATCATTTACACACACACACACACACACACACACACACACAAACACAAATATTCTACTGTATTTTAGTCAATGCTGTTCCGACATTGCTTGTCCTAATATTTATACATTTCTTAATTATTTTTAGATTTGTGTGTATTGTTGTGAATTGTTAGATATTACTGCACTGTTGGGAGCTAGGAACACAAGCATTTCACTACACCCGAAATAACATCTGCTAAATATGTGTATGTGACCAATAAAATTTGATTTGATTTGTTAGTACATTGAATGGCATCGATTTGTTATATAATCGCACCAGGATCGCTTCCAAGTAAAACGTATCGTTCCTGCATCGTGTTGGAGCCTATGTATCTAGACGTGTCGAATCAGGAAAGGGAAAGGCGTTTCACTGAACATGTGCACCTGACAATAAAACTTAAAACTTGAAATGTAATGCTTCATTATACACCAGCAGAGGGCAGTGTAGTTCACTCACCATTCACAACCAAGGGCTGCCTCCCTGCCTCAATCCACAAGCCTGAACATTGAAATGCACATGTACACCCCTCTTAAATTCTACAGTTGTTGTTTTATGTTTTGTGAGTCCATTTGTATTTTTATTATGGGCTTGTTTTGCTACTACACTAAAATAACCAGTGACTAACTACTTGTTCTCTGCGGGAACCAATGGAGCACCACCAAGAAGTCACCAAACACAGCATGACATGTTATATATATATATATATATATATATATATATATATATATAGTACCAGTCAAAAGTTTGGACACACCTACTCATTCCAGGGTTTTTATTTATTTTTTACTATTTTCTACATTGTAGCATAATAGTGAAGACGTCAAAACTATGAAATAACACATATGGAATCATATAGTAACACAAAAAAGTATTCATCAAATGAAAATCTATTCTTCAACTAGCCACCCTGTGCCTTGATGAAAGCAATAGGGCTATCTTCTGTATACCACCTCTACTTTGTCACAACACAACTGATTGGCTAAAACGCGTTAAGGAAAAAAATCCACAAATTAACTTTTAACAAGGCACAACTGTTAATTGCATTCCAGGTGACTACCTCATGAAGCTGGATGAGAGAATGCCAAGAGTGTGCAAAGCTGTCATCAAGGCAAAGGGTGGCTACTTTGAAGAATCTCAAATATAAAAAAACAACCCTGGAATGAGTATGTGTGTCCAAACCTGGTACTGTATATAAACAAAAAAAGGCGTTATCTAAAGCACTTATGTTTTCCAGTGGAGTGAAATAACCCAGCTGCATGTTCAGAAAAAGTCAATCTGTAATATCTTGCTTCTCTGGCTCTGATATCCCTAGTTTTTTTTCCAGCAGTAACCATGGCGATGCTAGCTGAACATCCTCGTTATCAGGGTCCTGGAGGATTTGCTGGAGTGCTGTGTTTCCGTGGCCAGACCAGGGCTAAGCCAGGGGCTGGACCCATCATAGAGCACCCAACCTTCCCAACCACCATTACTGGGGCCATTTTGTTGTGGGACTGTGCCTTCCGTTGTCGCCTCCCTGCCAAAGCACTCGGCTGTGGTGGAATACAGGATGTGCTGCAAGAGTGTGGTGAGCTGGCCCTCATACGCTGAGGGGGCTCTGAACTGGTGGCAGTGGAATTAAAAAAGCTTCCAACCTTGGCTATAGCAAATAATTTATTCTGATTGACTTTACTGAGAAGCTCTGACTCCGACATAGCCGAGTCAGTCAGTCAGTCAGGCCCAGATGGAAGCCCTACCCGCCCTGGTTTCTCTGGACTGCACTGTGGTCTCCCACCATCCCACGCCCACTCAGTTATATCCGTCACTACGCTCTGGATTAAGACCCAAAAGCCTGAGCAAGCAAGGTAGGGAGAGCGAGAGGAGGAAGAGAAGTGGACCATATATGGGACAGCAGTATTGTTGGTATCATGCCATTTTAGCAAACTGTGGGCCTCATGCCAAATAAACCTTTAAAGGCAGTATGTTCACAGGCTTCACTGCCCCCATGGCACTAACCATATCATACTGCATGGAGAATATCACTGCAGCACTTTCACTTGTGTTTGACTAGCTAGCTATTTGACTGAAACAATGATCAAAATCACATTACAATAAACCCCTTCCCACTGGAAACTTACGTTGAATCAACCTTGAAAACTGATACTGGCGTCTGTGCCCAGTGGGGGTAACTACTGTAGCAAAGTGATGTGTCTCCTCTCAGTGTCTCCTCACCTCCTGAGTGGCGCAGCGGTCTAAGGCACTGTGTCTCAGTGCAAGAGGTGTCACTGCAGTCCCTGGTTCGAATCCAGGCTGCATCACATCTGGAGATAAGATAATGTCTTTGACATCAGTTAAAATGCCTAGAGGCAGAACACAGGTTGAACTGATCACAGGTTTTCTCTGGTTGAAGTGTATGGTCTGGCGCCATCTAATGGACACTCCGGAAGCCTGCAGTCAGATAGAATATATGACACATGAACCCTATGATATCCACTGTATATCCAGCATATGTCCAGTGAGACTACAGGATTCATATGCCTACATGCAGGGCATGTATATGTAACAGGGCAATTTACGTTTCCACTTTCCACTGCAGAAATATGTATTCATATGGGTTGGTTGAATTTACATATAAATAAGGTGTAATGCCATTGTTCATGCTTACAGATAGGAGGAGATTGCAAACGTCAATTCTTCCCAGTCTGATATTGGCATGCAAGCGGTAGGCCATGTTCTGAAATACTGTATTCTATTATCATAGTTACAATGTGTGTGTGTGTGTTCACCTTGTACAGTTATTTCTATGCTAACAGACAAATAACAAAACTACAGACATCAACTTACTGTTGTCCTGCACACCTAATGTGCTTCCTTGTGTCTGTCAGTTACTTACATTTACTGTATTTTGTACTATTTTTGTAATTGTTATGTTTGATTACAAAATACCACCGTCTGATATTGACATGCAAGGGACGAACCAAGAATCTTCTCCTTTGCTGCTCCTTGCGGAAACAAGCCAGTCTTTGGTTGCCTAGGCCACAATGCAGCAGCAGCACACATAGAAATAGAATGGGCTTGGAACCACTAACCTGGTTTTAATATCTATGCCTCTATCCCTGGCAATGGGGTCTCAATGCATTCTAGCCCCTAATGTACAATAAGAACTGGAGACTGCGTCCAAGACGCTTGCCGTTGTTTTCAAGGTAATCTAGTTTTTTAATTAATCTAGTCACGCATATGCCGATTCACTGTCCATGTATATCCTGTTGCATCCGGTTTATATGGACTAACATCACATGCGCTAGCGCTCACAGGGAGCAGTGACGACGTAATCACGTCATCCAAATACATGGCAGACATTGGATCAATATAAAATGTTCACATCTGTGAGTGATGAAAGAAAATCTGCCTCAGCGACAATTATTTGAATAATTCAATGGATGTTTTATGCACTAAAGTGTTTTTTAAAGAATGTTCTAATTTGACTTTCTCTATGTATTACCAATACAAATCTGACGCTAGCTAGCTTCTTTTTCATTGAAATGACATGGCTGGTGGGCTTGCTAGTATTAGAGACTTCTGGCTCGCCTGTAACTAAAAATCTCTGCATGCTCAATCTGTCCTCTGCAGATGCATACAGCATTTACTGCAATACGGCCTCTGCAAAAGTCAGGGCATTCAGACTTTGTACGCTTCGCATAGCAGAGCATTTCTGCAGAGCCGTTGTGAAGGTAGGTTGGAAAGGAAATGAGTTTGTGTTTTATACAGGACCTCCCACCGCCAACTACCGTCAACCAATCATGTCAATGTGGCGCTGTACCAGATTGGAAGAGGAAGAGAGAGGCCCATCACTGCGGATAATCAGCCCACCTCCAGCAGGTGGCTTTTTAAAAATTGTTTCGCCCACCAAGAGATTAGTTTTTGTATGGAGGTCAATGACAGTTGAATTAATTGCTACCGAGGTTTATTCAATCTAATAGAAGTTTCGTAATGCTTAAGTTGTTACGAGAGTGTACTGACATACAGTCGGAAGTTGACATACACCTTATCCAAATAATGAGGTCTACAGTTCTGAAGCACCTATGCTTTGCTTACAGGTTAGCTTCTTTCTCGAATATTACTGCACAGCCAAAATATAAACAAATATATAAAATTAAAACCCGCAGTTTCTATATTTGTTTTCCAAACTGTCGCTACCATAGCAACCGTCTGCACGTTTACATTTCCACTCTTGCGAGACCTGAAACAGACCTGTAACAGACCTGTAACAGACCTGTAACAGACCTGTAACAGACCTGTAACAGACCTGTAACAGACCTGAAACAGACCTGTAACAGACCTGTAACAGACCTGAAACAGACCTGTAACAGACCTGTAACAGACCTGAAACAGACCTGTAACAGACCTGTAACAGACCTGTAACAGACCTGTAACAGACCTGTAACAGACCTGTAACAGACCTGTAACAGACCTGTAACAGACCTGTAACAGACCTGAAACAGACCTGAAACAGACCTGAAACAGACCTGTAACAGACCTGTAACAGACCTGTAACAGAATATTCTTTGTTGTTCCAGTGTTTATTTTTTTTCTATGTTTTTTTCTATGAAGTTGCGGTTATGTTTTTAATACAAGCAGCAAGAAAGTGAAAATCTACCACTTTCACAGTGAGTGGGAGGAAGATTATTTTTTCACCAAAACAAATTCAAAATGTCTGCCATTCAAAAGTATCTCTTGTTGTCACGTTCGGGTGTGTAGAGAGACCAAGGCGCAGCGTATCCATAGTTCGACATGTTTATTGAACTAATGACGAACTATACAAAATAACAAATGAATATAACAAACACACGTAGCACGACACGAGACAATATACAACAATGAACCACGCCAACGGAGTGGAACACAGACATATAAGTAAGATCCCTAATTAGAGGTAATGCAATGCAGCTGCCTCTAATTAGGGATCCCACACACAACACCACACAGACGTAGAAATAATAGATCTGCCAGACTCTGACCATAGAAATATAGAGAAGCAAAGCTTCTCTATGGCCAGAGCCTGACAGTACCCCCCCCCAAAGGCGCGGACTCCCGGCCGCAAGAAAAACAAACACAAAAACATGAGGGAAGGGTCAGGGAGGGAAAAACATCAACCATAAACCATCGCCGGTGGCGGTTCCGGCCCCGGCGAAGTGGATGTCCTCCTCCTTATTTCTACTGGGCCCGGACTGGGCCCCAGTGTGGCTGGCGATTCAGGCCATTTAAAGGGGCAACCCACCGGTCCTGGAAATGACCATGGTGGGGCAAAAGGCTCAGGCCATGGAGCGGGGCAAATAACCGGGCCAGAACTGGGCACCGGTGTGGCAGGCGACTCCGGCCATAAAAAGGGGCAACCCACCGGTCCTGGAAACAACAATGGTGGGGGAAAAGGTTCAGGCCATGGAGCGGGGCAAATAACCGGGCCAGGACTGAGCACCGGTGTGGCAGGCGACTCCGGCCATGTAAAGGGGCAACCCACCGGTCCTTTAAATAACAATGGTGGGGGAACAAGTTCAGGCCATGGAGCGGGGCTGTCGAGCGTCACGGGAGGCTCCGGGCTGTCGAGCGTCACGGGAGGCTCCGGGCTGTCGAGCGTCACGGGAGGCTCCGGGCTGTCGAGCGTCACGGGAGGCTCCGGGCTGTCGAGCGTCACGGGAGGCTCCGGGCTGTCGAGCGTCACGGGAGGCTCCGGGCTGTCGACCGTCACGAGAGGCTCCGGGCTGTCGATCATCACAGGAGTCTCCGGGCTGTCGATCATCACAGGAGTCTCCGGGCTGTCGACTATCACGGGAGTCTCCGGGCTGATGAGGCGCACCGACGGTCTGGTGCGTGGAGCCGGCACTGGAGGTACCTGGCTGGGCACACGCACTGGAGGTCGAGTGCGGGGAGTCGGCACGGGACGTACCGGACTGGAGAGGCGCACTGGAGGCCTGGTGCGTGGAGCCGGCACTGGAGGAACCTGGCTGGGCACACGCACTGGAGGTCGAGTGCGGGGAGTCGGCACGGGACGTACCGGACTAGAGACGCACACTGGAAGCCTGATGCGTGGAGTCGGCACTGGTGGCACTGGACTACTAACACGCACCTCAGGGCGAGTGCGGGGAGCAGGCACAGGACGTACCTGACTGGAGACGCGCACTGGAAGCCTGGTGCGTGGAGTCGGCACATGTGGCACAGGACTAATAACACGCACCTCAGGGCTAGTGCGGGGAGTAGGCACAGGACATACCTGACTGGAGACGCGCACTGGAAGCCTGGTGCGTGGAGTCGGCACATGTGGCACAGGACTAATAACACGCACCTCAGGGCTAGTGCGGGGAACAGGCACATGACGTACCGGACTGGAGAGGCGCACTGGAGGCCTGGTGCGTGGAGTCGGCACTGATGGCACCGGACTGGTGACACGCACCTCAGGGCGAGTGCGAGGAGCAGGCACATGACGTACCGGACTGGAGAGGCGTACTGAAGGCCTGGTGCGTGGAGTCGGCACTGATGGCACCGGACTGGTGACACGCACCTCAGGGCGAGTGCGAGGAGCAGGCACATGATGTATCGGGCTGGAGAGGCGCACTGAAGTGTAGCAGACGGCCGGACCCAGACTGGGGACCGGTAGAGCGGACTGCTCTGGCATTGGAGTAGAGCAGACGGCCGGACCCCGACTGGGCACCGGTAAAGCGGACTGCTCTTTCATGGGAGTGGAGTAGGCGACTGGACACGGATCATTCCACTCCGACATTTCCCGTTCTACTTCCTCCGCTATCTCCCACATCTCCTCCAAAACGTCTCCAAAATTTCTCTCCAAATAATCCTCCTCCTCTTTACTTTGCGCCCCCCATTTATATGTCGGGCACAGTGCATCCCACATGGAAAGTGGTACTGGTGCGTCCTCTTCATCACCAGACCACCCCCATAGCCCCCCCCCGAAATTTTCCTGGGGTTGACTACGGCCTCCTTTACCTCCGTATCCACGATTACGCCGCTGTCTTCCTTTTTTCTCCTTTTCTCCAGATTTTCGCTGCTTGGTCGGGTGGTGGTTCATTCTGTCACGTTCGGGTGTGTAGAGAGACCAAGGCGCAGCGTATCCATAGTTCGACATGTTTATTGAACTAATGACGAACTATACAAAATAACAAATGAATATAACAAACACACGTAGCACGACACGAGACAATATACAACAATGAACCACGCCAACGGAGTGGAACACAGACATATAAGTAAGATCCCTAATTAGAGGTAATGCAATGCAGCTGCCTCTAATTAGGGATCCCACACACAACACCACACAGACGTAGAAATAATAGATCTGCCAGACTCTGACCATAGAAATATAGAGAAGCAAAGCTTCTCTATGGCCAGAGCCTGACACTTGTTAAGAAGGGAAATGTCGAGAGGCATTTCAAAACTGTTCACAAGAAATATGAAAGTGACTTCCCAGCTAAAAGTGACCTACGTAAGAGAAAAATAGCTGCCCAACAATCGATCTTTACAAGGCCCGGCTCAAAGGCAACCACGATTGCATCATTCCAGGTGAGTCACATTAGAGACAGCAGAATCATTGTTTGATGAATTCAAAAATAAATCACAAATCATTTTGGCTATTGAGGATGTCACGCTATCCAGAAATTCTGTTACACAGTGCTGTGAAATGATGGAAGCACCTTAAAAAATACTTAAATGAGTGGGTGTTCTTTTCACTTCAATTTGACGAGTCGACAGACGTGATCGACACATCTCAGGTGTGCATTTTCATCAGAATGGTGTTTGAAGATATGACTGCCAAAGAGGAACTGCTCAAAATCATATAGTTGAAAGGAAAAACTTGAGGGGAGGACATTTTTTGTGGCATTCAAGGACTTTATTAATAGCACTCAGTTACCCATTTACAAACATGTGTCCTTAACTACAGATGCAGTGATAACTTCCTCAGTTATCACTGCATAATCCATCAACAGGCCTTGTGTGGTAAAACTCTGAATATGAAAGATAAAAAATAAATATCAAGGCAGAGAAGCCACCATGTTACCGACACAAACATGCATTCTTTATTGTACAGAAGGAAGCTGACTCGTTAATGTTCTATCAGAATATTTTTTATAAAGATAAGCATTATATTGTTAGATTAAAAGGAATATCTCTGGTAGGCCTAAAACATTCTTCCTCACCTCAAGTTAAATTGTCAGAGTCAGTTGGAGCTTTGGTGCGCACTGCCTTCATCTGATTTATAAACTTGAAGTATCCATAATCATGTTACTAAGGGAGAGAGAGGGGAATGCAGAACGTTTACATTCTGTCAGAACATGTTCTTGTTAGACATCAGGTGTCCTATGGAAAGGAGAAGGGCCACAGTCTGGTACAAGTCAACAGGACTGCCGAGTTGGGGAGGAGTGAGGAATTTGGGCCGAGGTCAAGTTCGATGAAGTGAGGAAGAACAGGCATGTATTGGCTGTCCAGATGTGTGAAGATGAGACTCAGTATAGGAGGAAGGTTTAAATACCAGTATTTGTGTAAATATGGTATCACAAGGCATAAAATAAACAGGAGAGTATAAACAAACCAAGTGACTTACTGTTCGGTGACGTAGTGTAGACGGGCACAAACAATAATCCACACACAGGTGGATGTGTAGGGAGCACAAATACAATCCCCAATCAGAGACAACCCTGTACAGCTGTCTCTGATTGAGGATCATTACTCCCCTAGTTAGGGTCTGAGGGCTTGATTGTGGTCCTTCCACTCCCCCTGGTGGGAGTCAGAGGCCTAACCACAATCAAACCCTCACAGCAATATGTGAGTCGTTTCAGGAAACTAGGCGTATGTCGGACGTCACTACTTCACAGGAGCGGCATTTGAACGTAAACTTTTTTATCAAAATGCATTTTTTGGCAGAAATGCCTTCTGGAACATGTGAACTTTCATGTGCCTTAATAACAAACTTGTATTCCATCCATAAATACAAATTGTTAAATTATGAGCCTAGTTGGTTTAGCCATGGAAAAAGACAGGAACCTACCCGCTAGCCATGATTGGCTGAGATAATGGATGAGCTGGACATGCCGGGAGATGAGTTTGGATTGGTCTGCCATGTAGCATGCTTCTGTCTATAACGTGATCTGTTCAGGATGTGTTGAAGGTCCTTTCTACCTCAATGTTTTTTAAACATGTAATGTTAGCCATCGAGAAGTACAAAAACATTGATGACCTGAATTTTGCAGGCGCTATCGACAGATCAGTTGGAAAAAGTATTTGGAACTCTGGTAGAAGATATTCGCCATTTTAACGTTTGGACATGTCCACACATCCTCGGAACTGACATAATGATCGTTACGGAGGCTTTTATTGTGGAGTAGAAAGGGGGTTGGTTCATAATTTCCAACCAATGTCTGTAGGCTTGGGCGTGGCCACCGGCTGTGCCCAAGTTACCATTAAACAAACACTTTCACTCAGTTACACATTTTATCCAACCTTCAGATGCAAGATGGGGGAGTAATCTCTACTAGAGGCTAGCATCATGACAGTCCCCCTCTGGTGGTTCAATCTTTACGTTATTCTGCATGTTGCAACCTACCGATAAAAATGACCCAGAGATATCCTGGTTGTGGATCATCGTTGCTGTCCCCATCTGGTGGTTTACCCTGGGAGGATTTCTGCAAGCTGCAGGCCGTTCTGGTTTCCCAGGCTGGTAGATCTGGGCAGTAACTTAGGCAGATGTTAGCACACTCGAAATACATGATTACATTTCTTTTCCCCTCTAGAGAGGTCTGAAAATAGCTGTGCAGCAACGCTCCCCATCCAACCTGACAGAGCTTGTAAGGATCTGCAGAGAGAATGGGAGAAACTCCCCAAATACAGGTGTGCCAAGCTTGTAGCGTCATACCCAAGAAGACTCAAGGCTGTAATCGCTGCCAAAGGTGCTTCAACAAATTACTGAGTAAAGGGTTTTCATTTTTAATAAATTAGCAAAAAAATCTAAAAACCTGTTTTTGCTTTCTCATTATGGGTTATTATTGTCTAGTTAATTAATTTTAGAATTAGGCTGTAATATAACAAAATGTGAAAAATGTCAAGGGGTCTGAACACTTTTTGAAGGCGCTGTATATGTTGAGGCAGCCATAATCAGTCTCTCAGTGCAAATGACTGGCTTCCTACGGCTTCTTCTGCGGCTGCAGTCCCTTTCCTTTCCTATCGCCTGCTCTCTTCCCACAATGCACCACACTGGCTCCAGCACAGGACAATACAATGTGATACAAATTGAATTCCTCTTTCCTTTGCCTTATCGTTTAGATAAATCACACCAATACCTTTCTGAGAAGAATAATAAGGCAGGGAGCAGGGGTTATTGGGGAGCTCAGGGAGTCCAACAGACGAGAGAATATCAGTGTTATTTTGCTGTTGTGTGCCGTTGAAGGGAGAGGCCTTGGTTGAAATGGGACCTCTTTTCACAGGAAACTAGGTCTTGTCATGTAATGTTAGGATACCAATATGAGTTGGTCTCCATTCGTTTTGTTGGCCTGAGTTTTTTGTCATAAATGAGCTTGTTTGTGTCTTTCAGAGACTTCCAGTTCGGCCACATGCATGGAAACGACCACATCAACAGCCTCATTATGGGGCGAGTGTCTACTGTTTTCCTCTCTGGTTATTTACTTCCTTTTCTCCTCCTCCACCTACTCCTCTTCTCGTCCTTCTCATCTTCCTCCCTTCTACAGCCTCCTCCTCACCCCCCCCCCCCAACCCCCCCCCACCCCTTTCCCAGGTATTACCACAGTAACCACATAATGTCGGACTCCATAAAGCCACGATTTAAAGTCGGCCTCCGCCATTAAAATGCACTCTTATGGATCTGTCAATTATGACCGTCATTTTCTTTTTAGTGGGCTTGTCAATTTTACCACCACGCTCCCTGACAGGTTTAACCTTGTATGAATACTGCTGTTGAAAAGGGGAGAATATATGAGCCCTATGAAACTGGTGGAATAGATTTATTGGGTGATTGGAGGGAGAGCTGTGCTAATGGTGCAGTGAGCCCCAGCATGGAGCTGCGTGACATGGCTCGCTGCTGCTGCTCTGACATCACCACACTGTTAATTAGCCCAGACCACTAGACCTGGCAGGGACAGCAGAGCACAGCGGGGCAGTGGGGGCACAGGACACAGTGTGTGTGTGTGTGTTTCTAGTTTCTGTGTGTGTGTGTGTGTGTGTGTGTGTGTGTGTGTGTGTCCTAGCTGTACTTTTTTGGACGGCTCCGGGCCAAGTCTGGTCAGGATTAATTGGCCTACTTTGAGGAATGAAATCCTGGCCTGTCAATAGGCACAAATCCACGCTCTTTTAGGAAGGACAGGAAATAGATCTGATCGTCCCCTCCTTCATCACACAGATTACTGGGCTTTCTCAGGGCTCTCTTTGGCAGCGCCCAGTCACCACCATTTATAGTGCTTGGATCCACTCACACACTCATGCATGTGCACTAGCACACACACACACAAGCCCAGACAGACAGACACACACACGGACACACACACTCGTCCTATGTACTTTAAGGTCTGTGGGAGGCTGGTTTTAGTGTTGCTGCCTGTAACGCTGTAGCAATGGCGCGGTAACAGTGAAGCCACACATTTGGTATGCATTCATTGCACTGAGTTTGTGTGGAAACTGGAGGAGCCATATCCGGGGCTACTTTCTCAATCTCCGTAATGGCCATGGCTGTAACAGAGCCATGCTGTAATATGCTGTATTCTGTATGGCAGCATGAGAGTGCTACTGAAAAGCCCTCGCAGTCTGCTCTCTGAATTGTGAATGGGCTAATCCATGTTGATTCAGGATCTCAGCTGGGCTGTTTTGACTAGTATCCTAATGGTGGAGTAGTGGAGGGTTGTCACAAAGAAAGTGTGTGTGGCGCTTGTATGCCTGAGCTCACCTGGGGTGTGGACTGGCACAGTGATGGATGGGGGTATGTGTGGCACAGTTGTGTGTCAACGTCAACAGGTGAAGAGGCGACTCCGGGATGCTGGCCTTCTAGGCAGAGTTGCAAAGAAAAAGCCATATGGTTCCTGGTCCCCCGGCTGGTGCCGTCCCAGGGGCCCCCCCAGGGAACGGTCCTGTCCCCCTTCCTGTTCACCCTCTACACATCAGACTTCAGATATAACTCTGAAACATGCCACCTGCAGAAGTTCTCGGATGACTTCGCAATTGTAGGGTGCATCAGGGGTGGGCAGGAGGAGGAGTACAGGAGCACAATCAATTACTTTTGTGGTGTGGTGTGAGCAGAACCACCTTCAGCTCAACATCAGCAAAACAAAGGAGATGGTTATGGACTTCAGGAGAACCAAGGCCCAAACGACTGCAGTCCCTATACAGGGGATGGATGTGGAAATGGTTGGTTTATACAAGTTCTTGGGAGTCCATATAAACAGCAGGCTGGGAATGGCTGGTAACACCGGGGCCATGTACAAAAAGGGCCAGAGCCGACTCTACTTTCTGAGGAGGCTCAGGTCCTTCAACGTGTGCAGTAAACTACTGCATACATTCTACCAGTCTGTGGTGGCCAGTGCCATCTTATTTTGCAGGGGCGGGCTGGGGCGCCAACATAAAGGCCGGTGATGCTTCTCGGGTAAATAAGCTGATCAGGAAGGCTAGCTCTGTTCTGGGGATTAACCTTGACACTCTAGAGGAGGTGGCGGAGAGACGGATCCTGGCCAAACTGCTGGCCATCATGGACAACGTCACCCACCCTCTGCATGCCATGGTTATGAAGCAGAGGAGCACCTTCAGTCACAGACTGATCCCACCACGGTGTGCCAGAGAGCGCTATTAAACCATTTAATGCTTCACCGGGGTGCCGTGCCGTCGGCAACATAGACCTGGAACTGTTGGGGTGTTAGGCCCTAGTTTAACAATTAGGCATCCATCCATCCATGAGTAACTCTCTGGTCTGTAATCACTCATTCATTCAGGACTCATTCATTCAGGACTCATTCATTCAGGACTGTATATACATATTCATGTACAGTTGTTATATCATATCACGTGCAATATTGTAAGTAATTCTTGGACTGAACTTACGTAGTAATTCACTCAGGAATGCATATTAATATCCTGTCAGTTGTATATTTTTTCATTGCTTTTAGTATATCGAATGCGCAATATGTGCATTTATCTGTAATTAAACCCTGCACACTAAGGACTGTATTTTAAGGGAATTACTATTATTACCCTAAATTATAACATACACACATTTAGCTATTTAAGTATCTCTTCCTTTCATTTACCTGTACAGTTAATTTAACCATGCAAATATTCACTTACCTGTACATTTAACCAGACTGTACATAGACTGTTTATTAAATAAATTATTATTAGCCTCACTTATATCATACGCACATTTAGCTCTGTCTGTCTGTCTGTCTGTCTGTCTGTCTGTCTGTCTGTCTGTCTGTCTGTCTGTCTGTCTGTCTGTCTGTCTGTCTGTCTGTCTGTCTGTCTGTCTGTCTGTCTGTCTGTCTGTCTGTCTGTCTGTCTGTCTGTCATTCAGTAAGCTTCTACTGTTTTGTTTATGTGCCTTTATTATTATCATTATTATCAAACTCACCTTCTACTTCCTGCTTCCTGTTAATGTTAAAGACCCCCCCCGGGAAGGTCTTTAATTTGGTCTCTTCCACATAATGTTAGTATGTGTTGCTGCGCTGCCACCATGTCCAATTACCATACTTTGATGACAGCGTGCCCTTTCATTGAGTAGCTTTGGGACAGGTTCTATCTGTACTGTGGCAGAGAGTCAGACATTTACAACCCAACATTCAATACTTCACAGAACTGCCACAATGTAACATATGGTCTCTTAAGAGCTATGCTGCACCACCAACTAAACTAACAGTACAATGCTTCCATCAGTGTAAATAAACACTGTATTTCAAAGCAGTTGCATCGGCTCAGCTAGGGGGACATGAGTAAAGTTGTAGACTACTCCGGAATCTCATAAAGTGGGGCACCAACCCCACCCTTCCCCCTGTGACCACTCAAGGCAAACCTAGTCTTAAGGTCCCCCAAAGACATCCACTAGAAGAGCCACAAAACTGGGCCTCTTCTCTGTTTTCCATTGCGGCTGGATGTTTCTGTGGCCTGTGTGTGTACAGTATGTGTGGGTTTGGTGTCGTGCGCATGCCTGTGAGACTCACACTGTTTTGAGCGGAAAGAGAAAACTGGGGATGTGTGTGCATGTGTGCTCTCTCTGTGTGTGTGTGTGTGTGTGTGTGTGTGTGTGTGTGTGTGTGTGTGTGGGCCGTGTGTGTGTGATTCAGACTGGCCTGTGACAGCAGAGAGGATGAGACGGACCGTGCACCTGGAGTTAATGACAAAATCTTGTTCCCATATCTAACATGAGGGGTCCTGTAGGATCAGGGCCTGTCACAGACACTTAGAGGTTACATTTGTCACCGGGCTAAGAATGGAAAGCAGGTGCCATGCACGTCTCCCGGAGATGCCGGCCGTTCTATCAATCAGACACAACTGACAGCCAAAATGAGAGAGAGAGAGAGGCATACTGCACTATGGTGCAAGCTGGACGTGTGGAAATTCAATTACCAGTAGCTTCCTACTGTGTAGAAGAAGGGCAGAAAAGAAAGTACCCAAGAAAATAATGCTATTTATGATTAAGAGGCTTTGCAACCCATATTCCCAACACATATTATACCCAATTATACTGTGTACCATAGAATAATGGTGAGTTGAACAAAAACAGATTACTATAGAAGAAATGAGAGTGCTACAACCATAGAGATATAACATTATAGTGCACTGTCCTTCTTCTTCCAAGAGAGTTCTTTATTCCACTGCTATTCCAAGTCTATTGGAGATGTTGTTCCTACTGTGACCATTACAACCGACCCAAATCAGAAACCGTGGATAGATGGCAGCACAAAACTGAAAGTGCGAACCACCGCATTTAACCATGGCAACGTGACTGGGAATATGGTCGAATACAAACAGTTGAGTTATTCCCTCCGTAATGCAATCAAACAAGCAAAACGTCAGTACAGAGACAAAGTGGAGTCGCAATTCAACGGCCCAGACACCAGACGTATGTGGCAGGAACTACAGACAATCACAGACTACAAAGGGAAAACCAGCCACATCGCGGACACCGATGTCTTTCTCCCGGACAAGCTAAAAACGCTCTTCGCCCGCTTTGAGGATAACACAGTGCCACCGACGCGGCCCGCTCCCAAGGACTGTGGGCTCTCATTCTCCGTTGCCAACGTGAGTAATACATTTAAGCGTGTTAACCCTTGCAAGGCTGCCGGAGCATGTGCAGACCAGACGGCTGGAGTGATTACGGACATATTCAATCTCTCCCTATACCAGTCTGCTGTCCCTACTTGCTTCAAGATGGCCACCATTGTTCCTGTACCCAAGAAAGCAAAGGTAACTGAACTAAATGACTATTGCCCCGTAGCACTCCCCATTGTCATCATGAAGTGCTTTGAGAGACTAGTCAAGGATTGCATAACGTCCCAATAGATCCACACACGATGTAATCGCCATCACTCTGCACACTGCCCTATCCCATCTGGACAAGAGGAATACCTATGTAAGAATGCTGTTCATTGACTACAGCTCAGCCTTCAACACCATAGTACCCTCCAAGCTCATCATTAAGCTTGAGGCCCTGGGTCTGAACCCCGCCATGTGCAACTGGGTCCTGGACTTCCTGACGGGCCGCCCCCAGGTGGTGAAGGTAGGAAACAACATCTCCACCTCGCTGATCCTCAACACTGGGGCCCCACTATCGTGCTTGCTCAGATCAACAAAATGAAGTAGCTGATCGTGGCCTTCAGAAAACAACAGAGAGAGCATTTCTCTATCCTCATCGACGGGACACAGTGGAGAAGGTGAAAAGCTTCAAGTTCCTCAGTGTACACATCATTGGAGGCTGATGAAATTCGGCTTGGCCCCTTAGACCCTCAGAAAAATTTACAGATGCACAATTGAGAGTATTCTGTCGGGCTGCATCACCGCCTGGTACGGTAACTGCACTGCCTGCAACCGTAGGGCTCTCCAGAGGGTGGTGCGGTTTGCCCAACGCATTACCGGGGGTACACTGCCTGCCCTCCAGGACACCTACAGCATCAGATGTCACAGGAAGGCCAAAAAGATAATTAAGGACATCAATCACCCGAGTCACGGCCTGTTCACCCCGCTACCATTCAGAAGGCGAGGTCAGTACAGGTGCATCAAATCTGGGACCGAAAGACTGGAAAAACTGTTTCTATCTCAAGGCCATCAGACTATTAAATAGCCATCACTAGCCGTCTTCCACCCGGTTACTCAACCCTGCACCTTAGAGGCTGCTGCCCTATATACATAGACATGGAATATCTGGTCACTTTAATAATGGAACACCAGTCACTTTAATAATGTTTACATCCTGCTTTACTCATCTCATATGTTTATACTATATACTGTATTCTATTCTACTGTATTTTAGTCAATGCCACTCCAACATTGCTCGTTTTTAATATTTATATATTCCTTAATTCTGTTTGTTTAATTTTAGGTTTGTGTGTATTATTGTGTATCGTTAGATACTACTGCACTGTTGGAGCTAACGTAAGAACACAAACATTTAGCTACACCCACAATAACAACTGCTAAATATGTGTATGTGACCAATAACATTTTATTAGATTTTTATATACTGTATTTTAATTATATGGCTGCAACAAGGATTTGGGCTATTCATAATAAGCACAGAATCAGTTCTGTAAAAGGGCTTGTTATGTTTTAACATTTGTGTGGACACAGCACGACTGAACACCTGTTTACAAACAAGACAGAGACAATCCATTCTATTGGCTCACACCGCTCACAGTATGCTTTGATATGTGTTTAGACTGCATTATTTTTTACAAGTGATTTAATGGAAAATGCATATTGTGTGATATTTCATAGAATTAGTTGAATAAAACATTACTTCTTGGAGACAGAAAATCAACTCAATTAGCTATTGATAGATCTCTCCCAACCTGGTCTCAGAGCATTTACTATTATTCTGCGTTTAGTATGATGGATCACTGTCATTGGCAAATAAACCTTAAACTTTTTTCACCCTCCTGCGCCTGGCTCCGTCCCACTCCCCTCTGACACTATGAGACAAGGCTGTGTCTCTGCCCATGCTTCACTGGTTCAGCCATTTATCTTTCTTTGTGGAATTGGACTTCTTCTCTCTGGTAACCCTCTCCATTGCAGCTCTATCAAGTTATTTGTCCACTGTTGTGTTTACTGCTTCATCTTGGTCCATGGGATGACTACTATAACAGTAGAACAATGGAAATGCCTCAACTGACCAATTTAATTAATATCTGTAATAAATCAACGATTCTGCAGCATAATGGTTTTTTAATAGTCAGTAATTTAATTCAATTATCTTTTTCTAAATTCCCCAATGGAACTTTGTGGTGGAAAAAGGTGGCGGTAGAGTTAAGAGTAAAGGTGAAGAAGAAGAGGATGCCTGAGAAGACAGACAGACAGACAGACAGACAGGCAGGCAGGCAGGCAGGCAGGCAGGCAGGCAGGCAGGCAGGCAGGCAGGCAGGCAGGCAGGCAGGCAGGCAGTATTTCTCTGCCATCGACCTGTATAGTATAGTTAACCATCCACCAATTTATACTGTACATATTCAGCAACCACCTGTACTATGCAATGTCTTTTTTTTCACTCCAGACTTCTTGTATTTCTATACTTTTTCATACTGACGCTCTATGTATCATGTATCGTGTATCTGTCTTTTGTGTATTTTCGTTCTGACATTTTGCACCTGCCCTGTGTTTTGTTGTAGCTGCTTGACAAAGACATTTGGTGGGAAATGTGGTTTAATATGCTGTGTTGAATTTGCTCATTGGATGGTGGTTGCTTAGCATTTCATGTTTATATGACAGTGTTATCAGTAACAAGCGAGGCATTTGTCAACAGACTTACTCCATTGCATTGCAGAGAGCTGAGGAGGAAGATGGAGAGGCTGAATGTAGGGCAGGCTTGCCTGTGTAATAAAAGGCAGGGTTGCATAGACAGTAGCCTCCTGTTTGATCTTATGTAAGAGAGGCTTTTTCCCCCCTTGTCACAGTAGTCTCCATGCATACTGACTAAACTCCTGCCACAACACGTTTGGGGAGATAAAACATTTATCATGGCAAAACAATTTTTTTATTTATCTCTTCAGATCTGCATTATTTATTATGAAGTCAAACATGGACGATATTAATTGGAAGGAAACATTGAATACATTATTCGAATGACTCAGCTCATCATGCAATTTGTGGTTGCATGATGAGCTGAAAAGAGCAGGGAGGTACAATGGAATACAGTTTTACATTTTTAATTGAAAATCTATGTTTCCTTTCCTCGGTTCCACTCTTTCTGTCTTGCCGCAGAGCTGCAGCGTAGATTTTTTATTATGTAGAAACTGCCCACTTTCACAGCTCTACAGTATCTTACCCTGATAAATAATGATAATTAAACACATTTCCCTCTAAGCCTGCACATTAATACCATGTCACTTGTTTGCGATTAGCTTCCAATATGCCATGCCCGCCAACCAGCCTAATGGAAGCCTGAGCTCACTCCGTGGTACTTTTGTTAGTATTTCTCATCAAGTCGAATTACTAAAACTAAGTTGCGTTATGAAGCCGACAGCTTTGATGTCTAGTGAAGACATCAAAACTATTAAATAACACATATGTAGTAATCAAAAAAGTGTTAAACAAATCAAAATATATTTTAGATTTTAAATTCTTCAAAGTAGCCACCCTTTGCCTTTATGACAGCTTTGCACACTCTTCGCATTCTCTCAACCAGCTTCATGAGGAATGGTTTTCCAAAAGTCTTGAAGGAGTTCCCAGATATGCTGAGCACTTGTTGGCTGCTTTTCCTTCACTCTGCGGTCCAACTCATCCCAAACCATCTCATTTGGGTTGGTCATCTGATGCAGCACTCCATCACACTCATTCTTGGTCAAATAGCCCTTACACAGCCTGGAGGTGTGTTGGATTATTGTCCTGTTGAAAAACAAATTATAGTCCCACTAAGCACAAACCAGATGGGATGGTGTATCGCTGCAAAATGCTGTGTTAGCCATGCTGGTTAAGTGTGCCTTGAATTCTAAATAAATCACTGACAGTGTCACCAGCAAAGCACCCCCACACCAGATTTGGACTCATCAGACCAAAGGACAGATTTACACCGGTCTAATGCCCATTGCTCGTGTTTCTTGGCCCTAGCAAGTCTCTTCTTCTTAGTAGTGGTTTCTTTGCAGCAATTTGACCATGAAGGCCTGATTCACACAGTCTCCTCTGAACAGTTGATGTTGAGATGTGTCTGTTACTTGAACTCTGTGAAGCATTTATTTTGGCTGTAATTTCTGAGGCTGGTAACTCTAATGAACTTATCCCCTGCAGCAGAGGTAACTGGGTCTTCCATTCCTGTGGCGGTCCTCATGAGAGCCAGTTTGCACACCTGTTACTTGAAATACATTCCAGGTGACTACCTCATGAAGCTGGTTGAGAGAATGCCAAGCATGTGCAAAGCTGTCATCAAGGCAAAGGGTGGCTACTTTGAAGAATCTCAAATATATTTGATATATTAAACACTTTTGTAGTTACTTCATGATTCCATGTGTTATTTCATAGTGTTGATGTCTTCACTATTATTCTACAATGTAGAAAATAGTACAAATTAAGAAAAACTCTTGAATGAGTAGGTGTGTCCAAAGTTTTGACTGGTACTGTGAGTCAGCACAAGCATGTATTGTGCAGGGGTGGATTATGGATCACACTGATTAAAATACTTGCATAAGTCATCTTTCCTGACATTTAATTCACTTGGGCATCCGTCTAAAAATTGAGAAAGCGAAGTGGAGCCAGACTGTCTTTCCATAATTAAATCCTAGCCGCCGTCTTAGAGGGATCTTAGAATTTATGACGCACGGTTCATGATGGCAACTGTCATGGTTGAATGTGAAACGCACCATATGGACAGTAAAGTCACGGTGACTAAATCAAGTGGCTGAAATGCAGACACAGATCATTCCATCTCACAATTTCAATTTGCGTTCGATGCAGGTCAGTAAGTAGAGATGGTTTGATTGGAGGCTTTGATTCTACCAGCAACCTGTAAACACATTACATGACATAAGAATGATATACTTATGCTTGTTTTAATAAGATATTAAATGATTTACCCATATTAGCCGCAGCTAATTCATTTTTTATCATGCCTGGCAGTATGATTTAATTATGAATTTCTCCAGCTTGATTAATGTCAATTACTGTCATAGAATCAATGGAAAAAACCTCTTAATGACAAATCCCTTGATTTCTATCATTAATCATCCTTTATCAATCGGCAGGTGATTCATTATCCAGGCTGCAGAATCTAAAACAAATAAATACCTGTTTCAAGGTAGCCTACCTACAACATTGGTAATTTAACACAAAAACGATATCAGTGGGGCAGGTGGCAAAGAAATCGATCAGCACCATCCTCAACCTATTGCTTTCCCTCCAGTTTTAGCTTGATCCCACGTGTAAGCATTTAGCATTTAGCTATATCTACTTGGCCTGAGCTCTACGCCAGCCAGCCAGTGTGCAAGTGGAAGGCACACACCGAGATCTCTCAACCATCTCACATTTTAAAGGGCTAAATGAAGGAATGAAACACACAGCCATTATTTTTAACTAGGCTCAACCCTGCTGTCAGCAGCGCTGCAGTGTACTGCAGACCACCGCTGGTGTGTTTTCATACCAGGGAGTATAATTAAAAGTGGTTCTGAAGTACAAATTTGGCTGAGCAGCTACAGAGCCTCCCCCAGGCGAAGTTAGAGGAATCTTATTACGGGATGGAGGCGGAGACGTCAAAGGTAGAAAACACTTCATTTATTAAACAATGCCCACTCTTGCTGGTTACCGGGTTCTGCCAGGCACTAATAACAAACTCTACCATGATGACAGAGAGAGAGGTCTTTGACGCATCAATTTAGCATACCTCTTGCGATCGAGATATGACAATGTTATCATTACAGTAGGATGATTACGGTCTGAATATAGACCCAGAAATGATACACATAAATTAAAAAAGTGTGGAGAAAAACATGGCGTGGGAACCAAGTCTTTAATCTATGATTACTGCTTTATTCAACTCATGTAGGTTACTGTATGTTATGAACTGAACATCAAATCACATTTCTTTATAAAGTCCTTTTTTACATCAGCCGATGTCACAAAGTGCTATACAGAAACCCAGCCTGAAACCCCAAACAGCAAGCAATGCAGATGTAGAAGCACGGTGGCAAGGAAAAACTCCCTAGAAAGGTAGGAACCTAGGAAGGGTGGCCTGTCCTCTTCTGGCTGTGCCGGGTGGAGATTATAACAATTCATGGCCATTAAGGCCAGTTCTTTCTCCAAGATGTTCAAATGTTCATAGAAGACCAGCAGGGTCAAAAATAATCATAGTGTTTGTAGAGGTTACAACAGGTAAATACATCGGGAGTGAATGTCACTTGGCTTTTCATAGCCAGGCATTTAGATGCGGTAGAGAGAGCGAGAGAGAGAGAGATGAAAACAGCAGGTCTGGGACAAGGTGGCACGTCCGATGAACAGGTCAGGGTTCCATAACCGCAGGCTGAAGAGTTGAAACCGGTGCAGCAGCACGACCAGGTGGACTGGGGACAGCTAGGAGTCATCAGGGCAGGTGGTCCTGAAGCATGGTCCTAAGGCTCAGGTCCCCTGGGAGGGGAAGTAGAGAGGGAGCATACTTAAATTCACACAAGACACCGGATAATAACATCAGATTAAACAAACTGACCCTAGCCCCCCGGCACATAGACTAGATACTGGAGGCTGCGACAGGGGTAGTCGGGAGACACTGTGGCCCCTTCCGACAATACCCTGACAATACCCCCGGACAGGGCCAACCAGGCAGGATATAACCCCACCCACTCTGCCAAAGCACAGCCCCCACACCAATAGAGGGATATCAACAATCACCAACTTAATACCCTGAGACAAGGCTGAGTATAGCCCACGAAAGATCCCCTCCACTGCACAAGCCCGAGGGGGCGACAAACCGGACAGGAAGTGATGCACCCCTCCTAGGGACAGCATGGAAAGCACCAGTAAGCCAGTGACTCAACCCCCGTAATAGCATCAGAGGCAGAGAATCCCAATGGAGAGACAGGAACCGGCCAGGCAGAGACTGCAAGGGTGGTTCGTCGCTCTAGTGCCTTGCCGTTCACCCTTGCACCCCTGGGCCAGACTACACTCAGTCATAGGACCTACTGAAGAGATGAGTCTTCAGTAAAGACTTAAAGGTTGAGACGGAGTCTGCGTCTCTCACATGGATCGGCAGACCAGCTCTATAGGAGAAAGCCCTGCCTCCAGCTGTTTGCTTAGAAATTCTAGGGACAATAAGAAGGCCTGCGTCTTGTGACTGGAGCGTACGTGTAGGTATGTACGGCAGGACCAAATCTGAGAGATAAGTAGGAGCAAGCCCATGTAATGCTTTGTAGGTTAGCAGTAAAACCTTGAAATCAGCCCTAGCCTTTAAAGGAAGCCAGTGTAGAGAGTCTAGCACGGGAGTAATATGATCACATTTTTGGGTTTAAGATTCTAGCAGCCGTGTTTAGCACTAATTGAAGTTTATTTAGTGCTTTATCCGGGTAGCCGGAGAGTAGAGCATTGCAATAATCTAATCTAGAAGTGACAAAAGCATGGATTTAGGACAGCTGAGCTTTGGGGAAATACGCTAATTCAAAGAGGAGTCCGTAATTTGTTTTCTAATGATAATACATGTACTGTAATTGTGAGAAACATTTTTATGTAGTTCAGTGTGACATTCTGTTACTATCAGCCCCGTACTGATTCCACATTCCTTTTATCTACTTTGATCTAGTTTGCCAGGGAGGCTTCTCGTAATTTCATTTGTGGTGATGAAAAATCGTCTTGTCACTGCTTTAATAACAGGGAGAAAATCCCGTTCAGACATCGAAGATGAACAAAGCCCATTCCTTGATAGATGTGGCAACGGCGAGATACTGGAGATACGCCTCCTGGAAATCGTGCTCAATGACACATACACTACCATCCTTTTATATTGCATGCAGAGGTAGAAATCTGACAGGATCTCGTAATAACAAAATAATCCCACATATTATGTTCTGGTCTTCACTCCTCTACACGTTCTAATCCAAGAGGCACACCGTGACACCTTTGTTGCACAGATGGCCTAGTTTGGAACAGCAGGTGATTAAAGTTCCACTAAGATGTTTATTTACTTTTTCATTTGTTCAAATTCTCTTCGTTATCACCCCACAACCAATTAAAATTACAATTAAAAAGAGCCTAGCATATCCGTCTGGTGCTTTGATTCCACAGCCTCCTTGAGAAGAGTAATGATCTGTCATATATATGGTACTACAATATTAACAATTAGGGGCGTGAACGTTAAATTGTTTAAACAAAATTGGGATGCTTAACGTTAAGAAAAATCCCTAATGGAAAAACTATGTTCAAATCACACTGTAGCTGGCTCTCGTGCTCTTTCTCTTCGCTAATGATGCGAGTGCGTGTTCGGTTTATGGTCTGTTGTGGGTTGATTATCCTAGCCTATTAATAGACTATAGGCCCTTCTTTACTGAAGACATTGCGAGACATTGCAAGCCAAGAAATTACGAAATACAGCATTCCATTGCGAGTTACAGCTTTTGGCTGCTGATAGATAGGAACACGGTCTGACTCTCTCCGTCCCTCACTAGCTCGCTATGAAAGATGCAAGTGTTTGTGTTCTCGGAAGTACGGCAACTAATCCGTTTCCTCAGTTCCAAAAAATACTGAATCTTAGGAGATGTTTTCCTCCACTAAAACCCATTCCACATCGACGGGGCCGCAGTCTGAAATGGTCCAACCACACAGACAGTCTGATGAAGAAGGCGCAACAGCGCCTCTTCAACTTCAGGAGGCTGAAGAAATTCAGTTTGGTCCCGAAGACCCTCACATTACTTTACAGATGCACCATTGAGAGCATCCTGTCGAGCTGTATCACCGCCTGGTATGCCAACTGAACAGTCCGCAACCACAGGGCTCACAAAAGGGTGGGGGCATCACTGGGGGCACACCGCCTGCCCTCCAGGATATCTACAGCACCCGGTGTCACAGGAAGGCCAAAAAGATTACCAAGGACCTCAGCCACCCGAGCCACGGCCTGTTCACCCTGCTATCATCCAGAAGGCGAGGTCAGTACAGGTGCATCAAAGATGGGACTGAGAGACTGAAAAATGGTTTCTATATCAAGGACATCAGACTGTTAAATAATCACCACTAGCCGGCCTCCACCCAGTACCCTACCCTGAACTTGAGTCACTGTCACTAGCCGGCTACAATCCGGTTACTCAATCCTGCACCTTAGAGACTGATGCCTATGTACATAGACATGGAACACTGGTCACTTTAATAATGTTTACATAATGTTTTAACCACTTCCTGACATAGCTTGAGAAGATCTGCAGAGAAGAATGGGAGAAACTCCCCACATACATGTGTGCCAAGCTTGTAGCGTCATATCTAAGAAGACCTGAGGCTGTAAATGCTGACAAAGTACTAAGTTAAGGGTCTAAGTTTAATATGGGGTATTGTGTGTAGATTGATGAGGGGAAAAAAACGATGTAATCAATTTTAGAATAAGGCTGTAACGTAACAAAATGTGGAAAAAGTGAAGGGGTCTGAATACTTCCCTAAGCCGGACAGTGCCTTAGACCGCTGCTCGGGAGGCCTGTACATAGAATAGTATATTGTACATATTCTTCCAGTAAACTTCATATTCTATCCATAAACTGTCCATAATGTCTATGCATCCCATCATATATACACTGAACCAAAATATAAACGCAACATGTAAAATGTTAGTCCCAGAAATAAAAGATTGCAGAAATGTTCCATACACACAAAAAGCTTATTTCTCTAAAAATGTGGGCACTAATTTGTTTAACTCATTATTTGCAACATAGGGTCACATGAGTACTTAACTGAGTAGCTTGGATATGATTGGCTTACATTACCTGCATATGTCTACACACCATAATGGAGACTGACCTTACAGATGAACAATGCATTATGAGAGCTATCATTCAAATGTGCTCTGCTCAGAACTCTTACTCTTACCATTGTGGTTTCCTGTAGACTCTAGGGAGGTCCCATAAAAGCCTTTGAACATGCATTCATCACTCAAATAAAATCTGATTTGACGGTCTAATGCAACAAGGGAAATCCGAGTCTAGAGATACTTGTGAAGCAGCGGGGAACTATCCAAGTAATTCTTCATCTGCCTCCAAACACAAGAAGGATAGTTGGCTACAAGCAGATTGAAATGAATTTGGCTACAAGCAGAGATGTATCAATATCGACCCTGTTAAAATAGGCATTAGCCCCAAAGTGATATATAGGCCATTGAAGTGAGCAACTGCAAGGTGATTGTCCTTGTTCAGCAAAATGCAGTGCTGCTTGGCAGTAGCAGAGAGAGGGTAACATATTAATTTAGTTAAGAAGGGCTCCGAGGTAACACATCGATTTGTCATGCATGGGGAGTAGAGTGATTATATCCCCAATGAAGAGTGACCTAGCCTCGGATTACATCATAACTCTGACCCCACTGTGAATAACAAATGTCAAATCTGGATTTATAGTAGTTGAAATATAGGGCTATCTATTAGGGATGTAACGATTCACTGATAGGCATTGGCCCTCGGTTCAAATGTTTAAGATATGAGTGCGTTTGTCTATGGGACCCCAAACCGATCCAAATGCAAATGTTGGAAATCTATTCAAACATTACGAATCTGTGTTTCACTAAAATGTGTTGCTCAAATTAGGCCTACTTTCTTTCTACCTTCTGAAAAAAACTCATTTTTTGACAACTATGTACTCTTCTTCAGTGTCGAACTAAGCATTTAATTATGTTGACAGTCATTGATCTACAAGTAATTTGTCACCCCAAGCAGCTTCGCACACTGATCGAAGAGAGGTATGCCTATTCCTGATCTGGCACATCTGCATGTCACCTTCAGCATTAAAACGTTTGTGAAATGGCTTGTGCGATATTAAGATGTATTAGTTGAGTGACAGCCAGCTGAAATATTTACAGTATAATCACAACATGTCTCATGTTTCACGAGCTGAAATAAAAGATCCCAGATATTTTCCAAACTCACAAAAATCGTATTTCTCTCAGATTTTGTACGCAAGTGTGTGTACATCCCTGTTGGTGAGCATTTCTCCTTTAATCTAGAGAAAGAAATGCACACCTGTTTCGACAGACAACTGGTCTTCATCAGGGTAGACAGCTTGTCTGTCGAAACGTTGGTTATTAGGTTATTAAATTATTGCATCTGAGTTCCTAAAGTGTTCAACTCTCCTTTTCTTTTTCAAGCATTTCTCCTTTGCCAAGATAATCCATCCACCTGACAGGTGTGGCATATCAAGAAGCTGATTAAACGGCATGATCATTACACAGGTGCACCTTGTGCTGGGGACAATAACAGGCCACTCTAAAAAGTGCAGTTTTGTCACACAACACAATGCCATAGATGTCTCAAGTTTTAAAGGAATGTGCAGTTAGCATGCTGACTGCAGGAAAGTCTAGCAGAGCTGTTTTTTCAAGGTATCAGATGCATATTTGTATTCCCAGTCATTTGAAATCCATAGATTTATTATTATTTGCCCCTCTGCAGTCCGCCTTCTGTTGCCCCGGACCCTTCATATTCACCCCACCTTTCATGTGTCTATAAATCTTTTAAATTGTAGCATGTTTGCGTTTATATTTTTGTTCATTGTAATTTGCTAGGTTATTTTTTTAATCAAATGCGCTGTTGAAAGTTGTGTTTTACTGGAATAAAAGCAGCCTACGCTACCGCCGGTGACACAACTCTCATCTGGCTTTAGGTAAACTACATGCCTCTGCTCTCAAAAAATTATTTCAAGACACAACTGACTTCAGTTGTGTCTTGATATTCTTTTTTGAGAGCAGAAGCTTCTTCCTTCCTGACCTCCCATGTAGGCCAAGTTTGTGCAGTCTCTTTCTGACAGTGTACACATGCAAGTCGATATTGATTGTGGCAAGAGAGGCCTGTAGATCCCTTGATGTTACCCTGGGGTTCTTAGAGACTTCTATGAGCATCTTTCGGTCAGCTCTTGGCTGACTGTCCTAGGCAGTTTGCCAGTGGTCTGGAATTGTCGAGCCAACCAGGACCTTGAGACGACTCTTCGCTGCCTAGTCTCCGCCAACCCTACCACCAACCTTACCACCCGTCAGCAGCTGGTATGGGTCGAGTACGCTCGGAACACCCTTCCCTGCTCCGCCACGGGTCTCTCACCCTTCGAGTGCTCCCTGGGCTATCAGCCCCCACTCTTCTCCAAGCAGGAGGAGGAGGTCGGCGTACCGTCGGCCCAGATGTTTGTCCGCCACTGACGTCGTACCTGGAGGAGAGCCCGGTCGGCCCTTCTCAAGACCACTTCCAGGTATCGACGACAGGCGGACCTCCACCGAACCCTGGCTCCCAGGGATCAGGTAGGGCAGAAGTTATGGCTGTCCACCCGGGATCTGCCCCTCCAGGTGGAATCCTGTAAACTGTCCCTCCCCACGATTTATCGGCCCTTTCCCCATTTCCCGTATTATTTGCCCCTCTGCAGTCCGCCTTCTGTTGCCCCGGACCCTTCATATTCACCCCACCTTTCATGTGTCTATAAATACAGTGACGAAATCCTGAGGCCCATTGTTTTAAGGTATCTGTGACCAACAGATGCATATCTGTATTCCCAGTCATGTGAAGTCCATAGATTATTAATGTATTTCAATTGACTGATTTCCTCATATGAACTGTAACTCAGTAAAATCAATGAAATTATTGCTTGTTGCTTTTTATATTTTTGTTCAGTATATATTTTCAGTATTACTGCTATGGTATAAGATCTATGTAGAGTTTATTTTACAAACCTTGAATCGTACTATATTATTCTTACTCTAAATTCAATGGGATTGCTGCCAATATCTTATATACTGCTGCTGTTTCAGCCTCTGTAATTGATAAGTCAGTCTGAGTGAGAGCACCTGCTAAATTACTCAAATGTCAACTGCAAATATAAAACAATAAACTGTAAAACTACTCATGGAGATGGATCTCAGAGCAGACTTGTGGGAACGTTCCTATTAGTCTACAAAGGGCAAACAGATAGTACTAATAATTAATAGAATAGGAAGTAATTTACTGTTTGAGTCATCAAACAGTAAATTAATAACTGTACGCCAAAAGTATGTGGACACCTGCTCATCGAACAACTTATTCCAAAATCATGGGCGTTAATATGGAGTTGGTCCCCCTGCTGCTCTAACAGCCTCCACTCTTCTGGGAAGGCTTTCCACTAGATGTTGGAACATTGCTGCAGGGACTTGCTTCTATTCAGCCACAAGCATTACTGAGGTCAGGCACTGATGTTGGGCGATTAGGCCTGGCTCGCAGTCGGCGTTCCAATTCATCCCAAAGGTGTTTGATGGGGTTGAGGTCAGGGCTCTGGGCAGGCCAGTCGTTCTTCCACACCGTTTCTGTATGGACCTCACATTGTCATGCTGAAACAGGAAAGGGCCTGCCCCAAACTGTTGCCACAAAATTGGAAGCACAGAATCCTCTAGAATGTATGCTGTAGAGTTAAGATTCCTCTTCACTGGATCTAAGGGGCCAGAACCATGAGAAACAGCCCCAGGCCATTATTCCTCCTCCACCAAACTTTACCTTTGGCACTATGCATTGGGACAGGTAGCGTTCTCCTGGCATCCGCCAAACCCAGATTCATCTGTTGGACTGCCAGATGGTGAAGCATGATTCATCACTCCAGAGAACACGTTTCCACTGCTCCAGAGTCGAATGAGTGCGAGCTTTACACCACTTCAGCCGATGCTTGGCATAGCGCATGGTGATCTTAGGCTTATGTGCGGCTGTTCGACCCATTTCATGAAGCTCCCAGCGAACAGTTCTTGTGCTGATGTTGCTTCCAAAGGCAGTTTGGAACTCTGTAGTGAGTGTTGCATCCAGGACAGTATATATTTACACAGTCCCGTTCTGTGAGATCGGGTGGCCTACCACTTCGCAGCTGAGCCGTTGTTGCTCCTAAAGGTTTCCACTTCACAATAACCACTAATTTGAAGGGTTGTCCACATACTTTTGTATATATAGTGTATTTATCCAAAGTACTGCAGAGATGGCTCAGTGGATTTACCATTGACAATATGTGTTAACTGTGTTAACTGTAGGTGTACACTCCAACGTGGTTTCATTAAATATGTCATTTTGACATTTAAACATTGCTGTCACCTTGCTGACATATTAGTTATACAGGAAGGGGAGGACCATCCTCCTCAGTGAATTTCATAAAAATTAAAATTGTGAAACATTTAAAAAGTTATCCTTTTTAGATAAAACTATAGTAAACATATTCACGTCACCAAATAATTGATTAAAACACACCATTTTGCAATGGTCTACAGTAGCCTCAACAGCACTCTGTAGGGTAGCACCATGGTGTAGCTGGAGGACAGCTAGCATCCCTCCTTATGGCTACAATGACTTCAGTACAAACCTAGGAGGCTCATGGTTCTCACCCACTTCAGTAATTATGACAACTTCCGGAGGACATCCTCCAACCTGCAGCATGAACTGACATGTTGTCCACCAAATCAAAGGATCAGAGAATGAATCTAGAACTGTAAGTATACGCTGCAGTGCATAGAATATGATGAGTAGTTGACTCAAAGAGAAAGACAATAGTCGAACAGTTTTGAACAAATAGATTTCTTCAAAAATTAAGAGGCGAGAGAGAGAGAGAGAGAGAGAGAGAGAGAGAGAGAGAGAGAGAGAGAGAGAGAGAGAAAATGCAGCTATCTAGTTTTTCCCACTCAACACCTAGCTCATGTTAGCTAGCTAGGAAATTAATGAATTACTATGCTGTTTAATTAGACTTACGATGCTGTTTTTTACTTAAATAATTTTTATATGCTAGTATTTTTTACTGATACGAATTTGTCTTGCATTCTCGGCACTAAGGACTGTCATTCTAAATTTGGATGATGATGATGACATTGATAGTAGGGGTTTTATTTTAATGTTAAAGTGCATCAATACATATGACTTTCTGGATGATACATTACAATAGACTTGAGCATGTTTTAGTATGTTTATAACTGTATTAGTGGAATAGCAGTATTGACTAACGTGCTATGGGTTAGATGGGATAATTTATGTGCAAATGTAGTAGTAGCATCACATCTCCTGCAGAGGGTGCCAAATCATAGGTGACCATTGACGTACATTCATACCCCGGGGTGAAGGTAAGTTGACTATTGTAGTGGAACATATTAACGCTTGTTTGATGAAAATGCTTGTAAGTCATTTCCTATTAAGTTGAGACGTAGTCTCAAAAGAGAGGAAATTAATTAATTACACGCTATGCTGTTTAATTAGACACGCTATGCTGTTTAATTAGACACGCTATGCTGTTTAATTAGACACGCTATGCTGTTTAATTAGACACGCTATGCTGTTTAATTAGACACACTATGCTGTTTAATTAGACACGCTATGCTGTTTAATTAGACACGCTATGCTGTTTAATTAGACACGCTATGCTGTTTAATTAGACACGCTATGCTGTTTAATTAGACACGCTATGCTGTTTAATTAGACACACTATGCTGTTTAATTAGACACGCTATGCTGTTTAATTAGACACGCTATGCTGTTTAATTAGACACGCTATGCTGTTTAATTAGACACACTATGCTGTTTAATTAGACACACTATGCTGTTTAATTAGACACGCTATGCTGTTTAATTAGACACGCTATGCTGTTTAATTAGACACGCTATGCTGTTTAATTAGACACACTATGCTGTTTAATTAGACACGCTATGCTGTTTAATTAGACACGCTATGCTGTTTAATTAGACACGCTATGCTGTTTAATTAGACACGCTATGCTGTTTAATTAGACACGCTATGCTGTTTAATTAGACACGCTATGCTGTTTAATTAGACACGCTATGCTGTTTAATTAGACACACTATGCTGTTTTTACATAAATCATTTCATATTGTTATACTCTAGTATTTTTTACTGATACAAACTTGTCTTGTGTGACAGATTTAGCATGCAGATTTATGAGCCGTTTGGGTGTGACCATAGTATGTGACTTCCTGTGTTTACAATAAGGAATTTAGCTATGTGTGAATTGCAGGGAGGAACAGTGAATGGTGGTGATATTATATATCTTGATCAGATGAGCTAAATTACTTTTTAAAACTCTGTTCCCAGGCCCTGTTTCTGCACATCTGCTAACTGTCACATACATAAGACGAGGCAATTTCTACTTTCTGCTGTGACATTTTTGCAAATCTTATTATAAAGGTTGTTATTTTAAGAATCTAGTCTCTCTTCTTTAGAATTTCCATGACACTGGCTATGACTATCCAACACTGGAACACTTCCAAGTCAAGGTAAGCTTTTGGTTGTACTAATCTATTGCCACCGGGGGGCGCCGGTGTAAATGCTAAACTGCTTACCGACTGTACACTGTACTGCATGATTGTTGCGGGTTTACTAACGCGTTAGTTATATTAGTTATGTCGACTATGACGCTGTTTTAGCTAATATGATGACAATGATGTAGGCTGTGTGTAGCAGTTATGATATGAAGGTTTGGCTTGGAAAGTGTTTTTTTCGCCTGGTCACAGACAGCTGATGTGTTGTGCATTGAAGTCCACAAGCGAAGGGAAAAGGTGAGAAGAGAGCGTGTAGATGCGAGAAGGAATACAACGAGCTGTTTGTATGTGGCTATTAAAGTGATCAGGGGTGTATTCATTCAGCCAATTCTGTTGAAAAACGTTTCGTAAACGGAAGCAAATGGAACGAAACGGGGATAAACATACCTGAATTTGTCCGATAGAAACACTCTTTTGCAACGAATGGACAAATTATTACACCTTAGACCTTAGATCTGGTAGATGCAGTCAAGAGTGTGCAAGGCATTATTGAATGTGTCACTGTCTGTCCATGTGTCACTGTCTGTCATCTCAAATCTTTCTCTCGACCTGTGTGCATCTATTTTGTAAACTTTCACTCATAGGCTAGGTCTAATTTGCCCCTGAGATTAGAATAAAGGAGAGGAATTGAAGAGGCAGTGGAGAAGGGCTTATGACTGCGTTTGGACTCTAACATGTAGGAACATACTGTATGTCAGGGTGGGTTGTGTACATCAAAGGAGTGTCATGCTCCTCACATGTATTGGACTTACTGGACAGATGTTGGCTATTTTACGTACATTTTTGCAACTCAATTACATGTGATATGCCACATTACGTTACAAATGCAATAACGGTATGATAACAAAAACAAACGAACGGAGGGTGGGCGTTTACCGCAAGTTTTTGTTGCACCGGGGACTGTAACATTTTAGCTAACCGTTCCCTCACCACTTTTCCTAACATTAACCTAATTCACCTAACATGCTACGTAAATGCTCCTTACCTTTGATGTTAGTTCTCCTAACCTTTTATGTAAATTCTCCTAACCTTTCTCGTTAGTTCTCCTAACCAACATCGTAAATTGTCCTCTTAATTCTCCTTTGTTGTTACAAATCAACAAGCAGCCTGGTCTCATACATCTTCCAAGATGTATGGTCTCAGAGAAAGATGTATAATACTATATGTCATCCAAGATGTATGATACTATATGTCATCCAAGATGTATAATAAGTTACGTTATCCAATTCGTATATGGTACATAATGTAATGTAACCAGGGGTGAAAGTAAGGCAGTGCAGTCTCGTATGGCGTCCCGGAAAAATAAATAGTTGGGGTACACCCTACCAGTAAAACATGAGCCTATCACAATAATTGAAACAAAATGACAAGAGAACTGTAGGCTATTACACCACTTTTATAAATAATTTCTGCATGTTAGAGGCATAAAATATGTCCAAATGGACTTGATAGCGGGTTGCATAGCCAAGGCTCCAAAATGAGATTTGGTTAGACAAGAACACAGACATTTTGCCAAGGCAGAGATGAGTTGCCGACAGCGAGTAAATTCTGGCCTAATGACAATCACCAAATGTCATTACACTTTTTGGTGTTTTGTGTAACAGATATCTTTTATTTTATTTCACCTTTATTTAACCAGGTACGCCAGTTGAGAACAAGTTCTCATTTACAACTGAGACCTGGCCAAGACAAAGCAAAGCAGTAACGACAGAAAACAACACAGAGTTACACAGTAAACAAACATAGTCAATAACACAATAGAGAATATATATACAGTGTGTGCAAATGTAGTAAGATTAGGAAGGTAAGGCAATAAATAGGCCATAGTGGTGAAATAATTACAAATGAGCATTAACACTGGAGTGATAGCTGTGCAGATGATGATGTGCAAATAGAGATACTGGGGTGAAAATGAGCAAAAATAATAAATATGGGGATGAGGTAGTAGGGTGGGCTATTTACAGATGGGCTGTATACAGGATGAGGTAGTAGGGTGGGCCATTTACAGATGGGCTGTATACAGGATGAGGTAGTAGGGTGGGCTATTTACAGATGGGCTGTATACAGGATGAGGTAGTAGGGTGGGCTATTTACAGATGGGCTGTATACAGGATGAGGTAGTAGGGTGGGCTATTTACAGAAGGGCTGTATACAGGATGAGGTAGTAGGGTGGGCTATTTACAGATGGGCTGTATACAGAATGAGGTAGTAGGGTGGGCCATTTACAGATGGGCTGTATACAGGATGAGGTAGTAGGGTGGGCTATTTACAGATGGGCTGTATACAGGATGAGGTAGTAGGGTGGGCTATTTACAGATGGGCTGTATACAGGATGAGGTAGTAGGGTGGGCTATTTACAGATGGGCTGTATACAGGATGAGGTAGTAGGGTGGGCCATTTACAGGTGGGCTGTATACAGGATGAGGTAGTAGGGTGGGCCATTTACAGGTGCAGTGATCGTTAAGCTGCTCTGTACAGGTGTGTAACGAACGCGAGGCGTAAAAAAGGAGGAGGTGAAACAAAAGGAATAAAGAATGCAATATATTTAATAAAGAATAAGATGTGCAGCACAATACAGGGGAGGGAGACATACATAGGCAGTGTAATGGGGTGAATGGGAACCGGTGAGTGTGTGGACGGGTTGAATCAGGGGAATGTGAAGCAGGTGATGGGCCCTTGGATTAGGCTGCCATCATCCTCATGCCGGTGGTTAGTACACCGGCGAGCCGGAGCGCCGTGGCCGGAGGAGCACCCTCGAGGTAGTTGGCATGGACGTGACAAGGTGCAGTGATCAGTAAGCTGCTCTGACAGCTGATGCTTAAAGTTAGTGAGGGAGATAGGAGTCTCCAGCTTTAAGGATTTTTGCTGTTCGTTCCAGTCATTGGCAGCAGAGAACTGGAAGGAATGGCGGCCAAAGGAGGTGTTGGCTTTGGGGATGACCAGTGAGATATACCTGCTGGAGCGCATGCTACGGGTGTGTGTTGCTATGGTGACCAGTGAGCTGAGATAAGGCGGGGATTTACCTAGCAAAGACTAGATGACCTGGAGCCAGTGGGTTTGGCAACGAATATGTAATGAGGGCCAGCCAACGAGAGAATACAGGTCGCAGTGGTGGGTAGTATATGGGGCTTTGGTAACAAAACGGATGGCACTGTGATAGACTACATCCAATTTGCTGAGTAGAGTGTTGGAGGCTATTTTGTAAATTACATCGCTGAAGTCAAGGATATCTCTTTCTATTCACCACTGTTTGGAGGCTGTAAATATGTGTGTGTGTGTGTGTGTGTGTACGTGCCTGTTCATCGCAGACAAACTTGATTTATTTTGTTGAGCAGCAACACATGAAATATTATTCCTTTCGTAGTCAGCCATGGCATCGCAGCTGAGTAGGTCTTGATCAGATTTTAAATATTAGTGTAGCTGTTTAATCCTCCATGTGTCTGCTACTGCAAAGGCTGACTTTCACTTGGGTTTATATCCCAACTGGCATCCCATTCCCTGCATAGTGCACTAGTTTTGACTAGAGGTCATAGTGCACTATGCAGGCAATAGGGTGCCATTTGGGACTGAGCCTCAGAGCTGAAACTAATTTGGTGGGAATGGGGCGTCTGTCTAGTGCACTGCTTTAAAGTCTCCCCATTGAACTAAGATGAGGCAATAAAGCCATTTCACTGGAAATAATGCTGAATTAACTTAGATAACATCAAATTAAGACACATAGGCAACTCACAAGAAGCTGAGGAAGAAACGTTGTAACCTGTTGAAAGTCCTTATAATCCTTATCACTCAGTTTCTAAACCAATGTAATCATTTAGGCAATTCTTACTCAGTGGGTTTAGGAGTAAAACTGACCAACGTTTTCCTGGATGATTAGTAAACAAGGTCCTGAATGATATAATTATGTGTTTGTACACAGAATATGCCCACATCTAGTCAAGGCTAGAATGGTGAGTCATTCAAGGCCATCCATTTTCACTGGTAATCTTTCACTTCTCTTCCTTTGCGATACACTGTTACAACAACTCTAATCTCGCTGCTTCTTCCATAGCGAACAGCCTGGTGGTTTTGCGCCATTGTTGCGTTTCATTCTTGCAGCATATTCCCGTGGAGCAATGAACCATGGTATTGAAAATAACCAGGTGCTCTGTGGGATTGACTAGGCAGATTCCCCTCCTTCACAAGCGATTCAGAATGACAAATTAAATGTTTGATCTGAGGAAGCAACGATGTTTAGCCAGAATAATATCAATACGAGGTCTAATCACTAACTGTCGCAGTTTTTGAGACACACACACACACACACACACACAAACTGCCATGTTGACAGTGCTCTTATCTTGATATGTGGCAAATTGGAGAGAATTGTAAAGAAGGACTGTAAACATGAAGAACATGACGGCGAGGGAAGAAGTGGTGTCATGCTGAAAGCACGTCACATAGTCACCATAGCTGTACTGGGTGTAGGTTGGTTGAATCTTAGAATTCTTAATACAACATATTAACAAGATCATGGACATGCTGTGAACTTACTCCCACACATACTGTACACTGACAACTTCATACACATAGAGAGCAACAAGAGAGCAACATTGCGTCCTTGAATGTATCCCAAGGCTGTTGCAACTACATTATCAAATTCTCCTGTCCATTATGAACTAACTATTTGAAATACAAAATACAACCCTTCTGTAAGCCAAGGTATGGTGCTCAATGGAGAACATAAAGTCTTCACAACTAACTGTGTGTCTCAATGGAGAACATAAAGTCTTCACAACCAACTGTGTGTCTCAACCCCCAGTACGAGGCATTGGTTGACATTGCAGCACATTAAATAACAACCAAAGTATGAGTGAGCGATGACAACCAATGTTGAGAATGGTTGGAATGGCGGGAGGGGGTCCCTATGGGACCGGCCCTCCTAAGTGAGGTTTGGACAGGCCGTTCTCAGGGTTAGTTTGGACCGCTGACCAAATTAGCTACTCGGAAACAGTCCCGAGCGATAAAAGAGCTACAACACCCCCAGGTTGGGCAAGCTTTCAACCCCCGCTAGGTGGGAATAATTGATCTGTAAAGAGAGGGGCCTGCTATGCTGCTATGCAACAAAATGCTCCACAGAGGAGAAAAAGGGGGGTGAAAAGTGTTATCAATTGGCATCAAATTCCACAATGGCTGTTCTGGATTGACCTCTACCACCCTCCGCAGAGAGAATTAAAAACCCAAAGCTATGTTTTAAGTGAGAAGTAGGCATTGGTATGAAGGAAATTCACATCAGCACCACAATGCCTACTCCACCCATGCTCTACCAATGTTTTCCAGCGTACAGCTTTGACCTAAAGTAACTAGGTTGGTCTATTGTACTTCAAACTGTGTGTAGACAGGTTGCTGGAAAGCGGATGGTCAAAATGTCTCATCCAAGAGGCGAACCCAGGACCATCAGATCCCAGACGAGCAACCGTAACCCTGTTATAAACAACCTGACACTATTTAAATGGACAATCTGGTGATGACAGGAAGCTTTCGTTGCGTAATGTTTTCTTTGTTCATTCACTCAGTACTGATTGAACATTTAAATATCTAAAACAGTCTCATTTATAGCTAACCAAGTTAGCAAGCATGCCGTTTTCTTTTGACTGTGAACAGGTTACGCAAACAATGAATTTGTTGTTGCACTTGCATGACTACTTTTTACATCTAGGTGGCAAATTCAGATTTTTGGGAACACACTGAAAATGAACTTGATAGGTACTTTATTGATCCCAGAGGGGAAATTACTTTGATCAACACACACTGTGTTGATCTGTCAGCGCAAATTTGGATTATGACAACAAGAAGAAAATTGCATTGACATTGTTGACTGCAGTATGTGACTTCCTGTTTTCACAATCTACATGGACTTAGCTGTGTGGAAACATACAGGAAGGAACATACAATGGTGGCAAAGAGGTTGTACTTTCTATAAAAGTTGAAAGTCAACTCTGTTCGTTGGGCTTTTCAACTCTGAATTATTGTTTATTGGTCCATTTCTCTCTTTAGAATTTGCATGACATATTCTATCCATGGTATAACATCCACATCAAACACACTGCCTTTACTTGTCCTCTTGTCAAATCAAAAATATGTTGGTGTTGTATGCATTTTGTTCAGAAAAGCTATAGAGGCTTGTTTTATTATTGAAAGATTTTCTGTTCAGGTGATGGAGTAGGTATTTAATATGTCTGTGTTGCTGAGTAAAGTAAATATAATGCCTTGGTGATTGTATTGCTGCAGTGCGAACTAATCTGGAGCTAAGACAAATAAAGTCAAATGACCATTTATCATGCTGACAGGCCAAATCCCATCCCAATACTTTATCAGCAAGGCCGACCATTGGAGAGCGAGAGACCCCGGATTTTCTTTATAGATCAATGCGATTCAACAGGATTGGAGTTAAGCTAACACAACTCAGGATAAGACCCAGGTGCAGACACAGGAGGCAGACAGTTATAATCTCAGAAGTTTATTACAAAACGGGACAGGCAAACGACAGGTCAAGGGCAGGCAGAGGTCAGTAATCCAAGGCAGGGTGAATCAGGGACATAACGGCAGGCAGGCTCAGGGTCATGGGTCAGGGGTCAGGGGAGGCAGAATGGTCAGAACTGGGAGGACTAGAAAACAGAAACTAGAGATACAAAAAAACACGCTGTTAAGACTTGACAAGACGAACTGGTAACAGACAAAGAAAACGCAGGTATAAATTCACTGGGGATAATGGGGAGGGAAGATGGAGACACCTGGTGGGGGTGGAGACAAGCACACAGACACGGGAAACAGATCAGGGTGTGACATAAGCTGAACAACAGTAAACAATTGTTTTACTTTTCAGAGATACATTGGCAGGGTGTGATGGATCAGGACGGCGGTGGTCAGGCGAGTTTCTCCAGGATATACGGGACAGGACGGGATTAGTTGGAGAACAGATTGATATGGTTGAGAGGACCATTGATGTAAAGTACTTAAGTAAAAATACTTTAAAGTACTACTTAAGTCATTTTTGGGGGTATATGTACTTTACTTTTACTCCACTACATTACTCCCATACGTATTCCATGACACCCAAAAGTACTCATTACATTTTGAATGCTCAGGCAGGACAGCAATATGGCCCAATTCACGTACCTATCACTATAACGTGTTGTAAAGTGTGCCCCTGTCTGACAATTGAGTGCTTTCTCCATCACTGTACTTGAAAACCAGATACTTTTAGACTTTTAATAAAGTTTTCTATTAAGCTTTCTTAACTTTTACTCAAGTATGACAATCAAGTACTTTTCCCACCACTGGAGAGGACAATCCCTCTGTCAGTCTTTGCTTTAGGGCCAGTGACCGACTACTTGGCCAAACATATTTAGAAAAACCTTCCCTCTCATAGACATTGTGGTTGTATCGTTTATAGTCTCTGACTACAGTAATACACATTTCCTCTTTGAAACTTGTATGACAAACATTATAGAGGAAATTAAAATGTTGTATGTTCCT
Organism: Thymallus thymallus; assembly: GCA_023634145.1. Classification (NCBI taxonomy): domain Eukaryota; kingdom Metazoa; phylum Chordata; class Actinopteri; order Salmoniformes; family Salmonidae; genus Thymallus; species Thymallus thymallus. Next base: position 2,236,007 of record CM042418.1, read on the forward strand.
GAATGAGTTATCCACAGTGACTCCACAGACATGGCCTTCTACTGAACATTATGTTTTATGTGTGTGGTTTGGTGCACAATTTACAACTTTCGGTTATCATAGTACACCATGATATAGTGTTTTTACATTCTCCTCAACAGGTGATGTTATGACCTGAGAGCAATATAAATAGGTTTTGAAGGTGTCTGCTGTGAATTTATGACCTGAGAGCAATATAAATAGGGTTTGAAGGTGTCTGCTGTGATGTTATGACCTGAGAGCAATATAAATAGGGTTTGAAGGTGTATGCCGTGAAGTTATCACCTGAGCGCAATATAAATAGGGTTTGAAGGTGTATGCCGTGAAGTTATGACCTGAGAGCAATATAAATAGGGTTTGAAGGTGTCTGCTGTGAAGTTATGACCTGAGAGCAATATAAATAGGGTTTGAAGGTGTCTGCTGTGAAGTTATGACCTGAGAGCAATATAAATAGGGTTTGAAGGTGTATGCCGTGAAGTTATCACCTGAGCGCAATATAAATAGGGTTTGAAGGTGTCTGCTGTGTCTACAGTTTCATTTGACCACAGCCAGTCTCTCAGGTTCTAGGGGAAAAGTGCTGACATGGTGTAGTCAGGCCATGTGCTTCTCAGTCCTGTGGGATCCCTGGCTAGTACATACCTCAGCTGTCTGAGTACTGTATATCTGTACAGTAGGAGGCATTGATATACTGTTGGTATGACCTCTGCAATATCACTGTATATGGTTGCCTATGACATATTGTTTGTTATTGTGCAGCGTTTCTGATGAATCTACAGTATTTGTATCATGTAGAAAGGCCTATACGAGGCTCAACATTAGTATCATGTAGAAAGGCCTATACGAGGCTCAACATTAGTATCATGTAGAAAGGCCTATACGAGGCTCAACATTAGCATACAGTTCATAATAGAAATGTAGGCTGCGTACATTGGTCTCCATATTAATGGCTTTGGTTTTAATTAGTTACAATAACGATAAACAAAGCCCTTAGGATGACAGTACAATGAAAACAGGGGAGAACATGCTTCTAATGAAGACAAACAAGGACCGGGGAAAAGCTACAAAAAAAACAGAGAAGAGAGAGGATACACTGGGTTTCCACGTCATTTCAACGCCAAACATCTACGTGATGATGTTGAATCAAGTGGAAAACTAAAGTTAAAGGAGAACTTTAGTTAATGTCAAGCAAAATTAGACTAACGTAATTTTTGTCAATTAGCAGACACTCTTATCCAGAGCGACTTACAGGAGCAATTAGGGTTAAGTGCCTTGCTGAAGGGCACAGACAGACTTTTCACCTAGTTGGCTCAGGGATTCGAAACCTGCGACCTGGGGTGTTAGGACCTAGTTTAACAATTATGCATCCATCCGTGAGTAACTCTGGTCTGTAATCACTCATTCTCTCAGGACTTATTTATTCATTAAGGCCTGTATATACATACTCATGTACAGTTGTTATATCATATCACGTGCGATATTGTAAGTCATTCTTGGACTGAACTTACGTAGTCATTCACTCAGGAATGCATATTAGTATCCTGTCAGTAGTATATATTTTTTCATTGCTTTTAATATATCGAATGTGCAATACGTGCATCTATCTGTAATTAAACCCTGCGCACTAAGGACTGTATTTTAAGGGAATTACTATTATTACCCCAAATGATATCATACACACATTTAGCTATTAAAGTATCTCTTCCTGTCATTTACCTGTACAGTTTGTGTAACCATGCAAATATTCACTTACCTGTATATTTACCTGTACAGTTAATTTAACCATGCAAAATATTCACTTACCTGTTCATTTAACCAGTCTGTATATTAAGTAAACTATTATTACCCTCACTTATATCATACGCACATTTAGCTATTTAAGTATTTCTCTGCCATCGACCTGTATAGTATAGTTATCCATGCAAATACTCCTTATTTATCTATATCAACTTGCAATATTTATTTTTTCACCTATGTAACAATGTATAGTGTACATATTCAGCCATCTTTTTTGCACTCCAGACTTCTTGTATTTTTATACTGCCGCTCTATGTATCATATATCGTGTATCTGTCTTTTGTGTATTTTCGTTCTGGCATTTTGCACCTGTCCTGTGTTTTTTCGTAGCTGCTTGACGAAGAAATCTATCTATCTATCTATCTATCTATCTATCTATCTATCTATCTATCTATCTATCTATCTATCTATCTATCTATCTATCTATCTATCTATCTATCTATCTATCTATCTATCTATCTATCTATCTATCTATCTATCTATCTATCTATCTATCTATCTATCTATCTATCTATCTATCTATCTATCTATCTAGTGTAAATTTGGCCTTGTGTCTTAAATTTGGCCCTCTCAAGCGCTGCTTGGTCCTTGTTTGGTGGTTGATTCTGTCACGAACGGGTGTGTAGTGAGACCAAGGCGCAGCACGGTAGTAGTTCGTCATAATATTTATTAAATAGCTAACTTGCAAAAACAACAAAATTAGAGAGTACACGATGGAGAACTGAGTGTAGGCCAAACACAAATAATTGGGGACCAAACACAAATTAACAACAGTGTCCTAGACAACCCCTGTCAGGCCCTGACCTAGACAACCATAGAGAACCCAGCGCGTTAAAATCGTCTGTCCTCGGTTGCAGCACTCACTACCAACTTCCAAACTGCCTCTGGAAGCAACATCAGCACAAGAGCTGTTCGTCAGAGCTTTTTGCACCCACTACTGAAATATTGGTTCCAGTTTAGATGATTTAGGTCTTCCCTACAATCTTCCCAACAATGGCAGTCATTCTGAATGTAGATGAAAAGTTCACATTCTTGCATTCTTGGATAGCCTCTTTCTGGCTGTGTTCCAATAGGAATTACACATCACTTTGCAAGCCGGCATAATGTGACATGCAGGCCTGATATGACCTGTAAACCACTGTGTTAGGGCATACCTAGGCCCTCAAAGAAATGCAATGTAATGAATTGTGATAGAGTTCAATTTTAAAGGCTTATAAGGCTGGTTGAAGGTTTCATAAAGGGTTCTCAGTAGAACCACTCATAGAGGGTTCTAGGCATGACCCTTCATAGAGGGTTCTAGGTAGAACCATTTACAGGGGGTTCTATGACTGACCCTAGATACAAGGTTCTAGGTAAAACTCTATATGGTTGTCTCAACTAGGAGGAGGAAATAGTAGCAGGCATTGACAAATGAGAACATACAGTTGGCAACGAACAGGGACCTCATTGCGTGTGCCGTCCATGCAACATACGGTTTCCTGCTCTCTTCACATGCTCCTTGTGCCTCCCCCGTCTCTCATGTGAAAATGATACACTCTGCCAATTAAAAGGCATTGTGCTCAGCCAGCATGCAATTTAAACCCAACCACTCCACTGGGGCTGGAATTACAGAGGTGCGACTCTTCCGTAGTCCCTTACCAACGGATAATAGTGAAAGGCACGAACACAAACAATGGAATGGGTATAGCACAGAGACCCGTGCTTTCTGCTAGGAGTCTAACAGCATTGATTGCCAAGCATCGCTCTGAGTGGTTTTGATAAAGTTTCAATAAATATTGAAATGAGGAAGCTCCCGGAAGGCTCTCTCTCTCTCCAGCTCAGCTGGATTGATGACAGTCAGAAGCACGGTAGACATTCACAACAGTAGCTGGCATGAAGCAAAAACTCAAACCTAGGTAACAAAAAATGGCTCTACACAGAATAAAATGCCTGAATTACAATACAGGGGAATTATATACTGTAATTGCTAGAGCAACTGTCAACCAGAACTATTCCAGTACTGATGCAAGTCAACCAAGCGTTGTAGCCATATTATTTCTGCATGTTGCTCACTCTGAGTTAACAGGGACCTGGCCTGGATGGATGCATATCTGTTGCTTTGCAGAGTTTCTGCACACAGTTCTGCACATTGAGTAGGCAGGCCTCTATCCCTCAGGTCTATTCAACTGTGAACCTCCCTGCCCTGCAGCTGAAAGGCGGGGCTTGTGTAGGGACTGTACAGTGCACACACCTCAGCAGCTTTTTCCTTTAGACGCTGTTTTGGAATGAGAGACTCTGCCAACATACATTGCCTAGCTCTGTTTGAGAGCTGATTGAATGGCTATTGGCTGGGGACGATCACGTAGGAGGCAAACTACTATTTGGAATTCCCAATTATTATCTACCTAAGTAAATAAAACAAAATTATTTTGGTTCCCTAACAAGTTCATGGCTTTCCACTAGATGTTATAACATTAGTGAGGTCGGGCACTGATGTTGGGCGATTAGGCCTGGCTCGCAGTCGGCGTTCCAATTCATCTCAAAGGTGTTCGATGGGGTTGAGGTCAGGGCTCAGTACAGGCCAGTCGATTTCTTCCTCACCAATTTCGAAACAAAGCATTTCTGTATGGACCTTACTTGGTGCACAGGGGCATTACCATTCTGAAACAGCACAGAATTGTCAATAAAGTAATTGTATGCTGTAGGGTTAAGTATTTCCCTTCACTGGAACTAAGGGGCCTAGCCTGAACCATGAAAAACAGCCCCAGACCATTATTCCTCGTCCACCAAACTTTACAGTTGGCTTCTGTCAAACCAAGATTCTTCTGTTGGACTGCCAGATGGTGAAGCATGATCCATCACTCCATAGAACGTGTTTCCACTGCTCCAGAGTCCAATGGTGGCAAGCTTTACACCACTCCAGCCAATGCTTGGCATTGTGCATGGTGACCTTAGGCTTGTGTGCGGCTGCTCGACCATGGAAACCCATTTCATGAAGCTCCCGACGAACAGTTATTGTGCTGACTTTGCTTCCAGAGGCAGTTTGGAAATCAGTGAGTGTTGCACCCGAGGACAGATGATTTGTATGCGCTACATGCTTCAGCACTCGGGGGTCTCGTTCTGTGAGCTTGTGTGGCCTACCACTTCACGGCTGAGCCGTTGTTGCTCCTAGACGTTTCCACTTCACAATAACATCGTTAACAGTTGACTGGGGCAGCTCTAGCAGGGCAGAAATCTGCCGAACTGACTTGTTGGAAAGGTGACATCCTATGACAGTGCCACGTTGAAAGTCACTGAGCACTGTGATCCAGGCTGCATCACATCCGGCCATGATTGGCCCAGCGTCATCCAGGTTTGGCCGGTGTAGGCCGTCATTGTAAATAAGAATTTGTTCTTAACTGACTTGCCTAGTTAAAGGTTACATTTTTTTTTTTATAAAAAAATCAGTAAGGCCATTCTACTGCCATTGTTTGTCTATGGAGATTGCATGGTTGTGTGCTCGATTTTAAACACCTGTCAGCGATGGGTGTGGCTGAATTAGCCAAATCCACTAATTTGAAGGGGTGTCCACATACTTTTGTATTTATAGTGTAGCTACACTGTAAACCCCAATGTCTTTGTCGAAACCCGTTTCACTACCATATAAGAGGACAGTTTAAGTCATTACTCAAACCTAGTCGCTGACCGTGTCCGAAATCTAGCTTGCTTACTACTACTACTTAAACTGCATACTGTTTACTAATCGTTATACAAAGCATGTACTGTTTAGTAAAAGGATAAGCACTATGCCACAGCCGAAACGTATTACTTTTTGGTGCGTTCAAGACAACTAGGAATTCTAAAACAAAATGAGCTCACCCACATGAAAAAATACTATATTATAAACTGGGTGGTTTGAGTCCTGAATGCTGATTGGCTGATAGCCGTGGTATATCAGACCGTATACCATGGGTATGACAAAACATTTATTTTTACTGCTCTAATTACGTTGGTTTATAATAGCAATAAAGCACCTTGGGGGTTTGAGGTATACGTCCAATATACCACAGCAAAGGGCTGTATCCATAAGAACAGCCCTTAGGCGTGGTACAGTATATTGGCATATACCACACCCCCTCGGGCCTTATTTCTTAAGTAAACTATGGTATAAATGCTATAGTATTCACTGTAGTGTTTTTGCGAACTCTACTTTAGTGTTCACTGTAGTATACTGTAGTACACTAGTATTTACAGTTAACTATAGTATAAATACGGCAGTTAAAAGAAAACATTTATATTTTTCGGATTGTAGTATACTGTAGTATTTACTGTAGTGTTTTTGCTGACTGTAGTATACTGTAGTATTTACTGTAGTGTTTTTGCTGACTGTAGTATACTGTAGTATTTACTGTAGTGTTTTTGCGGACTGTAGTATTTACTGTAGTATTTACTGTAGTGTTTTAGTTTTATTATCTTTGACATAGAAGTGGATACTTTCTCCTTCAGGAAACCTACTGGAGAAATACTAAAAGAGCATATTTTCCATAACCGGTATGTAGTTAGATAGCTTCTTCTCTTTTCAATAATGTGTTTTTGCAGACTGTAGTGTTTTGCGGACAATACTGCAGTATTTCATATTGTATTCTACAGTATACTAAAACATTCTATAGTAAGTACTTGAAAAAAATACACTACCGTTCAAAGATTCTGTACAAGATTCCTTCTTTTCCCTCCGTCAATTAGGTTAGTATTGTGGAGTAACTACAATGTTGTTGATCCATCCTCAGTTTTATCCTATCACAGCCATTACACTCTGCAACTGGCCTCATGGTGAAATCTCTGAGCGGTTTCCTTGCTCTCCAGCAACTGAGTTAGGAAGGACGCCTGTATCTTTGTAGTGACTGGGTGTATTGATACACCATCCAAAGTGTAATTTAGAACTTCACCATGCTCAAAGGGATTTTGAATGTCTGCTTTTTATTTTTACCCATCTACCAATAGGTGCACTTCCTTGCGAGGCAGTGGAAAACCTCCCTGGTTTTTGCCCAAACAAAATAAACTAGTCATTTTAATATAAATGTAACTCTTGTTTACATCACGTACTTAAAAAACATATGAATGTGTTGCAGTAGAAAATAACAGCAATTGTTGTACTTATTCAATTAATGTAATCACTTACTTCTGTTTAAAGTAATTATAATTGATATGTCATATTACCTCCAAAATGTGGGAATTGTTTGAATTCAAAACCAATCAAATGTTGAGAAAGAGTTAAACACTTTTATACCTTTTTTTTCTGTTAGAACTACTTGTTGTCTTGTTCAATAAACAATACAGGTTTTTGTCAAACGTTTACAATCAATTTGTTTAAACTTGCTGTGACTTCTGGTTTAGTTTTGAGTCAGCATCACATTAATATTTTAAGTAAAAAAATTATTTTAATTGACTTTCAGTTCAACTTACTTATTATAAAAATGCGGTGGGGTTTGCATTGTAGGCACTCTGAGGGGTTAGTGTGTTTGTGTGAGTATTTGTCATATATTTGGCACCATTCTGAGCCCTAATGACGTGCATTGTCTACTCAGTATTGAGTGCAGAGAGATGGCCCATAAGAGTCACTGCAATCACACCTTACTGTCACCGATGGGCAATAAAGTCAAGGAGTGGCCAGCCATTCACACCCAATAGGGAAACACAGTACAACTGGCTGAGGACGAGCCAATCCCTTGTGGACAGTACGTCACTAAAATGTTTTATTTTAAACAACGGAGACATTAAATCAGGAGTATAATACGATTAAAAGCACAAACATTTGATAATAGCCACAGGACGTGGATGAACAATAATTTTAAGGACCTGATTTGAAAAAGCAGATCTTAATCTGTGGAAATATGTACAGTAATTGTAGAGAGTTCAAATGGAGGTTAAGGCATAATAAACGTGGTTATAATGGTGCTTTAAGGTGCTTTAGTCCAAGATGTTTTTGTGACACATTGATGAGTCTCAATATCTCCATCAAAACAAATTGAACACGGCCGCATGCACAACATCCTCCTGGTCATCTTGGTGGTCCCTTAACAGCTGTCATGTCAATGATTCCTTCTCTCCTAAGCTTTTCTTTAGTACCTTTAAGTCTGTGTCAAGAGCTCCATCACACTTGGGCCGGTCACTTGGCTTGGCCTTGGCACGGTCCCTGGGATGTCTGTGCACCCACAAGAGCCCCTGCCTGGTGCATGTCCACTTAGCTTGTGGAAAATGACAAACATACACAAGGTCACAGTGGAGCCGAGCCAGTCTCCCACAGAGCCCATCTGATCCGCACAGCAACTACCACCCACTGTGTGCCTCCGTGCGGGGTTGCTACTATTTCATTATTTATTTGAACAAATAGGATTACGGTTATGGGTCTGTGGTGGATTGATTGTGACGAGGGATGTGGAGAGGACCCAGGTAAAGAACTGCCTGGCTGGCTGGCTGGCTGGCTGCTGCTGCTGCGGTGTGGCTGAATCTGAGACACTCTATTGTGTCAAATGCACGGTTGATCTCTTGTTTTTTGACGTGAACCTACTCCCTCTCAACTCACTCCTCCCCAGTTTTACTGGACAGTGGAGCGTCAACTGTGTTGACATATGCCATCAATTCATAGGCTGTATTCCCTGTCTGCACAGATGATGATGGGAAATGCATTGGCTGGTTTGCCTCTTGTGTCGGAAATCAGAAGCTTCAATAGACCAGATATCTTAGCCTTCTGTGGCACATTAATACATATTTATTTACTTAACAATAGACATTACATCCTTAATTAGAACTTTTTTGGGGGGAAAACGTGTTTTATTGAGTGTTTTTATCAATGTCAATCAAATAAGTGATAGCAGTCAATGATTTGCACAGCAACAAAACATGAGCAAGAAAGGGAGGACTGACACAGCAGTAGTTGCCTTTGACCAGCTTAGCTGTGGATTTCTCTAGAATAAGAATGTCAAAAAAGAAACATTTCCAGGAATATTTTAACGAAGTATTTGAATCAAAACACTTTTTTAGATTTTTTTTTTTTTTTTAGTATTTCCTAGTAGAAACTGACCAAGCAACTGACTTGCCTAGTTAAATAAAGGTGAAATAAAACATAGAAATATATATGTACAGTATGATAGCATGTAAAATGAATTAACTGGTGAGATAAGTTCTTTGATGATGAGAAAGCATTGCTCCATAGCACCTTCCATTACAACTGTTCTCCAAAAACCTAGGAGTTCTCTGTTCCAAATGGAAGTGACACCAGGCCAACAGATTTAGGAGCCTCAACCAGGGGATGGATGTCAATAAGGGAATCCCTGGGTAAATGAATAATAATAACATCCCTGGGAGATTATGTGATTCTTTGAGGTCTTGAAAAGTTTGATGACCTGAATTGTCAAAGATGTCACTGAGGGTGAAAATATTTATACTATTACCATTGAGGAAAAACAAAGGGGTTTGAGCCTGATAAGATTAGGCTATTGTTCCATAATGGGGAATGGCTGTGAAAAGGGGATGAGATTATGAGATGTCTATTGGCCTGTCTCTACGCTTCAACTGCATTATTGGACCATGCATCTTCATTAGTGGATTTTTCAGGAATCTCAAATGGAAAGAAAAGCAAATCATTTAAAGTTAGGTAGAGCCAGTCCACCAAACGGTATTGGGCGCTGAAGAATAATAAAGAATATTCTGGGTTGTTTGTCTTTCCAGATTAAATTCCTGCAAATGCATCAATTTCTTTGAAATATTGAAGAGGGATTGAAATAGGAAGCATAGAAAAATACAAAAAAAATCACTGAAGTTCTTCCCAATAGCAGCTGAGTAATTATCTTAAATCATTACACTGTAAAAACAAGTGTTTAGGATCTGACCACATAGCTAAAACTTTAAATGAAAACGCGTCATAGCGTAACACGTTTATTTAACACGTTTATTCAGCACAAGGCGTTTAGGTTTGAAACACTAAACACTGGGGGTTTTGTTTTTGGGACTGCTGGGTATAAAGCTGTATTTGCATATTTCCCACCCATGACTGTGTTTATTAGTGACAGAGACATGGTTGTTGCATTCAATTGTTGTAGGGAAATTAAAACCTCTTGAAGCATTGAGGTTTGTGATCATTGTGTTGATCAACTCAGTGTACACTAGTGACACCTGCTGGTCAAAAGAATTTAGAGCAGCCAAATTATTACGGATGTTCCACACCCTGTAGAGCGTGTGCAGCGTGGCGTTTTTGGCTGTTACCAAACCATTCAGGTGGTTGTTCTACATAACAAAGTTCCGGACGTCGTTAATCACGTGCTTCTGATGAAGCGATACAGGCATCGGCACACTGCTTAGTGATTTCGACGCATACCATCAAATGTAACATCACTAGCATTCAATAACTTCTATTCCCGAAGCCTTCACCAAGTGACTGCCTAAGTTAATGTGTTTCAATTCAAAGTAAACCTTTTATGACCACATATGATACATTTCAGACCTGCAAATCACAATATGCTGGTTTGTAATTAGAATAGCAGAAACTACATGGTCTTTAGTACAACTGTGAAAACTCCTTCAATTCTTTAAATGCTCTGACTGCCGTAGAAGTAAGACTCTATGCCTCCTTTTATTGAACTGTGAACGCTACAGTGAAGCTCACCTGAAGCTTGTACTGTGAAAAACCTGTGACCTTGAAAGGTAAATTGAAGTAAATGGCTGACACAATTCCTTAACTCTTTTATTAATCTTCATTTAAATTCACTCTCAGCTTGTCATGAGCCGTGATCAAACTGCAGATCTATTGAGAGGTCCTTTATGTTCAACAAACTTTGACCTATTTGCTCTATACCACTCTTCAGAGCTACAACCACAGGAGCAGGTTGACGTTGAGTCATCTAACCCCACTGAGCTCAACAGGACAGAAACGGACAATCAAATCAATTCCAGCATGGCATGCAGGCAGAGGTCCCTGGTGCTTCCTGCCCCTCCCTCAGGTGTTGAGTGGGCTGGGGTGTAAGTGTCTGGCTAGCATCACCACCACAACGTCACCCCACCGATCCTGTGTATATTTTACACTCTTCAGTGCACGAGAGTGGCTGTGGCTGTCATTAGCCAAACAACAACATTGACAGTTTGAATGGAGAGTAGGGAGACTATTTTGATTACAGGGAAATGTTTCTCTAGGATTGCTGTGCTTTCTGGTGGGGAAGTAGACGAAAGAGTTCCATCACTTTCATTTTGGGAATATTGAGGAAACTGATGAGTGTTTTGTACATGGGGACTGTTACGCTCTAATGAACACTTGGGATTGTTGAGGAAATGAAGGAGATAGTCAAATTGACAGCACGGTGGTGCAGATGACATGGGGGCTTACGCACAACAAACAGGAAAACTAATTGTACTCCTTCTGCTATAGGCTATCGCTTAGCAACGGCCAATTTAGTGCCGGACAAGAGGGACAACTACGTAACTGGTTATCTGAAGGACACAATGTTTCTCATGGACAGTGTTTGCCATACACATTCATGTCCCATTTCAAATTAATTTGTGACTGCACTGCCTCAGTAGTAGGCTACAGTGGCTTCAGATTATTCAAGTACTCAGGTATTCAAGTATTCACACCCCTTGTTGTTGTGTTACAGCCTGAATTTAAAATGGAGTATCACTGGCATACACACAATACCCCATGATGTCAAAGTGGGATTATGTTTTGGGGGTTTCCTTCCTCTACTTTTACAAATTAATTACAAATGAAAAGCTGAAATGTCTTGAGTGAAAACGTATTCAACCCCTTGGTTATGGCAAGCCTAAATAAGTTCAGGAGTAAAAATGTGCTTAACAAGTCACATAATAAGTGTTTAACTTGATTTTTGAATGACTACCTCATCGCTGTTTCCCACACATACAATTATCTGTAAGGTCCTTCAGTCGAGCAGTGAATTTCAAACACAGATTCAACCACAAAGACAAGGGAGGTTTTCCAATTCCTTGCAAAGAAGGGCACCTATTGGTAAAAAAAATAAAATAAACAACGTTGAATATCCCTTTGAGCATGGTGAAGTTCTTATTTACACTTTGGATGGTGTATCAATACACCCAGTCACTACAAAGATACAGACGTCCTTCCTAACTCAGTTGCTGGAAAGGAAGGAAACCGCTCAGGGATTTCACCATGAGCCCAATGGTGACTTTAAAACAGTTACCAAGTTTAATTGCTGTGATAAGAGAAAACTGAGGATGGATCAACAACATTGTAGTTACTCCACAATAATAACCTAATAGATAGAGTGAAAAGAAGGAAGCCTGTACAGAATACAAATATTCCAAAATAAGGCACTAAAGTAATACTGAAAAAAATTGGCAAAGCAACTCAAAGTGTTATATAAAATAGTGGTGGCTGCAGCATGTTATGGGTATGCTTGTAATCGTTAAGGACTGGGGAGTTTTCCAGGATACAAAATAAATGGTATGGAGCTAAGCACAGGCAAAAGATAAAGAAAAGAGAAAAACCTGGTTCAGTCTGCTTTCCACCAGAAATTCACCTTTCAGCAGAACAATAACCTAAAACACCAGGTTAAATCTACACTGGAGTTTCTTACCAAGAAGACTGATAGTGTTCTTGACTTAAATCTATTTGAAAATCTATGGCAAGACCTGATGGTTGTCTAGCAACGATCAACAACCAATTTGACAGAGTTTGAAGAATTTTGAAAAGAATAATGGGCAAATGGTTGCACAATCCAGCTGTGGAAAGAGACTTACTGTGTCGCTGCCTTGCTGTGTTGTTGTCTTGGGTCTCTCTTTATGTAGTGTTGTTTTGTCTCTCTTTTCGTGATGTGTGTTTGGTCCTATATTTATATTTTATTTCTTTGTTTTAAATTTTAATCTTCCCTGCCCCCGTCCCCGCAGGAGGTCTTTTGTCTTTTGGTAGGCCGTCATTGAAGATAACAATTTATTCTTAACTGACTTGCCTAGTTAAATAAAGATTAAATAAATAAACAAATAAAAATTACCCAGAAAGACACAGCTGCAATCGTTGCCAAAGCTGCTTCTACAAAGTATTGACTCAGGGGTGTGAATATTTATGTAAATTATATTATTCTGTATTTTCAATACATTTCTAAAAACATGTTTTTGTTGCGTTACATCCTGAATTCAAAATCAATTTTTTAATCAATTTTGAATTCAGAATGTAACGCAACAAAATGTGGAATAAGTCAAGGGGTTTGAATACTTTCTGAAGGCACTGTGTATATATATATATGTTTTAAAGTTGTCTGACAATCCGTTATCATCCTTCCAAAGGTCAGTTGTCTGAAGGAACAGTGGATTTTTCTCGCTCTCCCTTTCAATGTTAGAACAAGGAATCCCAGCTTCGCTGCTCTCTTCTAGGGTTAGCCACCACATCACTTTAATACTAAGTCTGTCTCCTGCTTTGTACTTTGTACAATGACAGAAACATTCTCCAAGTATACACTACCACAGTGGGATGTCATTCGATTCACTAATACTTTGCGATTGAATTAGGAGATGCCCTTCAAAGTCATGCCAAACCCTTGGATCAAAAGGACGTCTCTTCAGAGGAAAAGTTTACCCTTTATTTGCGAGAAACTTCAGAATTAATTAAAAATCACATCAAGGGATTTACTGCAAGGCTTAGGAAAGGCAAGCATTTTCTAGTGTAGCATCCTTCAGCGAGGACAAGCCTGTGTTCATAATTCCATTTTTCATCAAAGTGCCTGTTTAATCTTGACGCTATCAGTAGGCTGCGTACCCATTTTAACAGGGAATCCACCGCCCTCATCACTCTCCGTCTCCCCATTGGTCTAGCACAAGTAATGTAATCTGGAAAAAAATATATTCTATTTCCGTCACCAAAGTACGATGGAGCTGTGTGTCTTCGGCATTGCTGCAGTCAGTGAAATGATACATTTGTAGTTTAATGTCCTGGGTTGTAGGTCGTTCTGGTGGCAAGGGGGTAAAGTTAAGCATTACTTTCTTTTTGTTTTATGTGACAAAGCAATTCAAAAGAGTTTACTTTATTAATGGCACATTAAATATGAATGGGAATGTATATCTTCTGGGCTTTATTTTAATTAACCTTTATTTAATTAGGCAAGTCAGTTAAGAACAAATTCTTATTTACAATGACGGCCTACACCGGCCAAACTCGCTGGGCCAATTGCGCGCCGCCCTATGGGACTCCCAATCATATGCAGCAGAGTGCCTAAGAAGAAGAATACTTTATTTCTAGAATAACATAAATATTAATTACAGAGCATTTTAAGGATAATTGTTTGCCTTTCTCCATTTGATATTTTTGGTGTTCACAAACCATTGAAAATAGTGAGTAAATTACATTTTTTTTAAACAGTTCCCTGTCGTGGTAGAGAGGCTCAGGTCTAGCTAGAGTCAACGGAGGTACACATTGACTGGTGCTAGAGGGCTGAACACAGCAGCATATGCCAGTGGAGGCATCCAATACCGCCACTCTTGGAAGCCGTATCTCTGTTGCCTGCTTGGTTCAGCCCTTAGGCTACTGTATGCCTGGGGGATCTAAGATGCCATGCTTTGCCTGCAAAGCAAGACATGTGGTCCATCTGTTAAGACGATCCTGGCCATGAATAAAGACTGGAAAGTTAAGAGATGAGGTATGCCATTGGGTGTAGTTTTATGGTTTTCCATACAGAACAAAGCCAAACCTTTCTAGACTAGGAATATAATAGAATACAGCTTCAATGTCCATTGGTTAGTTGCTACTGTGTGCGCTTGTTGACCATGTCTGGTACCATTTCAACTGTTCAGTACTTCATAAAGCATTTCCATCTAACATCTTTAATCAACTGAAGACACTAGCAAACCTACTTGATGTTAGGCTCAGTTTGCCTGAGGAGCAACAAACAAACACCAACCATCAAGGTTACCATAGTTGACAATGAGACTGCAGGCAGCAACCCTGTTTGGCCACACATGCCGAAACAAGAAGACAGCTTAAGCTAGTATAAATGAGAGGCAACACACAGTAAACCTGAAGACACATTCTAGCAGAAGAACCTGAAATTATATTGGTTAGGCTTCTCATTTAGGATTTATAAGGAATCCTCATATGGCTTAATACTCAACAGTAGGAAATCAATGAGGTATTTTGTTGTGAACTGTTGATGAACTTACTCTTCAGAGGATTAATGCACAGCCGATTTTAATTAGGGTGAATAGCGTTTATGTAACACATTCATACGTCACAATGGCCTAGGGAAAGGGCCAGCCCAGCCCAGTGATGCAAACTTGGTGCAGGGAGGGATTAGTTCTGTTATGGTGGGCGTTGGACTCAGTCAGCTGTTCATCACTGCTCATCTCTGTTTCAGACCCATTTCAACAGACGCCTGCTGCGTTCACAGCTTCAACCACTGCCGAAGCCGAGGAGGATGCAAATAATCCAAATAAAATGAGCCTTGGAGAACACAGATTTGGTCAAACTTCATTTGGATAGTCCAGAGTCCATATGTAGATGCTACATACTATCAACAAACTATCTGTTAATAAGCAACTGCTTGCTAAGGTTACGGTTAGGGCTATGTTTAGAACAAGGTTAAGGGTAAGGGTTAAGGTTAGGGCTAGGATAAGCAGCATACCACCCTGTATCCCACTCCTGGCGTACTTCTGAAGCTAAGTAGGGTTGGTCCTGGATGGGAGACCAGATAGATGGCCGCTAGAAGGCATTCTTTCCTCTGGTCTAAAGAAATATTAATGCCCCAGGGCAGGGATTGGGGACATTGCCCTGTGTAGGGTGCAGTCTTTCAGATTGGACATTAAACAGGTGTCCTGACTCTCTGTGGTCTCTAAAGTACCCATAGCACTTATTGTAGGAGTAGGGTTGTTAAATCTGGTGTCCTGGCTCATTCATCCCCCCTCCTGTAACTATTTCCCAGGTTGTTACTGTAAACAAGAATATAAAATAAGGGTTAGGTTCAGTAGATAGTAAATTGAAATGTTACTGATAGTCTGTAGAGCATCTACAGATGGACTATCCAAATAAAGTGTTACCCAGATTTAATTCCCAGACCCTTTGAAGTGTGTGCAGTGAAGATACGACTCCTGCAGCATCAAAAAATAAATAAATGCACAGCCGATTTTAATATTGCCGTGCACAAAGCCAAACCACATCACAACCAGCCGCTGCAGTATCAATCACACAGAGATGTTTAATTTACACCCCTGGGAGAGGAATTGGAATTTCTTTTGGAAACTTTGTTGTTTTCTTCTCCACACAGTACGATTATGTCATCTATCGTATAAAAACAGTACAAGCTAATTATAAGCAATGTGAACTATATGAGGAGCGTTGAGTAACTACATACAATAAGTTCTAGTAGAAGCACTATCTATACTGTATCACGGGTCTTAGGGATCCCGAGTGGCGCAGTGGTCTAAGGCACTGCATCTCAGTGCAAATCCAGGCTCACCTCCAGCTGTGATTGTGAGTCCCATAGGGCGGTGCACAATTGGCCCAGGTTTGTCCTGTGTAGAATTCATACTTAACTGACTTGCCTGGTAAAATATTTTTATTTTATTTTGGCTCACACACTTGTATAATGTCTTTATCTATGTTCTGCCACCTTCTCACTCAAAAGCATTCCTTTCTTTTTGCATTTTTGTCTAAAGCCCAAGTTCTGCCCCTGAACAAGGCAGATAACCCACTGTTCCCCGGTAGGCCGTCATTTTAGATAAGAATTTGTTCTTAACTGACTTGCCTAGTTAAATAAAGGTTCAATAAATTAAATCCTCAGGGACTCTGATATTAGCATCTTGAAATATTCATGGAGGGTTTAACTTGGGCTCCCAAGTGGCGCAGTGGTCTAAGGCACTGCATATCAGTGCTAGAGGTGTCACTACAGACAATCTGGTTTGAATCCAGAATGTATCACAATTGGCTGTGATTGGGAGTCCAAGTGGGCGGCTCACAATTGGCCCAGCATCGTCAGAGTTTGGCTGCAGTAGGCCATCATTGTAAATAAGAATGTTCTTAACTGATTTGCCTAGTAAAAAAAATATATATATACCCCTGTGGAAATCTAATTAGCATAATACAAAAATCCCCATACAAAACCATCAATTTCAGCTAGAGATATCGGTTTGTATTTCTCAATCCACCTCATCCCCACTTCCACTTCTGCGGTGAAAGATGGCAAAGCTAGAGCATGTTTGTCAGACCACGAGACATCCCGAAAATCGGTCTTCTTACAAAATCGTCTGTAGCGTCCGAACGGTTTGGCCTACAAACTATTACCCCTCTATGGAAAGATGAGATTCTCACAAACGTCAGTTGTTTTGCTGTAGGACACCGACAAAGAGGCTATGGCCATCACATGCCCTGAACCGAAGTCAAGGGCAGGACAGAAACAGGCTCTCTGAATATAGATTCCCTTGTTCATGCGTGGTTCAGACGGACCGGTCATCAACACTGTCTGCAGTGTCTCTGTTCTAATGACTGTCTCCTAACACACACACCATATGTTGCTGCTACTATTGTATTTATTTAGTATACTGCTGCTCAGCCACTTTACCCCTGATTGTATGAATATAACTACCTCATCTATCTCTGATATCATTATTGATACTGTTCTTGTACATACTGTATATTATTTTATTTATATTGACACTATCTATTTCTGATATTGCTACTATGCAGGTAATCATTTGTCTTTTCCGTTTACACCTTGTATATAGACCCATCCACTTAGCAAGATGTTGCTGGGGGTTCTAGCATTTCTTTCACATGTCCCATCAATTTAGACAAAGGTGTCTGGGTAAGCATCATCTAATATTTATAAAATATTTTTATCTGGACACTTTCTGTAGGCTACTACTTTTAGTCTCAATCTTTACTACACTACTCAGTGTTTAGCACATGACCTCACATGTGAATCCTTAAAGAGATGGGTGGGGCTAAGGCTTAATAGAGTGTGAACAATGATGAATGGGTGTAGACAAAGAAGACCTCTCCAGTAGGTTTACCAAAACATTCAAGGGCCATTTTCTCAAATGTGAGTTTACAAGTTTATCTTAGTTTAACTTTCAAAGCAGAATTACTTTCCCATTGATCCTCAAAAATTCAGTGTATGATAAACCATTTTGTAGCTAGTCTCTACTTTTATCCAATGTAAAAAACACAATTTGAAACTTTGCTACATAAGACCGATTTGAGCCGATCGGTCACAAATAGTATCCCCCATGCTCGAACGTCAGGTAAAGTTAGATGTCATTAGTAGTTGGGTTTTGTCTTTCTTTTCCACAAATACACTCTGCAGCCAGGGAGTCCTCAATGTACGTTTCTATCGCCTTGCTCTCCGGACCCGACAGAGAATACAGCAGCCCCCTGGGTGGTGTAGTGCCTGAGAGAAGGATGATCATGTAGTCATAGGGTTGATGTGGAGGAAGCGTAAGTGGCACGGGCCTTGCTGAAAACCTCCCGGAGGTCCTGGTACTCTGCGGGAACGACAGAGAGGTCGGATGATTCTTCCAAGCCCACAGGAAGACGTCCCAGGGCAGGATGCGCCAACTTCAGGCAATGAGCATGGCAGAACAGGCTCCAGCCCATGATAGCACCAGCAGTCCGGTCGATAAGGGGATTGTGTCACTGGAGCAATGAAAACCCCAACACCACGGGTACCTGAGGAGATTTGATGAGCATAAACTGCATAGACTCGCTGTGGTTCCCTGACACTCGCAGGTTGATAGGAACCGTATTGTGGTTGACTATCTATAGAGCACCCATCCAGCGCTCTGACATTCATGGGAATGGAGAGGGGTTGAGTAGGGATACCCAGCTCTGACACCCTGCCCTCCTGGACATCAGCGTTATAAGCTACGCTCTCTTCAAGCGGTCCGAAGGACAGGGTGAGGGCTGCAGCTCGAAGATGAGGGCGTACTGGGAGAGAAACGCCCGACAAGTTCCTGAATCTCCAGTGAAATGTTCCGGGGGAGGTAAGCAGGGTTCTCGGGAAGCCGGGGTGGGCTGGAGATACGTGCTGCTGACAGCAGGGTTACTGAGGGGCTGGGAGGTTACTGTAGTGGCTGGCTGCCTAACAGACATTCAGCGGAATTGCTCCAGCAAAACAAGATCTGGAATCCTTGCATTAACTCCTTGTGTCTTCCAATGGTGGATTCTTGGGAGGAGACGGCGTTGCAGAGCTGGTCCGAGTCTGCTGGGTCAGTCATGGCCAGTTCGTACTAACACGACTGAGGATATGACACAGATGCAGACACAGAAGACGGAAGGTTCAATACACAGAGTAGTTTATTAAACCATAGGGGGCAGGCAAAGGGGAGGTCGAGGACAGGCAGGGGTTCGTAACCTGGTCCAAGTCCAACAGGTACAGGGCGACAGGCATGCTCAGGGTCAGGGCAGGCAGAAGTTTGTACACCGGGTCAGAGTCAGATAGGTACAGGATGGCAGGCAGGCAGGCTCGGGGTCAGGGTCAGGGTCAGGACAGGCAGAAAACAGGAACTAGAGAAACAGGAGTACGTAAAAACACGATGGTATGCTTGACGAGACAAGATGAACTGGCAACAGACAAATAGAAAACAGGTATAAATGCACAGGGATAATGGGGAAGATGGGAGACACCTGGAGGGGGAGACAAGCACAAGACAGGTGAAACAGATGAGGGCGTGACACTCTCCCATTCTTCTTAGCAGATCCTCTCAAGCTCTGTCAGGTTGGATGGGGAGCATCGCTGCACAACTATTTTCAGGTCTGTCCAGGGATGTTAGATCGGGTTCAAGTCCGGCCTCTGGCTGGGCCACTCAAGGACACTCCTGCGTTGTCATGTCAGTGTGCTTAGGGTCGCTGTCCTGTTGGAAGGTGAACCTTTGCCCCAGTCTGGAGGTCCTGAGCAGGTTTTAATCAAGGATCCCTCTGTACTTCTTAATTAATAATTATTAGGACAAGCAATATCGGAGTGGCATTGACTAAAATACAGTAGAATACAGTATATACATATGAAATGAGCAAAACAGTATGTAAACATTATTAAAGTGACCAGTGTTCCATGTCTATGTATATAGGGTAGCAGGCTCTAAGGTGCAGGGTTGAGTAACCGGGTGGCAACCGACTAGTGACTAAGTTCAGGTTAGGGTACTGGGTGGAGGACGGCTAGTGATGGCTATTTAATAGTCTGATGGCCTTGAGATAGAAGCTGTTTTTCAGTCTCTCGGTCCCAGCTTTGATGCACTTTTACTGACCTTGCCTTCTGGATGACAGCGGGGTGAACAGACCATGGCTCGGGTGGATGTCCTTGATGATCTTTATGGTTTTACTGTGACATCGGGGGCTTCAGGTGTCCTGGAGGGCAGGTGATGCATTGGGCAGACCACACCACCTTCTGGAGAGCCCAGCGTTGCAGGCGGTGCAGTTACTGTACCACGTGGTGATACAGCCCAACAGCTTTCTCTCAATTGTGCATCTGTAGTTGTTCTGCCTGCTGAACAACATCCCCACAGCATGATGCTGCCACCACCATGCTTCACTGTAGGGATGGTGCCAGGTTTCCTACAGACGTGACGCTTGGCATTCAGGCCAAAGAGTTCAATCTTGGTTTCATCAGACCAGAGAATCTTGTTTCTCTTAAAATTATAAATCAAATAGCAAAATGATCTTTGGTATGACCTCCTTAAAATAACCCCCCCCCCCTCTTTTGGAAAGTGTTTTCACGTACTGAAATACATATAATTATATATATATATATATATATATATATATATATATAACTCACAACAGATCACACTTTAATTAGATTAGGCCTTCATGTTATTCAATAATGTACAGTGCCTTCAGAAAGTATTCACACCACTTGACTTATTCCACATTTTGTTGTGTTTCTATCTATCTATCTATCTATCTATCTATCTATCTATCTATCTATCTATCTATCTATCTATCTATCTATCTATCTATCTATCTATCTATCTATCTATCTATCTATCTATCTATCTATCTATCTATCTATCTATCTATCTATCTATCTATCTATCTATCTATCTATCTATCTATCTATCTATCTATCTATCTATCTATCTATCTATCTATCTATCTATCTATCTAGTGTAAATTTGGCCTTGTGTTTTAGGTACTCAGTAACGTGTTGTATTGGATTTGCCTCTAAAATAACACTTTGTTTTCAGGACCAAAAGTTAATTGTTTTGACACATTTTTTGCAGTAATACGTTGGTGCCTTGTTGCAAACAGGATGCATGTATTGTATTCTGTACAGGCTTCCTTCTTTTCACTCTGTCAATTAGGTTAGTATTGTGGAGTAACTACAATGTTGTTGATCCATCCTCAGTTTTCTCCTATTACAGCTATTAAACCCTGTAAGTCACCATTGGTGTCATGGTGAAATCACTGAGCAGTTTCCTTCCTCTCTGGCAACTGAGTTACGAAGGACGCCTGTATCTTTATAGTGCCTGGGTGTATTTATACATCATCCAAAGTGAAAATAATAACTTTGCAATGTCCAAAGGGATATTCAATGTCTGCTTTTATTTTTTTGGTTACTTTTTTTTTTTTTTTTACAATCTACCAATAAGTGCATTGAAAATCTTTGTGATTGAATCTGTATTCGAAATTCACTGCTCGACAGATAATTGTATGTGTAGGATACAGAGATGAGGTAGTCATTCAAAACTCATTATGTGGTATTGTGTGTAGGCCAGTGACAAAATATCTAAATTTAATCAATTTTAAATTAAGGCTGTAACACAACAAACTGTGTAAAAAGTCAAGGGGTGTAAATACTTTCTGAAAGCACTGTATTTAGGATGTTATGTTTATAATGTTTGGTACTAAGCATTGCAACTGACGGTTTGACAGCATACAACTCATTTGGAGAGAATGTGTGTTAACAGGGAAAGAAACTAACCCAGAGAGGAGTTCTCAGACCAGGGTGATTGACAGGCAGACCTCATGGTAAGTTAAAGTGGTGTAATGCTTTAACTGTTCTAGGCATATCTTTTCAGTTAGACTCTACCGAGAGGCCCTCATGCAGGACGCAGGCATGCTGTGTTACCCCAAGACTCTGGGGGAGGAATTGAAATTCTCTGCAAAGAGACAGAGTCTTTCATCGGCTCCTGGTTCACTCCTCCCTTCACTCCCAGCATGCCACGGTTTTAATAAGGGCACCGGCTGTCTTCACACCTCCCTGTTCAATATGCATGACCAGACCTTTTTACCCCAAACCCTGAGCTTTCTGATGCTTCAAACATCCACTACGAACAGCAGTGGATGGCAAAGGGGCACACGTCTCTCTCTGTGTGGATGCCATGTTGCCCTGTTTGACACATCTCTGGAATCGGAGAGCCGCGCCGTTCTTCTGATCTGATGTTAAACGTCACTAGGAAATCAGTGACAAGCAACAACTTCAAAACCTCCGGTTCAGGGCCGTAGGCACCGACAGCTGTGGACAATAGTGATTAGAGTGTTTTTTATAGGGACTTCATCATCTCAGGGAGCAGAGGTCTTATGTAATTAGGCAGTGCTGTCGATCCGACGCTGCTCTTTCTGTCTAAAATACAGTCGTTGCCTATAATCCCCTTTCAAGGATGTTGTTTGTTTCTCCCTCAAGGCGTGTTTTGTAAGACAAGTGTTTGTAGCAAACACAAGGGATTATATTAATCCTTGTGTAAGAGAAACCTAGCTCTTCACATTCATTTAACCATCTTGGAAGATGAATTATCTTGAAAGAAAAAAATAAAACAATAATGAAGGAGGAGGGGACTCTCTTAATGGAGATTAAATTAGTCAATGCTGAGGAGAAACCTGGAACCTGAACAAACGGATAATTAATGAAATGGAAATGCAGGGCAGGGAATTGAATGCAGCACAGGAGCCTCCCCCTCTCTCTGTCCCTCTTCCATGTGGAAAAGGAGAGTTGTGTCCCAGGGGAGATCTAGATGTGTGACTCCTGCAACGGCTGATAAGGCAAACTGGTGGTCTGTGTTCATATTTACATGGTCTGAAAGTGCATCTCACCCGGTGGTCCCCGCAGAATATCTTCCATGTAAACTATGAGCTTGTATGAGTATCTAGTGCAACTCTGGTGATGAGAAACAGTGAAAAGGCAATAACTGTGAAATAAAGACATCAAATGACCTACAGTGAATACATTTCACATCTCACTAAACGTGTTGTTTACTTAAAGTCCTAGGATAATTACTTTTCAGATTTTATTTAACTAGGCAAGTCAGTTAAGAACACATTCTTATTTACAATGATGACCTACAGGGTCAGCCATAGTAGCCACAGGGTTTTGGACATAGGTTATTGTATGTAATTTGATGTAGGCTAATAATGCACTAAAAGTATTAACTCACGATAGAGTAATTCAAACCAGGGGCAGCTGGTCAGTTTTGCGTTTTTTTAAATAAATACATGTGTAAATAAATTATACATATTACCATAATGTGCAAATCATTGACTACATTTTACAGCTGCATTGTCTCGGGCCGGGAAGTCTAAGCCAGCGCTTCCTAAACTACGGCTCCGTCTACAGGTAGTACCGTGAACATTTCCCATTGACTGCTGGGTAACAATATCACACTATGCAATACATTAGGATGGAGACATCAGATATGCAGTCAACCACAAGATACATGTTCAACCGCATTTATATGTGATGCAATATCTGACATCGCGAAAGCATGAGAAAACCACTTGATTAGGCTGCAAGGAGTTTCCAGCCTGAACGTTTCTCTATTTTGGGGAATGTATGTTCGTTTTTTTTTCAATGGACAATGTTATATCTCGTTCTTTGAATATTTGGCAGTGAGGACAACTTTCCCGTTTTTTACTTATTGTTCCCCCTAATCCAACGGCCGTTGGATAAATAAAATAAATACATGATTTTAAATGGAAAACGACTAAACCTTGGATTGAGAATCATTACAATGTTAGACACTGAAATGCGCTGTTTACGTTGGTTTGTGGTTTCCATTAGTTACCACAGACACAAAGTCAAAATGGTCTATATCGTAAAAATTCATGAAAACAAAAATGTTATTTTTGGTCTTAATTTAAGGTTAGGGTTAGACATCATGTTAGCAGTGTGGTTAGGATTAGGGTTAGGGTTAGGTTTCAAATCACATTTTAAGAAGAGAAATTGTAGAAATAGGCGGGGTTTCTGATTTTGTGGCTGTGGTAACTAGTGACGACCTTGGTTCGTGGACGTTGCTGCTCCATGGAAGGAAAGGAAAAAGCCTCTGGGTGTCTGTGATTGGACCGGACACTGACTGCGGCGGACTGATGTTTTTCCAGCAGGATGTGTTTCGGGGAGAGATCAATAGAGTTTGTTGCTGCTCGCAGGAGGATGTGCCAGTCTCTCCACACTCAAGACAGTGAGGATCGAAAACAGATTTATGGACGTATTCTATGTTAAAATGTTCTCAAACATGTGGGGTGGTCATGTTTCATGGTATTTTCATTTTATGGTGTAGTACTGATGTGCACACCTTTTCAACTTTATATTACTTCTGTGTTTTCAAACCTTTCAAAATGGACATGGACATTGTGCGTTTTTTGTACCTTACTGGACGGGAGTAGCTACTTATACAATAGTGCTGTCAAGCTCTCGCCTCCTGACAATTCTTCATGCAGACTGGTATTGTTGAATACATGTCATTTTATTATTAAACAATATAGTCTGTCGTTTTTTGTTTGTTTTGTAGAATGTAAATTGAGATGATCAGAATACATATTAGAAACTATCAGAAAACATATAGAATTTGAAAATGTCTCCAATACATTTCTAAAGTTTTTGGAAAATACCATAATTACCATAATATAAACAAAACATTAAGAAAAATGTCAAATAAGTGGATTGAGTGCAGTATATGTTTACTGGCACTCTTGGCAGTGGGAAGGGCTTTTCCCAGTGTCTTCAACACTTCAGACATAGATATTTTTACAGATGATTTGGTGCCGCTCAAATTCACCCAGGGCAAAGCATCAGCGCATCGAAAACGTCAGTCTACCGATTCTCATCCCAACCTATATTTCAACCAAGTGGATGTACAGGTTATGAGGCAAAGATCCTCCAGCACGCACAGCCACATTTTTAAAGTAATCAGAGCAGCGGTCATGACCATGCTATCCAACATGCCCCTTTATGTACCCCCTGCAAAACATAAGGAGTTTACTAGCAAGTGGAATGAGAAATATGGGAATAACCTGCCCCCCCTTGCTCTGTATTGCTTGCTGTGCCCGGAGGACTCAGGTGCTCTGCAGTTTCTCATCAAGTTCATGGATAAAATGGCAGATTACCCGGACTGGAAGGTGATCAACGCTCCCGATGACGAGGTGCCCATGGCACACTCACTCACTGGGTTTGCCACAGCCTATGACTTTATATACTCTTTCCTTGATGAGCACCGACGGTATGTTTACCTCAAGAGAATTCGCTCTGAGACAGAGGAGCTGTATGAGACTTCTAAGTATAGGGGTTGGGGGAAACAGTATCTCCAAAATCATCAAACCACTAATATATTAGCTATCTTGACTGGGGCTATTGTGGTCGGCACACATAACGACCCAGCAACGATGGTCTGGAAACAGGTGTCAGTGAATTATATGGAGAAGACCATGTTTCTCCTAAACCATGTTGTGGACGGGTCACTAGATGAGGGTGTGGCTTATGGAAGCTACATGGCCAAGTCTATCACGCAGTATGTGTTCTTAGCACAACGTCATTTCAACATTGACAACACACAGAACAACTGGCTGCGGAAACACTTCTGGTTCTACTATGCCACCCTTCTGCCAGGCTTCCAGAGGACAGTGGGCATCGCCGACTCCAACTACAACTGGTTCTGTGGCCCAGAGAGCCAGCTGGTGTTCCTAGACACATTTGTTATTAGAAATGGCACTGGGAACTGGCTCGCTCAGCAGATTAGAAAGCACAGGCCCAAGGACGGTCCGATGAGCCAGTCCTCTGCCCAGCGCTGGACTACCCTTCACACGGAGTACATCTGGTACAATGCCCGTCTCGCGCCACAGCCTCCCCATGGCTTTGGCAAAGCCAGGATGCATATTTTCTCCAACTGGGGTGTGGTGACGTACGGAGCCGGGCTGGCCAACGGTCAGGGCAACACATTTGTCTCTTTCAAATCCGGGAAGCTGGGTGGCCGTGCCGTGTATGACATTGTTCATGCAAAGCCATATTCATGGCTGGACGGCTGGAATAGCTTCAACCCAGGACACGAGCACCCAGACCAAAACTCCTTCACTTTTGCCCCTAATGGACAGGTGTTTGTGTCCGAAGCACTTTACGGGCCTAAGTACAGTTATCTGAACAATGTGCTGGTGTTTGGCCCCTCTCCCAGCAGCCAGTGTAACGCCCCATGGGAGGGCCAGCTGGGGGAGTGTGCTAAGTGGCTGCGCTGGACAGATGAAGGGGTGGGAGATGCAGCTGGGGAGCTGGTCTCTGCCTCCTCCCATAGAGACACCATGTTTGTTAGCGGGGAAGCAGCGTCTGCCTACTCTCCTGCCATGCGTTTAAGGAGTGTGTACAGAGCCCTGGTGCTGCTCAACTCCCAGACCTTGCTAGTACTAGACAATGTCGAGAAGTGGGACGATTCACCCGTCACCTCACAGAGCGCGTTCTTCCACAACCTCGACATTGACTTTAAATACGTCCCCTATAAATTCATGGACAAGTACAATGGGGCGTTGATGGATGTGTGGGACGCCCATTATAAAATGTTCTGGTTTGACAGTCAGGGTGTCAGCCCAGACACTAGGATACAGGAGGCAGAGCAGGCGGCAGAGTTCAAAAAGAGGTGGACACAGTATCTTAATGTCACGTTCCCCATGAGGGGCACAGTAAACAGAGTGGCCTATGTGATGTATGGACCTTATGTCAAAGTGTCCAACTGTAGATTTCTGGACAATAGCAAAAATGGTGTCAGACTATCTCTAATTATAAACAACACAGAGAAAATAGTTTCCATTGTAACAAACTATAAAGACATAGGAGCAAGATTAAGTTATTTAGGATTTGGGGGTTATGCCAAAATGGAGGACAGACGTCAGATAATTCGATATGGCCTGGGGATACAACATGTTCCCAAACAAAGCACAGTGGACAATCAGCTGTTGGATTTTGGATTCACAGTCAATGTGATAGCAGGGGTGATACTTTGTGTTGCTATAGTTTTTTTGACTCTGCAGAGAAGATTCTATGTGTGCTTCAGTAGAGTGATGCGCTATGCTCTCCTCTCTGTGCTCATACTGTGGATAGCGGAGTTGTTGTTTGTGTCGAACACCTGCGATCAACTCCTCTGTGGGGTGAAATGGAAAGGTGGTAGCACTGACCCAGAGGTCAACAGACAAATCAGACTTCATGATCAGCATCGCTTTCCCCTGCCAACCATCGTCATAACGACCCTGCCTGGCTCGGGATCGGAAATACTTAAGCACCTTTTTGACAACAGCTCCGACTTTGTTTACATACGGGTCCCCACAGAGCACGTAGACATTCCAGAGACTGAGTTTGAATTTGACTCGCTGGTCGATGCCTGTGAGTGGTCCAGATCGGACGCCCTGCGCGGACGCTTCAAGATCATTCAGGGCTGGCTGCACTCTCTGGTCCACAACACCAAGCTGCACCTGCAGAACATCCAGCTGGTGGAGAGTAGCAGGGCCAAGCAGCCCCAGGGAGCCCCAGGCCTCGGCAGGGATAGGAGGAAGAGGACCAAGAGGAAGGAGCCTGCTGCGGAGATGAGAGGCAGCCTGGACCGGGACGCTGAGTATGTCAGGGATTTGAGGCTCCACGTCAGTGAGTACCCCAACGCCCGTGTGGTCCTCAACATGAGGAGTGGAGGCTGGGGGCTCAAACTCCCATTCATTCAGGAGGTGGTGGGCCCGTCCCTGAGGGCCATCAATGTAGTCAGAGACCCCCGGGCATGGATCTATCTCATGCTCTTTAACAGTAAGCCCAGCCTTTACTCCCTTAAGAACATTCCCCAACAACTGTCCCTGATATTCGAGGAGGATGGTTGCAGTACCAGGGACAGGTGCCCAGCCTCAGCCCCGGAGTTCAGAATGATCCGGAGGCTCCTTTCCCGCTCCGAGGTCAACGCTGTCCTCCTGCTGGCCCACCTGTGGCTGGCACACACTGCGGCAGTGCTCAGGGTCAGTGGGAGCCTCCCAGCAGAGGCTTACCTCTCGGTGAGGTTTGAGGACATAGTCACTTTCCCCCAGGAGACGGCTGAAAGGGTACACATGTTCCTGGGGTTGCCGGTCACACCCGCAGCCCTCAACCAGCTCATCTTCACCACATCCACAAACTTGTACAACCTGATGTACGAGGGGGACGTATCACCAGCCAACATTAACATATGGAGGCAGAACATGCCTCGCAAGGACATCAGACTGATAGAGGACACATGTGGGGTGGTCATGAAAAGACTTGGGTACTCCAGGTTTATCAGCTAATTAACTTTACTGCTGCAGGCCAGCTGATATGAAGTTGTAATGTTTGTAGCTGCTAATCTTTTATTTAGATCATCTCTAATGTTGAATTTTGCAATGACCAGTAATCTAAGTCAATGTTTCCCAACCCTGTTCCTCGAGTACCCCCAACAGAACACATCTTTATTGTAACTCTGGACAGCACAGCTGATTCAACTTGTCAACTAATCATCAAGCCCTCAATAAGCTGAATTAGATGTGTTTGTCCAGGGCTACAACAGAAATGTGGTACGGTTGGGGGTACTCAAGGACCAGGTTTGGTAAACACTGATGTAAGTGATGTTATCACTGAATCACTGATGGGAAGGAAGAAGGAAAATATAAGTAAGGGGTAATTAGCGAGGCATAGACCCGGGTTGATTATCCCTTTTATACCATGGCTATAAATGAACGGAAATGTCTTCATTTTCCGTTAGAAATGTGTTCAACATCCACTGAAGTAGCTAGCAAGCTAACTAGATCGCTACAGTAGTTGCCTTGGTAACCAAACAAACAGACTTGCTAGTTTAGCTAACCATACCATCAGTCCTAGCTTGCCATTATGAAAATCTAAATCAACAATGACAATAACGTTTTCAATTTGACTTTTGCTTTCAAAAGCAGCTCAAACATAGAACATGTAAGAATAAACTATTATCATTGAATTCTACCGTGTGTGTTATAGGGAAATAATGCACACTCTAGAATGCCCTTCAAGCCAATCAGAAACAACTATTCAAAAATGATATGGTATAAGCACTATTATATTATTATTATTGTATGTGCGTGGTTTTACTCAAACATGGTACGTTGTGTTTGCAAGTGAGGGATTGTTTACATTAAAATTAGTTCAAGGAGAACTTTAAAAGTTAATGTATTGTGTTTTCTCCCCATTAGCCCCTGGACAATTACTTTCAACACTCTGGTTGAGTGAGATTTCCACCCTTTGATGTCTAACATGCAGCCGTCTCTTAAAAAGTCTCTGCAAAATACTGCTAATTGTTTTGACACTCTTGGAAGATTAGAAATACAGTATGTTCCTAGTGCTTGATAGTTTTTTTTATATAAATATATATATATATATATATAATAGTATATATAATAGTGAAGACATCAAAACTATCATGTAGTAACCAAAAAAGTGTTAAACAAATCAAAATATATTTTATATTGGAGATTCTTCAAATTAACCAACATTTGCCTTGATAACAGCTTTGCACACTCTTGGCATTCTCTCAACCAGCTTTGTGAGGTAGTCACCTGGAATTCGTTTCAATTAACAGGTGTGCCTTGTTAAAAGTTCATTTGTGAAAGTTATTTCCTTCTTAATGCGTTTGAGCCAATCAGTTGTGTTGTGACAAGGTAGGGGTGTTATAAAGAAGATTTCACCAAAAAGACCAAGTCCATATTAAGGCAAGAACAACTCAAATAAGCAAAGATAAATGACTTTAAGACATGAAGGTCAGTCAATACGGAACATTTCAAGAACTAAAATTTCAAGAACTTTGAACGTTTCTTCAAGTGCATTTGCAAAAACCATCAAGCGCTATGATGAATCTGGCTCATGAGGACCGCCACAGGAAAGGAAGACCCAGAGTTACCACTACTGCAGCAGAGGATAAGTTCATTAGAGTTACCAGCCTCAGAAATTGCAGCCCAAATAAGTTCAAGTAACAGACACATCTCAACTATTCAGAGGAGACTGCGTGAATCAGGCCTTCATGGTCAAATATATGAATAATGTGGACTGTATTTTCATATAAATGTATATTGGAAATGTTTTACGTAATGCAAATATGCCATGAAGGAATTTTATTTGTTCAAAGATGTTATGGCATGTAAATGGTTTAGCACTTCGCAGGGATTTCCTCAGATTATCTGTAAAAGTAGTCACTTAATGGTATGCCTTGATACAAACACGCACACCCCAAAAGTTATACCAAATGAATATGGAAATGCATATAATTATGAAGTGATCCATTGAGCCAGCTCCGAAGAGATCAAACTGGGCTAAACGACAGCTACCCATATTAATCTGCAAAACGCCATAACTGGGGCTCCATTTGTATTGCTGTGTTATCTTCATTAGGGCCCTAGTGGAAATGCAAGTTTCCATTTCCTGTTGCTCAATCAGATATCCAATGATCTTTCAGGACTTCTACTGGTTATGAAACAACTTGGAAATAATGCACACTCAAAAACAGCAATTGTAAAGATAAGCATATCATATCATGCTGAGCCCATTGAGAAATATCAGTCATTTCTCAGCCAGAAACTGTCCTGGTCTTCCACTATGAAACACTGAAACCAGTGACTGCTTGGAAACTCTGTTTGATGTTGTGGTCTTTGAATGTGTGTAGACTTGGCAGCCATGCTCTCACTTTGGTGTTGCAATCCTGTTACCAACTCTGTTTTGTATTTGCTCGTGGGGATGTGTTTCCTTGCTTCTGTGGCCTTGAATTACAAAACATATTTCTTTACATCTGGTTTCAGTGGGCTCCAGAGCAGGATTCTGAGACAATGTTAAGTAAATAATAAATTCTTAAATACAACCAGTGATTTCTCTGATCCATTGCATCATGTAGTTCCTGAACTACTTTGTCACTACTTCATAATATTGAGATGCACCCCCTTTTGCCCTCAGATCCGCCTCAATTCGTTGGGGCATGGACTCTTCCAAAGGTTGTCTCAATTTGTCTGGATGTCCTTTGGGTGGTGGACCATTCTTGATACACATGGGAAACTGTTAAAAACCTATCCCTGTGAAAAACCCAGCAGCATTGCAGTTCTTGACACACTCAAATCAGTGCGCCTGTCACCTACTACCATACCCCGTTCAAAGGCACTTAAATATTTTGTCTTGCCAGTTCACCCTCTGAATGGCACAAATAGACAATCGATGTCTCAATTGTCTCAAGGCTTAAACATCCTTCTTTAACCTGTCTCCTCCCCTTCATCTACACTGATTGAAGTGGATTTAACAAGTGACATCAATAAGGGATGATAGATTTGATCTGAATTCACCTGGTCAGTTTATGTCATGGAAAAAGCTGTGTTTTGTACACTCAGTGTATATGGTAATCAAGGTCTATTGTAGCTCTTTCTAGGAAACTGGTGACAAAGCCAAACTGTATATACTTTGTGTGCCATGCCACGCATATCAAGGAACAGCCATTTAAATAAATGTTCATATCACCTCTTTGCCTTAACGAACTCTGTGATACATAAAACATGTCTTAACTAGAGCTGTGTTGTTAGCCCGTTAGCATTCTATTACGAATACTCACTTCATGTTAGCCCGTTAGCATTCTATTCCGAATACTCACTTCATGTTAGCCCGTTAGCATTCTATTCCGAATACTCACTTCATGTTAGCCCGTTAGCATTCTATTCCGAATACTCACTTCATGACTAAGTCATTTAATTACTAATTTGTTCTCTATCTACTAAGACTCAGACACTGGTAAGGCTTTCCACTCATAATCCTCCTTCTGTTCAAAAAATTACCTCAAGATAACAAAAAAATTATGAAAGTAAATAACCAAACAAAGTTATGTGTACTTACTGATTAAAGCCCCCTATTATATTCAAGGCAATACTGATAACGCTAGCAAATACTCCCATAAAATGAATATTTCTGCTTTGATATTGTATCTTCAGATAAATTATGATTTACATGAAAGTCAAAACAGAGTGTTTTGATGCTGATTGTGTGTAGCGAAGGAATTAACATTTAATCGTAAACCATTGAAATTAGATATTCAAAATCAAAGCCAATTAGTTTAACTATGCATATTATACTGAACAAAATTATATAACAAACATGTAAAGTGTTGGTCCCATGTTTCATGAGCTGAAATATAAGATCCCAGAAATGTAAAAAGCTTATTTCTCTCAAATGTTGTAAAAAAATGTTTTACATCCCATTTAGTGACAATTTCTCCTTTGCCAAGATAATCCATCCACCTGACAGGTGTGGCATATCAGGAAGCTGATTAAAAAGCATGATCATTACACAGGTGCACCTTGTGCTTTGGACAATAACAGGCCACTCTAAAATGTGCAGTTTTGTCACAAATCACAATGCCATAGATGTCTCAAGTTTTAAAGGAATGTGCAGTTAGCATGCGGACTGCAGGAAAGTCCAGCAGAGCTGTTAATTGAATGTTCATTTCTCTACCATAAACCGCCTCTAATGTTGTTTTTAGAGGATTTGGCAGTACGTCCAACCGGCCTCACAACCGCAAACCACTGTATGAACTGTAAGTCAGTAAAATCTTTGAAATTGTTGCCGCAGTAATTTTGTTTAGTGTATTTAAGAAGGAAGGGACTCCATTTCAGCCATACTTTTCTCCTTGCTATCTGTATCCGCTGTATCCTCCAGGTCCCGGGGATCCTCTCTCTCCTGGCAGCCACCAGCCCTGCCAACACTCATTAATTACCCTTTACTGCAGCCACCATCAGTCAAGACAACCCTGGTGGTATTCTAGTGGGAAGCTGGATCATTGTTATATAGCTGTGTACTACAGTATAGAGCGATACTATAGCCATTATTAATGTTATGACTGAGACATGATAGAAATGAAGAGTATATGAAAGGATACACATTGGGAGTTATAGTCAGATCTTAGTATAAGTGACCCTTGAACAGACAAGGGTACAGAGGATACAGGGCCAGAAAAGGTATTTTAAAAATGAAATGTTCATTATCAGTTAACAAGGTGTAAAGCAGATAGCATACCTATTGTCTCCAATGGGTCACTTTCACCTTAGCAGAATACCATCAGATTCCTCCTCCTCGGCTGTGGTTGTTCAAATTTACCCACTGATGATAGAGTGAGCAAGCCACTCTCTTTTTGGATATGGGGAGGCGTGGATCATTCCCATTGGTATTAATGGGACTTGACTGTTTGGATATGGGGAGGCGTGGATCATTCCCATTGGTATTAATGGGACTTGACTGAAGAGGAAATGCAGGGGCATTGTCAATATTTTGAGAATGGCCTTATTTCTATTACAGCATATTGGATTACTGTCATTCATAATGAAAGTTTACAACGTAGGGGCACTCAGGTGGAGAGACAAATTTAATGTGACAGACAGTGACACATGGACAGACGGTGACATTCAATACCGCCTTGCACACTCTTGCCTGCATCTAGCTGATAGGGGTGCAGTCATTAGTCCAACAGTTGCAAAAAAACGTTTTTCAACAGAATCGGCTAAATGAATACACCTCTAAAATTCTTTCAAATTTTAGCAAAAAAAATAAATGGTATAAAGTATTCAGACCCTTTACTCAGAACTTTGTTGAAGGACCATTGGCAGCGATTACAGCCTTGAGTCTTCTTGGTTATGACGCTACAAGCTTGGCGCACCTGTATTGGGGAGTTACTCCTGTTCTTCTCTGCAGATCCTCTCAAGCTCTGTCAGGTTGGACATTCAGAGACCAAAGCGTCTCCTGCGTTGTCTTGGCTGTGTGCTTACGTTCGTTGTCCTGTTGGAAGGTGAACCAATTCCTTCAACCTCATGGCTTGGTTTTTACTCTGACATGCACTGTTAACTGTGGGACCTTATATAGAAAGGTGTGTGCCTTTCCAAATCATGTCTAATCAATTGAGTTTACCATAGCTGGACTCCAGTCAAGTTGTAGAAACATCTCAAGGATGATCAATGGAAACAGGATGCACCTGAGCTCAATTTGGAGTCTCATAGCAAAGGGTCTGAATACTTTATGTACATTAGGTATTTATGATTTTTATTTGTAATAAATTGGTAAACATTGTTTAGTAAAACCTGTTTTCGCTTTGTCATTATGGGGTATTGTGTGTAGATTGAGGAACACAATTTAATAAATTTTAGAAAAAGGCTGTAACTTAACAACTTTCTGAATATACTGTACGTATTAGTTTTATTTTTCATATTCTTCTGAAGGCACGATCATGTAAACTATATTCACACCACTGCTCAATTGATCTGATCATTACAGTATTCCACATCAGTGGTGATGTGAAATGATCATGCCTAAAATGCTTGTTTTTCTATCTGAAAGAAAGTGATTTTTCTTCCCTGTACTCTAGTCATATCTAAATACGATATGGTTGACAGCTGCATTACTGCCACTGTAATTGGTGAAGAGGAAACATAGTGCTACAGATCTCTGTCTAAGGCGTTTGTGTTTCTCTTTAATCTCAACAGCCCTAATGGAAGTGGCCACTCAGTGCCTTCAAGAGCATCATTTCCTTTCATTCCATTTGTTTACATTCCGAAAGCATCACCAAGTAATGGAAGTAAGAGAGGAAACTATTTTTCCCAAGAAACCTGAACCTACAGTATCGCTGACCCTCCTTTTATGAAAGTGTCTCCAACTCTGAAGTAAATAAAAATATCTTTACAAATTACATTTCCTCTTGGGAGCAATACAGGACCCATATGCTTTTGAGAGCTTATTACTTTTTGACTTTGAAAGTGAAGCATTTTACTTCCTGTCAGCGGCCTGTCAGCTTAGCCTGTCTGTCTGTGTAGTCGGTTTAAACCCTCTCTTTTTGAGTTTGTAGATGGTGCAGCTTGCAGGCTAGCTGCCGCTCTGTGACTCTAGGAAACAGAGCTACTGTATCTCTGTCTGATGCCTGATCTGTTCCTCATGTTTCAACCTTTGTGGCTTGTCCACAAATCGCTAACCAAGCACAAATGCTTCTAACTGAAAATAACTTTTCAACTTAAAGCATTTACTGTGCTGGCTACAGACTCATTGTACACAACCCGGTAAATCAGCTAAATTGGACTTGACCCCATTCTGGTCGAAATACGAGTTTGTCAACGGGACGAGCCAATTTCGTAACTTAATGAGGTGTTTCTGCCCATTAAACAGAAGAGGGGCCGTGCTACAGTAGCGAGACCTCAGAGCTTGTGCTGTTTTTCTGGGGTGAGGGACACTGTCCAGCTGGCTAGCCGACAGACAGACGGGATGGGGAGAGGCCGTTCCTGGATGACAGACTCAGTAGTCCCTCATTATGAGGGCTTAGGAAACCATAACAACTCCCTGTCATACAGCTTTTTGGTTTCATGTCCGGGAGACATTTGAATGCTTGGTTGACTTGTCAGACCCATAGTATTGGTGAGAGAGAGAGAGAGAGAGAGAGTATAGTATAATTTGACCAATTGCACTATTTGGAAGTGAGGTCCAATCTGTAATTACGATTATAAGAATTGGGACAAAACCCCAGTAGAAAATCAGCATAGAGAATTTTGCAGAATTATGCTAAATATCCCAAAGAAAGTACCAAATAATGCATCCAGAGCGGAACTCTGAAAATTCCCTTTAATTGTAAATATAAAGAAAAGGACACTCAAATGTTGGCACCATTTGCAATTAAGCCCCAAAACACCCTTTACGATTCAAAGCACTGAAAACCCAAGAGCTGAACCCTGAAGAAGAGTCCCCCTATGTCAGCTGTTAAAAACCCTTGTAACAAAGACGCTGGGAGTGGAGAAGCAGGTGGTAAGTTTAAAACAACAAAGAACATGGTCCACTAGTTTTGGAGTGACGGTTCATCTTAACCAACCAATGAACATGATAGACAGCCTTTTTCTATTGGCTACTTAACTAGATGGTCTGACGTCACCACTACCCGCAGGTAATTCAGCTTACTTAAGTAGTTAGATGGTTTTTCATTAAACGTCTAACAGCTGTACATTATTTACCCGTAACTAACAATTGTGAATGATGTTACTTTAGTAAGCTGGCTTTGGTGTCGGACTAGCTAGCAAGATTAATCTCAAGACTGCACAATTGTAACTTTACAGCTAACCATATTGAACGGTCTGGACTGAAATGTATTGCATTAAGATATGGTTAATATATTGACCCGTTATTTTGAAGTACGTTAACTAATGCTAGTTTAGTCGGCTGGTTTAAGTTTGTCTGACTAGGTAGCCGAAAGGAGTGAATCGCAAGACATTCCATGCCTGGAACTAGTCGCTGCCAGCCGGTGTCTGTGCCTGAGTAACCCACCTGTCCTCATGGTCTGGGGCGACACCTAGCGTCCGTGACGGGGATCGTAGATGCTCTAATGAAGGCACCTTAACACACCTGTCCTCTTTACTGATGGCCTCCCTCCCTATATATGCAGGAAACGGGCCACACTCAGCAAGGTGGACCAGATCAACACTGAGATGAAGTACCCTTCTGAAGGAGAACATTATTGATGTCGGAGAAAGAATAGATAATTAATGTAATTCAACCCTGCGCACTAAGGACTGTATTTTAAGGGAATTACTATTACACCAAATTATATCATACACACATTTAGCTATTTAAGTATCTCTTCCTGTCATTTACCTGTACAGTTAATGTAACCATGCAAATATTCACTTACCTGTAAATTTAACTGTATATTTACCTGTACAGTTAATTTAACAATGCGAAATATTCACTTACCTGTTCATTTAACAAGTATGTCTATTAAGTAAACTATTATTACCCTCGCTCATATCATACGCATTTTTAGCTACTGAAGTATTTCTCTGCCATCAACCTGTATAGTATAGTTAACCATCCAACATCCACCAATGTATAGTGTACATATTCAGCCATCCACCCATACTATGCAATGTCTTTTTTTATAGCTTTTTTGCACTCCAGACATCTTGTATTTCTATACTTTTTCATACTGCTTTTTCATATTGTTCTTAACTGACTTGGTTAGTTAAATAAAGGTTAAATACAAATAAAATCAGCCAGCTCAGGTGCATTAGCTGCATGGTCAGGGGCAGACCGAGACCGCTGCATTCCTCCAGTAACCAGGAGACGGCCAGGTGCATATTAATGGTCCCAGAATACAGGAAATGTCATTTTGCTGCCTATACCCAACCCATCGTGTGTGTGGCGCTAAAACCCTTAATAGCTTTTCCCATAACAATACATTAAGCCTAGACTCAATCTTGCCTGAAATGTATTGCATTAACATATGGTTATCCCACTGTTTTGGCGATTAATCAATTCAGCCAATCTGTAAATTATGTATTACTTTTTTCATTATCGTATCACTCACAAACACTTTGAAACAGTTATGCATCCGAAGTTGGTGGTTCTTAATTTGGTGCACATTTGCAAACACAAAATAAGATTAAGACATGCACTCCCTTTCTGATTCACAGTTAAGTGTACATCACCTCTTTTCCACTTCCCTACACCATTTTCTCCCTTTCACTTGCAGGTCTTCTCCAAACCTCCAAAAGAAGATTAAACCCTTCTTCCAGGACACCAGGCAAGACTACAAAGTCCTGGAAACCTTTTATTTTCAGTTTATACCACTTAAATAAAAACAGACAGTACCCCCTCACCTGTAGAGGAACTTGAGTTAATTCAAGCAGGACTTAAATAACAATGACTACGTCAGAGGATGGCAGTCATTCTGAGGCTTATGGGACATTCTAGGCAAATCTACCTCCCAACTCTTGTTTTTATTACATCTAGAGACCTCTTCCCTGATGTCAAATTACATTAAGTACTGATGTACTGTTTATACCATTATCAGAGAATAATCTAAAAATGCATCCCATAATTTGTAATCTTACTGCAATTATACAACATATTCAGAAATACAACCAAAGGTGGAATTATTCCTTGTTGTTCTGTTCAATCTATTGGGCAGACGCCTGCATTTTGGCTTAAAATAAAACATGATAACCTGCTAATTAACTTATCTACCTAGTTCTCCAGCCTGCTGTATGCAGAGTTTCTGAAAATGGAGGGGTTGACTGGAGGATGGCTTCTTCATAAGGCATTGGGCACAAAGCCACTACTGCTGTCTGAACAACAGGCCTTTACATTTGTCTTGAGATTTTACCATGAATGTGGAGCATTCCAGAGTGTGAACGCTCAATTACCTTACACATTGGATGAGACTGGTCAGGTTTTTCAGTTTTATCCTTCTGGTGTTAAGTGATTGTCACAAATGGTGTAGAATGTGTTGTGCATTTCCTGTATAAAATGCCTTTGGGGCACATCATCCAGAAACGTGCATATTTTTGGTAAAATATGAACAAATACACTACACTGAACAAAAATAAATGCAACATGCAACAATTTCAACAAATGTGTTAAGTTACTGTTCATATAAGGAAATGTCAATTGATATAAATTCATTGGGCCTTAATCTATGGTTTTCATATGACTGGGACAGGGGCAGGCCAGGACCTGTCCGAAGTTTTCGCTACAAAGGGCTTTATTACTGACAAATACTCCCGTTTCATCAGTTGTCCGGGTGGCTGATCTCACACGATCCCGCAGGTGAAGAAGCCGGATGTGAAGGTCCTGGGCTGGCATGGTTATGGTTGGACATACTGACAAATTCTCTAGAACAACCATGGTGACTTATGGTAGAGAAATTAACATTCCATTTTCTGCTATACATTCCTGCAGTCAGCATGCAAATTGTACGCTCCCTCAACTTGAGACATCTGTGGTGTGACAACTGCACATTTTAGTGGCCTTTTATTGTCCCCAGCACAAGGTGCACCTGTGTAACGATCATACTGTTTAATCAGCCTCTTGATATGCCACATCTGTCAGGTGGCTGGATTATCTTGGCAAAGGAGAAATGTTCACTAACAGGGATGTAAACAAATTTGTGCACAATCTTTTTGTGCATATGGAACATTTCTGGGATCTTTTATTTTAACTTATAAAAAATGGGACCAAGACTTTACATGTTGAGTTTATATTTCTTGACTGCAACTTGTATTCAAACACTTCCATTTTAGACTACATTTGTCATTTAAATAAACATTGATTCTGTTGTCCATAGTAACCAATCAAAATCAGCCAATTGGTCTCATTTTGCTGTGACCACATTTCATTACATTGCAGCAAATTACAATTACTGGACTAGACAGAAATTGCAACACTATCAAGCAGAGGTATAAGGATCATTTAGCCATAAGGATAATTCAGTAAGTAGCAGCACATAGTTCAAAACAGATGGATAAATATCTTGCCCATAGTCTCGAGATGGTGAGGTTGATACGATGGCTGCTCTAAGCAGTGTAATATCCTGCTCCGCCAGCGGGCACTCCACTGGTGGGACCACAATTCCCTGGCCATGCTCCAGCAGGCAGGCAGGCATGGTGCCTGTCCAAGATGTTTAAACATGGAAAATCATGTTAATTTACAAACAACCACCTTTTTTCAGATAAGACTAATTACATGTTCATAGTGGTTCCTTTAAAGCTTTACCTCCACATTGACAGGGAAGGTGATAGGATTCTGTGTTTGTCCCATTTCCCATAGCTGGTTTGGGTTCAGATTTTGCTCAGTGCGCAGGGAATGGTTATCCCATCCATTGGTAAAGGTGTCTAGGTCTGCTTGGAGGCGTGGGAGGAATACATTGTGTGCACAGAATATGGGAAGGCTGTTTGACAGGTCAAGGGAGCCCTGATATTACAAACCGTGTAGGACATCGTAAAAGATGTGTGACACGGCCATCCACACATCCCACCATAACCGTT
The DNA here is from genome assembly GCA_023634145.1 of Thymallus thymallus. NCBI lineage: Eukaryota > Metazoa > Chordata > Actinopteri > Salmoniformes > Salmonidae > Thymallus > Thymallus thymallus. Next base: position 2,275,791 of record CM042418.1, read on the forward strand.
CAATCTGGAAAGCAAGAGAGCATTTGAAGCAACATAATGAAACAATGAAACATCTTCAATGCATGTGAGATTTAATTGACATTGGATTCTATAGGTATGTTCCCCATCAGTGGTGTTTCCACCCAACAGACTCGTTGAAGATATAAAATCAGTTTGTGGCGATGTAGCGTACACAAAATCCATCCCATTTTCAACTCTACCGATAGTTATGTCACAAACTTGTTGCGTAAAATAGCAAACGTGCCCACTCTGGTCTTGGCTCGTGCGCACTAGCCAACAGCTGGCAGATATAACAGCTTCACCACTAGGCAGTGTGGGTAGGCTAGTCTACATGATAAGATTATGGATAAGAACGATACTTTTTTATTTGTCAATCGGCAGCCAAGTATCAATCATTATGTCACCAGAATAAGACCCTTAGTGTTTATTGGAAAGGATCACCAAGATCACTGTGCACTTTCACCACTGTGAAGTTCATAACATTTCATCTGTAGCCTAATAAACTGCATGGTTTCCAGAGGAATAGTGGGAGGAACACACAACATACTGTATCATGGCGTGACTAAATTTACTTCGATATGATGGTTATTAGATCAACATTTGCGCATAAACGCGATTCCACCACCATTTCCCGCATAATTAATTTTACAGAAAAGATCGCACCGTGTCGAACGAACAAATTATCTGTCGGCATTTATCAAATTGTACCGAAATGTCCTGTTTCTATCAAGCTGTCTGTTGTATTTGGTGCATGCGACATAAAATGTGATTTGACTAATCGCTTGAATAAGGCACTCCTTTGCAAAACATTCAAATACCAATTGATTATGGGGATTACAATTTAAAATCGAATGACATTCAGTGTTTGCACGTGAATTAAAACTGCCTTAAAACAGAGAATGGAAACGTGGTATAAGGCCCGAAAACTGTCAAAGACTCCAGCCACCCAAGTCATAGACTGTTCCCTCTGCTACCGCACGGCAAGCGGTACCGGAGTCTAGGTCCAAAAGGCTTCTTAACAACTTCTACCCCACAATTGGAATTGTGGAAAACTGATTTAAATGTATTTGGCAAATGTGTTACATACACCAAATACGTTTAAACTAAGTTTTTCACAATCCTGACATTTAATCCTAGTAAAAATTCCCTGTCTTAGGTCAGTTAGGATCACCACTTTTATTTTAAGAATGTGAAATGTCAGAATAATAGTAGAGAATGATTTATTTCAGCTTTTATTTCTTTCATCACATTCCCAGTGGGTCAGAAGTTTACATACACTCAATTAGTATTTGGTAGCATTGCCTTTAAATTGTTTAACTTGGGTCAAACGTTTCGGGTAGCCTTCCACAAGCTTCCCACAATAAGTTGGGTGAATGTTGGCCAATTCCTTCTGACAGAACTGGTGTAACTGAGTCAGGTTGGTAGGCCTCTTGCTCACACACACTTTTTCAGTTCTGCCCCCAAATGTTCTATAGGATTGAGGTCAGGGCTTTGTGATGGCCACTCCAATACCTTGACTTTGTTGTCCTTAAGCCATCTTACCACAACTTTGGAAGTATGCTTGGGGGTCATGGTCCATTTGTGACCAAGCTTTAACTTCCTGACTGATGTCTTGAGATGTTGCTTCAATATAGCCACATTATTTTCCTTCCTCATGATGCCATCTATTTTGTGAAGTGCACCAGTCCCTCCTGCAGCAAAGCACCCCCACAACATGATGCTGCCACCCCCGTGCTTCACGGTTGGGATGATGTTCTTCGGCTTGCAAGCCTCCCCCTTTTTCCTGATGTTGTAAGAACATTCCCAGAACACATTTGGTCTGTTCTTTACCTGGAAACCTAATGAGAACGTTTGGGGAACGTTCTGTGGTGGTTGTTACAGATGTTGTGCACAACATTTTAGTTAATATTAGCAGAACATTTTTATTTTTATTGTAATTTGCTTTTTATGGTTTTATGTTATTAGCATCCTAATGTTAGATAAAACACTAACTAGAACCTAATGGGAGTCTTAGCTAATGTTCTGGAAATGTTCCCGGTTTACTGGGATGACATCAAATGCACTAGGAATGATGTATATCACTTATGATTTTTCATATACTGTACAGTACATGTCCTCTAACCATCAGAATGATATGACAGTGAGGCTGTCAGTGTCAAGTCAATGGGGTGGTGGTGTAGTTCTTCCCCACTTTTCTGTTCACATAACTGTGACTGAGCTCAAGACCATGTAATCTCAGAGGAGCAAAGTATTTGAGATGCAATTGACGGCGTTGGAGTGTGTGAGCCTGTATAATGGACAGGCTTGGCAGCTCATCGTGTAGAGGTTTACGCCAATGTCAAAAGTGAGATCTTGTGACAGAGGGGATGAAATATTTAACAGTGTTGATAGTGTAACTACAGAGTCTATTTCTATCCCATTTTAATTCAGTCGTAAGAAGAAAAAAAAAAGAGGATTTGTGGACAAGAGCTGTTAATTTTCTCCTGCCACGTCTGGCTTCCGACATACTGTATTCTAATGCCAGAGGTTATTATCTTCAGACATTTCAATCAATTCCCTACGCATCCACTCAGTCATGACTGATGAGTGATCTGTATCAATGCAATCAATCATGTTACATCACCACTGTTTTGCACATTGATTTTCATAAGGATCGTCTTACTGATTTCACATCCCTAGGTGGGCACATATAGACAGCCTTCAAAAAGTGCTTTAATAACTTGTGATGATCTGGATTTAGCTAGTACAGGTCGAGCCTTGAGGGTGGTTTCATTTACATATTCAAACCAAAGATAATCTTGTCTGGAACAACATTTAAGATATTCAGTGTTTTAATTTTTTGATACCTTAAAATTTGTAATGGAATAAATCATGTATTGCCATATGGCAATTAATCATCAGTCTAATTCACTCTACATACAAGGAATCACCAACATTATTTTACTTTTTATTTTGTATAAATTGGATTCTGAAGTGGTATCTAGGATATCAAAGGATTAACACTGGTAGCAATTAAATCACTCTGCTAAGGCTGATAATCCCTTGCTTTGAATCACAATGTTGTTCGAAATGATGCCACTTTCACTGCATTTTAAATCAGTGGTTTGTTCCAATACAGACAAATGTTATAAAACCTACCCAAATTCCCCCCAAAATCCAATCAAATAAATCTTTATTGGTCACGTACGCAGATGCTATCGCACGAGAAGCGTAATGCTTGCATTTCTATCTCTAAAAGTGCAGCAATACCTAGCAATGATATACACACATAATCCAGATCAAAATTAAATATCAGAATAAGCAATTGCAGAGACCGGAATATAAACTGTATATATATATATAGTACCAGTCAAAAGTTTGGACACACCTACTCATTCCAGGTTTATCTTTTATTTTTACTATGTTCTACATTGTAGAATAACGGTGAAGACATCAAAACTATGAAATAACACATATGGAATCATGTAGTAACCAAAAAACAATTCAAAATATATTTTATATTTGAGATTCTTCAAAGTAGCCACCCTTTGCCTTGATGACAGCTTTGAACCCTCTTGGCATTCTCTCAACCAGAGAGTCACCTGGAATGCATTTCAATTGACAGGTGTGCCTTGTTAAAAGTTTATTTGGGGAATTTCTTTCTTTCTTGAGCCAATTAGTTATGTTGTGACAAGGTAAGGCTGGTATACAAAAGATAGCCCTATTCGGTGAAAGAACAAGTCCATATGTGACTCACCACCTGGATTAGGTCTTGAAATGCTGTTTTTTTTTACATTGGATAAAAGTAGAGACTCAGAGCTACAAAATGGTATATCATACACTGCATTTTTGAGGAACAATGGTGAAGTAATTCTGCTTTGAAAGTTGATAAACCTGTAAACTCCCTTTTGAGAAAAGGGCCTTTGAATGTTTTGGTATCTAGTGAAGAGCTCTCCTTTGTCTACACTCATTCAGCATAGTTCACACCCTCTTAAACTTTAGCTTGTTTCGCTCTCAGATGCTCTGGCCGATGATTTGTTTACCTCTGGATAACATGAAAACAGCCTAGCCAGGTCCCTGTTTACTGACAACGGCCATATTCAACGGGTGTTGTACACTTTAGCTTAAGACATGAAGCTAGCTAGGTAAACAATGGACCTAGCTTGTTAAACAACGTGTAAGATCACACACATCACGTTAGCTAACGAGCCAGCCATCTAACGTTAGCTACTTATACTATAATGAACATAATGCCAAATCATGTCATTACTACCCTGCATGAATCTCATTGGAGCTAACCAACCAGGTTCAATGTTAGCTAGCTAACATTAGGCTCTAACTAGCGAAGAAAACGGATCTGGGATACAAATAATAACGTCATACACGTAACGTTAGCTAGGGAGCCAGCCAGCTAACGTTAGCTAGCTAACAGTACACTTTAGCTTAAGACATGTAGCTAGCTATCTAGGTAAACAATGAACCTAGCTAGGTAAACAACATGTAAGATCACACGTCACGTAACGTTAGCTACTTAAACTACAATGAGCATAGTGCCAAATCATATCGGAGCTAACCAACCAGGTTCAATGTTAGCTAGCAAAGCAAACGGGTCTGGGATACTAAAAATTATGTCTTACACGTAAAGTTAACTAGGGAGCCAGCCAGAAGGCATTCCTGACAATTTTTTTATATTTTTTTATAAAAAATGTAAAAACCTTCAAATGATTCTCCTGTGAAGTTGTGACTTGTGACATACGCCTAGTTTCCTGAAACGTGTTTCCTGAAACCTCAAATAAGCAAAGAGAAACGACAGTCCATCATTACTTTAAGACATGATGGTCGGCCTCCCGAGTGGCGCAACGGTCTAAGGCGTCACCACGGACCCAGATTCATATCCGTGGCTGTGCCACAACTGGCTGTTGTCCAGGTTAGAGGAGGGTTTGGCCGGTGGGGCTTTACTTGCCTCATCTCGCTCTAGCGACTCCATGTGACGGGACCCCGGATGCCAGTTGAATGGCGGGTGTCAAGGTGCGCGGTTAGGCGGGTCATGTTTCGGAGGACACATAAATCCACCTTCGCCTTTCCCGAGCCTGTTGGGGAGTTGCAGCGATGAGCCAAGATTGAAAATACAAAAAAATGTATAATAAAGAAATTAAGGTAAGTCAATCCAGAACATTTCAAGAACTTTAAAAGCTTCTTCAAGTGCAGTCGCAAAAACCATCAAGCGCTATGATGAAACTGGCTCTCATGAGGACCGCCACATGAAAGGAAGACCCAGAGTTACCTCTGCTGCAGAGGAAAAGTTCATTAGAGTTACCAGCCTCAGAAATTACAGCCCAAATAAATGCTTCACAGAGTTTAGGTAACAGACACATCTCAACATCAGCTGTTCAGAGGAGACTGTGTGAATCAGGCATTCATGGTTGTTTTGCTCTATGTCACAAGACTCATCTGAAGGTCCCAATAACATTTGAAAAAATGAATGGAAGCATGGTGACAGTTTAGTGCCTATATCTGAGAGATACTTCTATGATATAGGACAGACAGTTTAGAATAAACTTCCTTTAGATTTTTTTGGGGACTATCTGTTCTATGTAGTGAATATGTTATTCAATGCGTTTGTATGGCTAATAGCAGTAATGCCAAATAATGTTTTTCATTAAATATTTCTATACTTTTTTTGATACTTCAAGGGTTCTTAAAATTCTAAATCAAATAGCTAAATGATCCTTGATATGACCTTCTTAAAACTATTCCATATAGATCAGTAGAGCCCCACTCCCCTGGCTTAGACAGGGTTTAGACTGTTCTGGGTTAAATCCACTTCAGTCAGTGTTGATGAAGGAGAGGAGACATGTTTGTGAATGTGTGCCATTCACAGGGTGACAAGACAAAAGATTTAATGTGGAACTGACAGCATTTTAACTACTTTGTAGAAATGAAACAAACGGACAATCATAATATCAGTCAAACATATCAAATTCCCAGTTTATGCTACAAAACCAACTTTATAAGAGTTTTTAAAAAAAAAGTTAGACTTTTACACTAAGGCAGAATAGATGGCTGCAGATCAATGCATGACTAATATAATTAACCAATACATTTGACAAAATATAGCTTTTAGGTTGTAAATCACAGCTGGTCTGGTAAATTCTTTGCTGCCTCCATTCAGGATGCACTGTTTCAGTTTCAATGACTCAATAATTTGGACAAATGGACAAATGTAACTAAGGCTGGGAATGTCAATACAATCAAACTAGAAATGGCAATGATCAGAAGTCAGTCCTAAAGTGGCTAATAGGCTAGCATATATATTTATGTAGCAAGCTAAAAACAAGTAGCATAACATTAGCTAGATTGCTAGGAGTATGTCATGTCATTGGAGGAGTGGGTGAGGGACTGACTTTTTCCACCTCATATTATTTTTCGGTGGCTATACTGTATACAGCTAGAGATACAGGTGTCATTTGGTTAGCTAGCAAGAACGACTGTTATCCAGTTAGCATATCTCTTGCATTCGCAAATTCACTCTGGCTATCTACTCTATTTTGGAGCATTCTCGTCTGAATGTGCCAAGGTCAGAATAACTGATGAATTTACAGCTGAATATGACCGGTGTCAGTAAACATAGGCAAGAAAAATGATAGCTGGTCACAAACGCTCTAGATAACATGTAGACAGCATAGCTAACCAGCTCTGCTAGGGCAAGTAACATGGTCAGAGTGAGGTGTTCTCATTTGTGTCTGGAAGTAGCTAGCTAGCAAGCTAGACAACTTTAGCCAGTTAGCTTGGGTGCTTGGTTGGGACAAGCATGCATTGGCTGGCAAGCTGCAGAAGGACGAGTAGGCTGCAATTTTGATGGCCAACTAACATTTATTTTATGTCCCTTCGTTAGATTTGAGTTAATCTTGCTCTGGCTAGCATTAGTTGTTGATCTTGATGTGGTTGAAGTCCATAACTGAGGTAGAGCGAGCCTACCTTTTCATGGTTGTTTGATCAATAGGACTGTAAAGTTCCAAAATGTAAGAGGACTAGTAGTATTGACATATTTACAGAAATCCATTCAGGTGTATTTTGTGGCTTTTGGCGAATGCATTCTAATGATTTAAGTCACGCTGTTGCAACTGCCTGTAAACACACAGTCCAGTTCAAAGTGCTCTGATTGGCTATGGTGCAGTGGTCTGCGTAGACTCCAGTCATGGAAGAGACAGATGTTTTTATTGAGTTGTATTTACTGCAGTGTCTATTAATTGTACAAATTCACGGCTGCTTTCCCACTCTATATTGCTATCGAATTTTCACAAAGATCATTCTACAGTGGTCCCTGCAGTGTACTGTCAAACCGGTGTGATTAGAACGCTTATTTAGAACGTCCAGTTTCGATTAACGCAAAAGTCAGCATTTGAGCTGGCCACATTGTTTTTTCACAGAAACATTTTAGACAAACACAGTCCTTACAAAGTTATGTCCAGAATGTGACCAGTTTATTTTTAGAATGCAATGTTCAGACATTCACAGAAGTAGCTACAGCATAACACAATCATCCAAACCGGAAAATGTAGGCTACATTTGTCCAAGCGCTAACTGAGGAAAGATTGATGTAACACAAGCAATCATTTGACCTAACAAGTGGTCATATTTTTAAGTCTCGGCTGACAGAAACTAGAATATAAATGAGCTAATAGCAATTACTATTTATAATTAAGCACATCACGGGTGAGCTCACCATTGATTGAAATAATTGAGTAAAATACTTTCTAATCCGACGATGGGTAGTTTGTGCCGTGTTTGTTTTTTGCCTCAACTGAATATAATAAGAGGAGACAAGATGAGTTTGGTCTGTTTATTGTATTCATGTTGAAGTGCAGTTTCTTGCAGTTCAAAAGACACCACACGCTAATGCCTAGTTCATATTACAATGTGCGTAATTACGGTGTGCGTAATTAAGTTGTTTTGACGCAATCTCGTTCCGCTACTTGACACAGAAAAGTAGTCATCGCAATGGTAAGATGGAGGAGAGTCTCATGGTTGCGGTGTCAGCATTTCCATGACTTTTTGATAATACTGCTGACTGTTATGAAATTTCCCCCCCGGGGGATCAATAAAGTATCTATCTATCTATCTATCTATCTATCTATCTATCTATCTATCTATCTATCTATCTATCTATCTATCTATCTATCTATCTATCTATCTATCTATCTATCTATCTATCTATCTATCTATCTATCTATCTATCTATCTATCTATCTATCTATCTATCTATCTATCTATCTATCTATCTATCTATCTAAGTAGCACAAAGCAACGATAGGCAGGATTTTAACAAAATGTCATAAACTAAGCTAGCTAGTTAATTTGACTGTAAGCTAGCTACAGTAGATGACTGAGCTAGGTGTGCACTTATGTACAACTGATATTATACTAGCTAGGAGCTTGTAGTGACTACTGGTAATATGAAAGATAAGAATACATGAGTAATAAATACCATGACGGTCATAACGTGTTATGACACAAGTAAACTGTTACCGCATCTTCCGTACCCACCCGAAAACAACAACATGCCTTTCCTCTAAGAACCTTGTGTTTGAACAAGAGTGGGATATTCAAGGCCTTTCTATATTAATAGCTGAACTGAATCACAGACCTGGTGTTTCCTTTCCTGAGTTGAATAAAATATAATTACTTTTAGGAGGTTGAGAACGAGTACAGATGTTAGTCAAGCTCCTAACCAGATTCTGTCAAAAGCAAGTTCTTATAAAAAGCCTTTTGAAGCTAATTGAATCCCTCCTTGGTTTGCAGAGGGCACAGCTGTAGGATGGCTAATCCGGAACGGGTGGAAGGCCAAAACGTGGGAATACCAGGATAGACTCCATCCGTCTTTATTTCTGTCAATTATCCCGCTGGTGGAGGCATGTCTTCATTTTCAATGTGGGCATCGTCTCTAAAGTACTTCCCAAAGTCACGCCAATCTCATTATATTTAGAGTTTGGGACTATAAGGTTATATCTGCAAAAAGATAATTCTGAGATAATTGGATTTCAAGTTCGGAACCCTCATTGGTTTGAATGGTGTCAGCAATTTTTTATCTTGTATTCTTTTGAACTTAACCTTTTCACGCTTGAGTTCCAAATATCTCTAATGGTCACCCCAGTGTGAGTTTTTTTATGCGCATGATGTCAGAATGCACTCAAGTTCAAAAATGTGATAGTTACGCAACAGTACGGTGAACCCGCGCTACCCTCAAACTAACGCACGCTGCCTCCTCCTCATTAATGGCTTGGAGGAGGCAACGTGCCTGGAGGGAAGCTAAAGTCATTCCGCTGCCCAAAAATAGTAAAGCCCCCTTTACTGGCTCAAATAGCCGGCCAATCAGCCTGTTACCAACCCTTAGTAAACTTCTGGGAAAAATGTTGTTTGACCAAATACAATGCTATTTCACAGTAAACATATTGACAACAGACTTTCAGCAAGCTTCTAGGGACGGACACTCAACAATCACAGCACTTTCACAATGGCTGATGATTGGCTGAGAGAAATGTATGATAAAATTATTGTGGGGCCCGTCTTGTTAGACTTCAGTGCAGCTTTTGACATTATCGATCATAGTCTGCTGCTGTAAAAACATATGTGTAATGGCTTTACACCCCCTGCTATAATGTGGATAAAGAGTTACTTGTCTAACAGAACACAGAGGGTGTTCATTAATGGAAGCCTCTCATACATAATCCAGGTAGAATCAGGAATTTCCCAGGGCAGCTGTCTAGGCCCGTTACTTTTTTCAATCTTTACTAACGACATGCCACTGGCTTTGAGTGTGTCTATGTATGTGGATGACTCAACACTATACACGTCAGCTACTACAGCAACTGAAATGACTGCAACACTTAACAAAGAGCTGCAGTTAGTTTCAGAATGGGCAGCACGGCTGGCCTTTAAAAGTACGCGGAGAGCTAACACACATCTCTCATGGCTCAAAGTGGAAGAGAGACATCACTACTTGTTTTTCTAAGAGGTGTCTGTTTTAAAATACTAGGACACTCGTACACCCATGCATACCACACAAGACATGCCACCAGAGGTCTTTTCACAGACTATGGGAGGAGCACAGTACTACATAGAACCATGACTACATGGAACTCTATTCCACATCAGGTAACTGATGCAAGCAGTATAATCCAGATTTAAAAAACAGGTATAAATCCACTTTATGGAACAACGGGGACTGTGAAGAGACAGACACAAAAGGTACAGACACATGCATACGCACCCATTGTGGTATTGTTGTACGGTGGTATTAAACATTTTGTATTGTGGATATGTAGTGCTGTAATAATGTTACATGATGTACTGTTTTTGTCTTTAATGTGTTGGACCCCAGGAAGAGTAGGCAGCAGCTAATGGGGATCCCTAATAAATACAAACACAAAAGTGTATGTCATGGAAAGAGCAGGTGCTCTTAAAATGTGTTGTATACTCAGCCATATACATTAAAAGTAAAATCAACTATGTCAGTTTGAAAGTCAATTGAAACACCTAAGTTGTATTACAAAAATTCATTACCACATACAGTCTAGTAGCATGATACCCTTGAGATGTAAACTCCTACTAACTTAAGAGTTATCTGCAAAAACACATCCAGCTTAATGAAAGTTGATTGGTCCGCTCAATCCAACCAAATTGACAAAATTTGCCATAGCAATCAAGTGCAGTGTATATTTGCCTTCGTAATCAGCCACCATTGGTCCTCCACATGGGACCGTATATTTTGGGAGTGCTTTCCCTTTTAGGACAATGAGAAAATATTTATTCTAGAAACAAATAAATTAACAAAGGGAGGGAAATTACAATACTGCTAATGTGAGGCCTTTTGATTGACATGGTAAGGAGGATGAATGATATATAACACTCCTGAGGACTTTGTTATTGGCAAACACTTGTATTCATTAAAGGGGATGTGATGTGAGGAGGAGCACTTACCATTCTACTGGGTTAAATGTTGTTGAAGCGTTACATTAAATACACACTGTATATTCATATTTATTATGCCCAGCTCACAAGGCCCCTTGTGCTTCTAAATCTTGTAGAAGCAGTCCATCTAGTGGTCTAAATGATGTACTGCTGACAAACAAAATATATCTGATGATAGTCTCTGCTCCCAGACTTCCTCCCGTGACTAATGGAGGATAAGAAATGTAACATTTTCTAAAATGTAGAAATGTGATTATTCCATCCTCAACATACTGTATGTTGATTGTACTAATGTTTAGTGTGTATTCTTGGTTTACCTTTAGATAATTAAATAATGATGTAAATGCCATGGGTATACTTGTGCTTTTTTTTACAACAAAGGGACTCATTGTGCCTTTCCTCACGTTGTCATAAATAAAGATATGAATACAGTATCCAATCATTTGAGATTGTGATTGTTGACCAATTTCACCAGAGGGCAGTAGATTCATAGAGTTGGGAAAGGTTGGAACTTTCCTGTGTACATTTTCAAGTAAGGTTTATACAACTTGTAATAGCAGACTTTTTTCTCCGACAAGGAGGTTTCATTTAGCAAAATGTCTACGCTTCCGTCGAGCATTTCCATGCATCTAGAAGGTCTTATTATCCATCATTCTAAAATACTCAATGAAAAGCCCCATAACAATATGTAGTTTTAATTTGTAATTCACTGTAAAAGGTGGAATGACGTTGTTGTATAAGTGCTTTTACTGATTGGACTGATTGAAAACTACTCGTTGGTTTGTTAAAACTATTTTATTCAATTTGTCTGAAATCAAATAAATTCGACAGATCAATGTGATTTTAAAAAAATGTAATGAATGTTTCTAAATTGCTTTCAATGCGCATTGAATAGCGGTGGGGGCAAAGCAGCAGCGACAGCCTATCAGAAACGTTGGAGGTGTGGCTTATTGAGGGCGTGGCTTTAAGGTTGTTCTTTTTGGCTGTTGTGCTTTTACTGATTGATATAGGCTTTGACCGCTAGGTTTTATGGGTATTATACAACCTCCACCTCCAAAATGTAAACATTTTAGGTTAAAGATCAGTTTGGAGTCGTTATTTCATGTCATTGTCATTTCTTGATTTGTGGGGAATTTATTTAATTTCTTGTAACCCAGTTTAAGTAATTCGGATAGCTAATTCCAAAGTGAAAAATCTACTTTGACAAAAAAAATGGGTGGTATTTACAGGAAATATTACATTGTATTTAAATTAATATTTTGATTTACAAGGAATTTATGCATGCACTCACACACGAACGCAAACACACACCACTTACGTCTCGATAAACGGGGTGATGGTGAAAACGTAGTTTTATTTGGAGTAAATGTCAGGTATCCTGTGTAGTAGTCAGTAAGGTAAAGAAGACTCCAGCATCAGTTTCTTGGAGGACAGGGAGCAGCTGGAAGGTCAAATGCACCATTGAAAATCATTAACCATGTATTCTTTCTCTCCCACTCCCCCTATGTCGATGAGATCACGAGTGACAAGGACAGGAGCTAGGTGTGTTTGAATCTCTTTTTAAACCTTTTTCGCATTTCTTTTTTCAGGGGTGTAAATTGAATTGCAGATGTCAATATACTGTGGCTCTCACCTCTGCAGCAGAGGGGGCCATGAGACTAGGTTAAAGCTGTTAAATATGAAAGCCTGCTATATAAAACCCAGTGTTTATTAACATTTTAGAGCCAGTTCTTCCACGAGACCATTGAATCATATAATTTCTGTCATGGGTGAAAGATGAGGCGGGACGGAGACGCTCAACAGTTTTACAGGCAGGTGAGATCTCTAACTGCCACACAGTCTCTCTGTTGATAAGAAGAGAAGAGAAGTGAGGATCCAAAATTCTGGGTGCATTATAGCCGACACCAGGGGTGTCGACCCCCGAGGGACGCAACGAAGTCTGGAGGGCCGCACTGAAATTGTGTTATATTTCCTTGCCTTCAATATTTGCTAAAAATAGTCCTCTATCCATCGTTTTTAACATTTTGGATGCTCGCTGACTGTCTAGTGATTATTACCGAGCTGGACCAATGACTTGATTTGTTATTTGACTAAATACCAATATTAATACATACTACATTAATTGGTGCCAGACGGACGTCCCCCTTCATTAATTAATTCAGAATGAGTTATGTAGCATGTAGGAGCAGCTACCTTACAGCCACTCCCACATGTAACATCTTTACATCAGACACGTTCACGTTCATCACACACGTTCACAATCGATTGCTCTTTCTATTTAGTGCCACCATAAAATCACTTAGGTCAAGTTAGTGGTGGTCTCAACTTTCTGTCTTTTTCTGTGCATATGCAGTGAGACGTCAGTACAGTCGTGGCCAAAGGTTTTGAGAATGACACAAGTATTGGTCTCCACAAAGTTTGCTGCCTCAGTGTTGATGATGGCAATTGGCATATACTCCAGAATGTCATGAAGAGTGATCAGATGAATTGCAATTAATTGCAAAGTCCCTCTTTGCCATCTGCACGCACAGTGAGGCGAAGACTTTTGGAGGATGGCCTGGTGTCAAGAAGGGCAGCAAAGAAGCCACTTCTCTCCAGGAAAAACATCAGGGACAGACTGATATTCTGCAAAAGGTACAGGGATTGGACTGCTGAGGACTGGGGTAGAGTCATTTTCTCTGATGAATCCCCTTTCCGATTGTTTGGGCCATCCGGAAAACACCTTTTCCGGAGAACACAAGGTGAGCGCTACCATCAGTCCTGTGTCATGTCAACAGTAAAGCTTCCTGAGACCATTCATGTGTGGGGTTTCTTCTCAGCCAAGGGAGTGGGCTCACTCACAATTTTGCCTAAGAACACAACCATGAATAAAGAATGGTACCAACACATCCTCCGAGAGCAACTTCTCCCAACCATCCAAGAACAGTTTGGTGACGACCAATGCCTTTTCCAGCATGATGGAGCACCTGCCAAAAGTGATAACTAAGTGGCTCGGGGAACAAAACATTGACATTTTGGGAACATGGCCAGGAAACTCCCCAGACCTTAATCCCATTGAGAACTTGTGGTCGATCCTCAAGAGGCGGGTGGACAAACAAAAACCCACAACTTCTGACAAACTCCAAACATTGACTATGCAAGAATGGCATGCCATCAGTCAGGATGTGGCCCAGAAGATAATTGACAGCATGCCAGGGCGGATTGCAGAGGTCTTGAAAAAGAAGGGTCAAAATAATGATTGACTCTTTGCATAAACTGAATGTCATTGTCAATGAAAGCCTTTGACACTTATGGAATACTTGTAATTATACTTCAGTGTACCATAACTGTACCATAACAGTGTACCATATCTACTGACATAAATAACTTTTGGCCAGGACTGTATACCTATCTGTAGTACATGGGCTAATCTATTGGCCCATCTCTCCACATTTACAGGAAACCAAGATCTGCCCTTCAGATGGGGAGATATACAAACTGAGAAGGATGATGGTAATCTAAGAGTACTTCTTATACTATAACCTGACAAAGTTCCACATCATAGGCTGTTTGAGTGAAATGGGGAATGGTTGTCAGGAAGGGGGAAGCCATCTTGACTGCTTTTTTGTAGTCAGAAATGTTTGTAACTAAGAAACTGTTTATAGTTTAAAGCCTAGTTTAAAGCCTCTTCCTCTACAGGCTTAATCTCTGCAATTACGGAAGGTTCTGTGAGAGTGGAAAACTAATTGAAAGTGAGGTTGCAGCAAAGTCTGAGACGTAGCTAAATATCCCTTCATGTGGCTAGGCTAACTGCCCTCTCACTTAATTTAGTCCCAGAGAGACTGATGCTGCCTTATTTGTATATTTACTCATAAGTGAGGTAAGGTTAATTCATTTATTTGGTACTCTGATTCCTTTTTAGAAGCTTCCTCAAATTCTGGATCGGAAGGCAACTATGGGATTGTGAGAGCATTAACAAATAATCAGTACCCAGAAATTCACTTCTTATTTTTCACATAGTTCAGGTTTTTTTTGTAAATTAGAATTCATTTTTGTTAACGTATTCTTAAGAAGAGTTGAGATAGTCACCTCCCAATAAGGTGCTGGAAGTGGAATAATTTTGACCCAGGCTTTATCCGCATGCAATATGAATATGGAATTTTTATTTTGTACTGGACATAGAAGTACTTTAACAATACTTCACACATTAAGTTTTCTGGAATATGAAGAATAGATTTGCAAATAATACTGTATCATTAATACTTCAAAGTATTTCAAATATTCCGATGTGCCTTGAATGTGTCCACTTTCATTAGCACTAACGATCCAATTCTCTCCCTGAAAAGTTGAGCCGATGCATGTTTTATCTAAGTCTGTACGGGAGCTAGTCTCAGCCAAGACAAGATGCTCTCTGAACAGCTAATGCATGAGGCATCAGTAGTCATCGTTAATCATCCCATCATGCCGTGAATCTCACAGAGGTGGTTCGGCACATCTGGTCTTTAGACATAGATCCTCATCAGCACATATCTCCCATCCAAATCTGTCCCTGAATACATTATTTATATTCAGATCATTTCAGCTGACGCTTTAGTTGAGTCCAGAAAAACTCTCCTCCGTGGAACCAATGGAGTTTTTACAGTAGTGGTATGTTTCATCATAATTATCTCATTTGGCGAAAATGAATGAAGCATCCATTGAATATTATATCTAGTTTGACATGATCGCATTTAGACTTTCCAAACGTAGATTTTCCCCCGTTCACATTTATGAAAGTACTGTATATTCATAAAATTCTCCAATGGTTCACATCTAAGATACTTCATAAATCAGTCATGGTTTGGTGGATGGATGTTACTTTGTAACAGATCAATGACAAACACAACCATATTTGAGTGGAGAAAGCAGCTACTTGCTAAGGACTGCATAATCTAATGTTTATGAACACAAAACCACTGAATGACAACACAAATAACACAAAGGGATCCTGTAAAACTTATTTAAAGTGGGTGCTGTTAGGATTTTAGTGCAAAAAAATAGCCCAGGTTAACATACGTAGCTTAAGAAACAAGGTAAATGAAACTCACTTAGATAATACCTTTGATGATACAGTGGTAGCAATACATGGTTATAACATCTACAGAAAAGACAGAACTCACCTAAAGGCCATTATTGTGGGAAGCTGCTATAGACCACATAGTGCTAACAGTCAGTATCTGGATAACGTGAAATTCTTGATAAAGTATATGTTCTGGGTGATTTAAATATTGACTGGCTTTCATCAGGCTGCCCACTCAAGAAAAAACTTCAAACTGTAACTAGTGCCTTCAATCTGGTTCAGGTTATCTGTAATGATATACGGGAGACGATGATCTGGATTCACGCGCAGAGCGCTGTTCTTTAATTATCATCAGCAAAGGTGCAACAGGAATCAGGCAGAAATCGTAGTCGGTAGGCAGTCAGAGTTCATACACGGAAGAGGCAGTGATCGGGGCAGAAGCACAGGAGGGTAATTCCGGGAATCAAAAAGGTTCAGGAGACGAAGGTCATACACGAGGAGACTACGAGAGAAGAACAATATAATGAAAATAACAGGCTTAGTATGTCACGACAGCAAACAATACCTCACAGGGAAACAGGGACTGAGGACTGAACTAAGTAGGTTGTTGATGAGAAGCAGGTGCGCTAGGGGCAGGTGGAACTAGTAAAGGAAAAAACGAAAACCAGAACTGGGAATGGAATGAAAAAATAAAAGCACTCAGAAAGGATGCAGACAGCAAAACCTCACATTATCAGTCAACCTACCAGGGTAGTCACAAACAGCACAATAATTAAATCATCAACATGTATTGATCATGTCTAATGCTGCAGAAATTTAGTGGATGTAGTGATCACAATATAGTAGCCATATGTAGGAAAACCAAAGTTCCAAAGGCTGGGCCTAATATAGTGTATAAGAGGTCATACAATACGTTTTGTAGTGATTCCTATGTCGTTGATGTAAGGAATATTTGCAGGTCTGTGGTGTGTAATGAGGAGCAACCAGATGCTGCACTTGACACATTTATGAAATTGCTTATTCCAGTTATTAATAAGCATGTACCCATTAAGAACATGACTGTAAAAACGGTTAAATCCCTGTGGATTGATGAGGAATTTAAAAATTGTATGGTTTAGAGAGATGAGGCAAACGGAATGGCAAATAAATCTGGCTGCACACCGATTGGCAAACATGATAATTGAGAAATCATGTGACTAAACTGAATAAAAAGAAGAAGAAACTATATTATGAAACAAAGATCAATTATATAAAGAATGATAGTATAAAGCTTTGGATCACCTTAAATATCATTATGGGCAAAAAGGCAAACACAGCTGCATCATTCATTGAATCACAAACCACTGATAATTACCAATTACTTTATTACTTTACTTTTCATTGGCAAAAGGGTGTACTTTAATTGAAGGGTGTACTTTAATTGAAGGGTGTACTTTAATTGAAGGGTGTACTTTAATTGAATACCCCACAAGACATGCCACTAAAGATCTCTTCACAGTCCCCAAGTCCAGAACAGACTATGGGAGGCGCACAGTACTACATAGAGCCCTGGCTACATGAAACTTTATTCCACATCAGGTAACTGAAGCAAGCAGTATAATCAGATTTAAAAAACTTTTCTAGCTAACGTTAAAATGAGGTGAGCCCCCCCCCACACACACACTTTTATAGAGCCATTATACAGTATTTCATTCATATTGGGGTATTTATATTGCTTACAACCTAATCCAAATAATGATTGAGGGTTGAGACACAACCTGTTGTATCAGAGCTACAGTATTTTACTCATGATCACCCTGAGTACTGAACATACAGTATCCATATTAGGAAAGTCTCAGTCTCAGCAGGACTGTTCAGTCCTTTTTTCCCCACAAAGGATATTACTATAATCCAGTTAAACATTTTATGGAAAGCTGATCATGTTAGAAAGATTTTAACAAATGTTGAAATGTCTAATATCTACTGTAGCCTATATGTTGTGCTGACCAATCACAGCAGAGTTGGTATACAAGTTGGCTCCAGAGAGTATTAATTCACACACACAAAGTGAAACAGAGGTTGTGTCCTAAATGGTACCATATAGTGCACAATGGACCCTGGTCAAAAGTAGTACACTATATAGGGAAGAGGGCATTTGGGACACAACCTGAGACAACAAAGCAGAGAAGGAATCCTCCTTCAGGCTCACCACCGTCCTGACCTAATCCTCCTGCCATGGCAACCTGGGCAGATCACAAGAGGTGCTTCAGTGGCAAGCTCCGGCATCAGGTTCCAGAGTTCACCCCCTGTCTTTTTCTCCCCCTTCAATTATCTTGGGGTCTTCAGGGTGATATAGTCCTGCATTAAAATAGGCTCTAACTCAGCTTTATCGATGCAACGGTGGAAGAAAATAAATATCACCCTAATAGTTACTCCCCAGACTGGGTTTCCTATGGACTTCATGGGTTTCAACTGGGTAAGTTAAATTGTTATCTTAGCTGGTACTCTGTTGGGTTAACATTTTGGGCCAGACATGGAGAAACCCATGTAGGTTATAGTGTGGCTCCCAAATTCACCCTGAATAATTTATGGGCTGTAAGTGGGCAATCTGGTGTAATTTTCAGGAATAATGATTGGGACCCAATCAGGTTAACCATGTGGGCTACAACCTGAGTACCAAATAGACCCTGAATTATTTTTAAATGGGTTGTAAGTGGGCTATCTGGTGTGAATATGGTCAGGGATTTCTCTGGGACCCCGTTGGGCATACCACCTGGGGCGCATGCATATTCACCATTTTTTTTAGGAGTGAGGGGCACATGACGGAATTTCAAATTTGGAAATGTCCAGGCAAGACAACAGGAGCTGGAAATCGAGCTGGAAATCTAATCAGTTTTGGTATTTTCTGCTGATGCCTGCCTGCAGACTCGTTATAGCGAACGTTAGCTAGCTAGCTAATGTTTGGCATGATTGCTAGTAAGATAGCTAATGCAATGTAGCCTCCCATGTAGCGCAGCGGTCTAAGGCACTGCATCTCAGTGCTAGAGGTGTCACCGCAGACCCTGGTTTGATCCCGGGCTGTATCACAACCGGCCGTGATCGGGAGTCCCATAGGGAGGCGCACAATTGGCCCAGCATTGTCCGTGTTAGAGGATGCCAGGGTAGGCCGTCATTGTAAATAAGAATTTGTTCTTAACTGACTTGCATAGTTAAATAAAGGTTAAATAAAATGTTTTTAAACATTATACAATGGCTAGCTACTTTACTCAGAGTCTACTTGTTGTCAGGTTAGCTGCGTCACTAATAAACTAGGTCTTGACTTGTTGTTGAGGATGTGTGTTGTTGAGTGTATTGCGTCAGTCACGCACAAACTAAAACGAAACAGAAATTAGAAACTTTGCCTCCTACACTAACTGAAATGAATACCATGTTAAATTATTGAGCCTCAGCTTGTTAGAACAGACTATCCAGAAAAGTTTAAGTTACAATGATCTTGAATTGATTCTGAGTCTTTCAAATAAAATAAAATATGATTATATAATCATGAGCAAATAACGTTACTTTATGTCAACTACAACCCATCAAAAATGGTAAAGGGTCCATGTGTTAAACAGGCAGCCCAATTATCATCTTGTGTCCAATTATTGACAAAAGAGTTGATCTGATTGGTCAAAAGACCAATTAGTGAAAAAAAGATTCAGAATGGGACTGCCTGTGTAAACACAGCCATATGGACCGCTGTTGTAGCCCACATGTGTTTGTCCATGTCTGGCCCAAAAGGTTAACCCGATTAGGTACCAGCTAAGATGACAATTTAGAGCCCTTGGATCAAGACTGAAATGTTGCACTTGTTCAGTAGCCTAAATAATTA
The DNA here is from genome assembly GCA_023634145.1 of Thymallus thymallus. NCBI lineage: Eukaryota > Metazoa > Chordata > Actinopteri > Salmoniformes > Salmonidae > Thymallus > Thymallus thymallus. Next base: position 2,295,629 of record CM042418.1, read on the forward strand.
AAGATGTTTCCTTTTCACAGCTACCTAGCAGAGGAGACTTTGAACTACTGTATCCCTTTAATCAGACTTCCTGCATTACATTTGATCTGAGCATGTGCTATGTATAAACATTATTTGTTTCATAAAGAAATTATGAAACATCTCTTAAGAAATGTTGCTTGGGCAGCATCATCTGGGGTCTGCTTGGAGACTGAGAACAAACCATGGTTGCTCCCAGGTGGGCAGCCTACTTATTTCCCATATAGGTCTCCCTACACACTCATCTTTTACCCAGATGTAACCCATTTGGGTAAATCACTAGGGCAACTTATGAAGCCCAACATTAACCCACATAAAGCCCAACATGGCAACCACATGTGGGTCCAATGTGAATACTGAGGACAAAACCTTGTGGGTCCCTTGTGCTTATCCTACTGGGGGCCCAAGTGTTTACCCTTCTTTAACCCACCTGGGCTAAAACCTGGGGCCCATGTGGGTTAGAACACATTTGCCCGCTGTAGTCCCTCAATAAGCACAATATGAAGCCACATAAACCCCAACATGGCAACCACATGTGAGGCCAATATCAATATTGAGGACAAAACTTTGTGAGTCCTAAGTGGTTATCCTATATGGGGCCCAGATTGTTAAAACCATTCTTTAACCCATGTAGGCTTAAAACTTGGGGCCCATGTGGGTAAGCTGTCTCTCCGTATTGGCAGGACAGAGATATCTTTACATCTTAAGTTTCTCCCTGGTGCAATCTCAGGCTTAGCATCTCTGTTGCTGCTAGCTCTCGGTAATAAAAATCTACTATACTGTTGTGTATACTACTTTGCTGTACTTGGGGGGAGTAATTGCTTTTTGCTCCCTGTAACATCTGACATGGATGTTATGAAGATGGACTAAAGGTTTGTGTTGCTAAGGGACCGAGGGGCATAGCAAACGAGGTTTCTTTGAAAAACATTGAATAACCAGCAATTGTGGTAAAGAATTTCCCAATGGCATTCGAAAGACTGTGGAATCATTCACTCAAATATTGTCACACTATGTTTAAGATCTATTTGGAATTGCATTGGTAGAAAAGGCTGAGGCGAGTATGAGTCTTCCTTCTGCAACTTTCACAAATTCAAGCAGTACAGTAGAACGTTGGTACAAACACCTGCGATGTGTCACTAACACAGGCTAGCACAGCCCTGGCGTGCAATCATTATGCATTGATGAAACATGCGCTGGGGCCGACGCCCATGCCAAGGCCAAAGCTGCATGCCTCTCTGGGCCTGTCTCACACACTCTCTCCCTCCCCCAGTCCTACTGCCGGAGCCCAGCGAACAGCGCTCACTTATTACACAGGCAGCTGGCACTGTCATGCCCCTGGGGCGCTGCCCACACACACCTCAAATAAAAGCCTGGGTCTCCCCAGCCCTTTTGTCCGCGTCCTCCTTAACTCTGCTCCCGCGGAGGTGGCTGACCTCTCGCCTCCCCTCACCTCCTCTGTCGCTTCTCAATCAACGTGGCGCCAACCTCCAAGACTCAAACCAATTCTATCCCGGCCCCCCGATACGGGAGCAATTATCCTGTGCCAAGCATTTACATTACCCGCCACGGCAGCGGACCACCAGCTTGTCACCGAGCTGCACAATCAAAGTAAAGGGATCTTCTAGGAACCTTAAAGGAGAAAGTAAAACTTGGCACACGGATGTTTCCCTGTTAGCTCACAGTGTCATGTGTTTTTGAGAACTACTTGTTTTGTAAACCTTATTGGTAAACCTCTGTGAGCTTACGTGAGTCTTTAGTCATCAAGCAAAACACCTGGTCGAGGCAAATTTATGGTGAAATGATTGTCTTTCCACTTCCGTATTATGGCCCCAACAGTGCTCACTGGAACATTCAGAAGCTTTGAAATGCGCCTATAACCAATGCCATCATTATGTTTTGCAACAATTAGGTTGCGAAGGTCTTGAGACAGCTCTTTGCTTTTACCCATCATGAGATGTGTCTTGTGTGACACCTTGGCAATGAGACCTTTTTGTAGGCCATCAGTTGGGACTGAACCAGCTGATATTAATTTGCACTGACAGGGGGCTGGATTGATTTTTAATTACTGATTAAGCTGTTGTCTTGGCTTTCCATGCCTTTTTGAACCTCCCTTTCTTCATGTGTTCAATACTTTTTCCCTGTGTCATTTCACATGATTACACATAACTTAATTTCTGAACTTATTTGTTTTGGTTTATTTGAATGTATGGATTACTTGGGTTGTTACCAACATCTGGTGAAAATTTAATGTCAATAGCACCTTTGGAAATATATTTACTGAGAAAAATACTTATTTCACCCGCTGTATGACCTAAGCTCTACTGTTATGCGTTTCTACAGTAGAGTGAGTTCATTATTCATGTAGAGCTCAGTTGGCAGTCATTTAAAATACCTTTAAAAAATGCATCATGTAATAACTTATGGTAAAAGGTCTAGAGGTGTACTGTGTACTTTATATTATATTTAAGGGGCGGCAGGTAGCCGAGTGGTTAGAGTGTTAGGCCCGTAACTGAAAGGTTGCTGGATCGAATCCCCGAGCTGACAAGGTAAAAATCTGTCGTTCTGCCCCTGAACAAGGCAGTTAACCCACTGTTCCTAGGCCGTCATTGAAAATAAGAATTTGTTCTTAACTGACTTGCCTAGTAAAATAAAGGTTAAGTAAAACAAATATACATACTTTGATCCTAGCTTTGTCAGTCACCTTTAGAAATGCAGTATGTGTTCTCCTGTTCACACAATTCCACTTTAACCCTTAAACTTTGTATGGATATTCCACTAGATTTAAGGGACTCTTCAAAAACCAAATATCCCATATTGACAATTCCTGCAATGAAATGTCTGAAGTAATTTCCAGCCAGCACTGATAGATAGAGGATGGAAGAAGAATTGAATAATGTGAGATCAGACAATGAGACACAATCAACAGTTCTGAATAACTGTGTAAATGTCATGCTGATAAAAGGACAGCTGTTTGAAATGGCACATTACAGAGGAAGAGGGTGTGTTGTTGATATACAGGTATCTCAATAAAAGAGGTGAAGCAAAGGGTTAATTAGAAAAATTCATAGTCGAATGATGTTCTATTGTTGTTTGAGAAATTGAAGTACAGTGCATTCGGAAAGTATTCAGAACCCTTTTTCCATATGTTGTTACGTTACAGCCTTATTCTAAAATTTATTTTAAAAAACTCTCAACATTCTACATACAATACCCCATAACGACAAAGCGAAAACAGGTTTTTAGAAATCTTTGCAAATGTGTTAAAAATAAAAATACAGAAATACCTTATTTACATAAGTATTCAGACCTTTTGCTATGAGACTCGAAATTCAGCTCAGTTACATCCTGTTTCCATTGATCATCCTTGAAATGTTTCTACAACTTGATTGGAGTCCACCTGTTGTAAATTCAATTGATTGGACATGATTTTGAAAGTCACACACCTGTCTATATACAGTGCCTTCGAAAAGTATTCAGACCCCTTGACTTTTTCCACATTTTGTTAGGTTACAGCCTGAAATTGATAACATTGTTTGTATTCCTCATCAATCTACACACAATACCCCATAATGGCAAAGTAAAAATAGGTTTTTAGACATGTTTGGTAATTTATAAACAATAAAAAACACATACTGTATAATTTACTCAATACTTTGTTGAAGCGCCTTTGGCTTTGATTACAGCCTTGAGTCTTCTTGGGTATGACGCTACAAGCTTGGCGCACCTGTATTTAAGGAGTTTCTCCCATTCTGCAAATCCTCTCGAGCTCTGTCAGGTTGGATGGGAGCGTTTCTGCGCAGCTATTTTCAGGAGGTATTTTTTTCCTTTTGGTAGGCTGTCATTGTAAATAAGAATTTGTTCTTAACTGACTTGCCTAGTTACATAAAGGTTAAATAAAAAATAAATAATAATCACGGTGAAGAACCGCTACCCACTACCACTCATCTCCTCTGCCTTCAAGCCGCTCCAGGGGGCCACCGTGTTTTCCAAGCTGGAACACCTACCACCTGGTGTGGATACGGGAAGGGGAGGAGTGGAAGACTGCCTTCAACACGGCCAGCGGTCACTACGAGTACCTGGGCATGCCATTTGGCCTTACCAACGCCCCTGCTGTGTTCCAGGCTTTTGTTAACGATGTTCTCCGCGACATGTTGAACCGGTTCGTCTTCGTCTACCTCGAACACGTGCTCCACATCCGACAGGTTCTCCAATGAATCCTGAAAACCAACTTTTATTGCCACTTTCTACAGGGTTTATCTGGGGTCTTTTTATACAAAATATAAACCTTCTGAAGTATCTATTGTCAAAGTTTTGGTTGCCTACATGTAAATTCTCTTGATAAGAAATGCACTGAAAAACCCAATGTAAACCTGAGGTACAAGATACAAACACTCACTTAATAGGGCTGACTGACCTCTGCCCTCTGACCTCTGTTCTGACTTCCTGGTGAGGCCTGATCACCCTCACTAGAAAGACTGGCGACATTGGTGAGATTTAAATGGGCTATGTAAACACTAATAATTAGAAGAAATGTATGATTTAGTATAGTGTGTATATATATATAGTACATACTGTATAGTCCTATGTGTGATTCGGACGACGAGAAAGACAGAGAGAGAGTGGAGTTATCGAGAGTTGTAATTCTAATTTGATGTGTCATTCTAATTTGTTTATTTTTTATTTAACAGACAGGGATCCTGAGAGCTCAGTCTATACATGTTCCACGAAAGATAATCACAGAATGAAATGACATTTTAAAATCTGAATGCTGTTATTGTATGTATAGACAGAGCTCTCAGGATCATATGTAGGATTTCAACATGCGTCACAACTGAAACCCCCCCCCCCCCCATGGCATCTGACCATGACGTGAGGCTTAAGGTAGACCCGCAGACGTGGTCAATTAATCCAGAGAAAATTCATCAGGTCATACCTCAAAGACTAGAAGTCATACACATGGTGGAAGTGTTGTACTGCGATGGTGTTCTACTGTGTTCTTTAGCTCAGAGATGTCTTCATCACCATATTGACTAACAGGTGTTGTTTGTAATGGATTAATTATTATTTTCCATGGGGATGGCGAATTCACTAGGCAAAAATTAAAATTGATATGTAAAATGTTGCTCCGACATCGTATACTACCTAGATCTGATATTTCAATTGCAGGTGTAACAGTACAACATAAGGACCAAAGGTCTGTCTGTGTGTAAGGGTTTTATTCAAAGCTGTATTCTTTGAATGGTCTAAAATAACTACTTTCCATCACAAGGGTATTGTGTAATGATGTGATTTTCCTGCTGAGGTTTGAAATGTATCAGTAGCACATTTGGTAATTGAGAATTCATGAAGGTTCATAAAACACACAATATTGGACTTTTATATTTAAATGTGAAATTATAACTGTCTCACACGTCTCCACAGTAAAGGGTCCTGGCACTTCAAGGTGACGTGAAGCCAACCGAGCTGCACAAGCATGACAGCACAGCCTGCTGCATGCTGCTAACTCCCACGAGGAGACCTTTCCCAATGGGTGATATGACGTCATTTCCTCACTTTCCAATTTACACTATATATACAAAAGTATGTGGACATCCCTTCAAATGAGTGGATTCTGCTATTTCAGTCACACCCGTTGCTGACAGGTGTATAAAATCGGGCACACAGCCATGCAATCTCCATAGACAAACATTGGCAGTAGAATGGCCTTACTGAAGAGCTCAGTGAATTTCAACTTGGCACCATTATATGATGCCACCTTTCCAACAAGTCAGTTAGTCAAATATCTGCCCTGGTAGAGCTGCCCCGGTCAACTATAAGTGCTGTTATTGTGTGGAACAACGGCTCAGCCATGAAGTGGTAGGCCACACAAGCTCACAGAATGGGACCACCGAGTTTTGAAGCGCGTAGCACGTAAAAAATTGTCTGTCCTCGGTTCCAACACTCACTACCAAGTTCCAAACTGCCTCTGGAAGGAACGTCATCACAAGAACTGTTCGTCGGGAGCTTCATGAAATGGGTTTCCATGGCCGAGCAGCCGCACACAAGCCTAAGATCACCATCCAAGCGTAAGAATGAGATGGATGAGATGTTCGAGCAGGTGTCCACATACTTTTGGTCATGTAGTGTATTTTAACCTAACTTCTGAGCTGTTAAACACACCTCTTACATTCCCTTTCCAAAGCACCAAACTTACCTCTCAACAGAACCACAGCTCCTCCAGACGCTTGAGAGAAATCCAATACTCAATGTCCCTGTAGCATCCAATCAGAGATAGTGGTGTGGGCAATCGCCTCAGAACCAACTTATTCAGCCTTAGAAACCCACCAGACATATGGATCAAGTTAGTTAGCTCATAGTGAAAAAAGCTTATCCCCAACAGCGCTATTGCCAACCAGTCCTGTAGATACATAACTTTCTGGTGAGAGGGCATTTCGATTTTAATTTGGGAGTATTGTTGATAAGCCAATCAGTAGCTAATACATTTGCCTAATTAGTTCAAAATGAGCTCGTTATTCAGTCATCATCATGTCTGGGAATGAGGTGTCAAACATAAATCACCCCCTACTGTCAGGTAAGGGGAAGCACAAATGAAGCTACGCACCTTGGCAGGACCAATTAGCTTGGCCACAACTTGCCCCGCCTCGGGTGCTGCTTTCTGATCTGCATGCAAATTAGTTCTCTTTCTATCTTAATATACTCAAACTGTGGTTGAAGTTGAACATCTGAAATCAAACGGATGTTAAATGTTTTTACTTTGAGCTGTTAGTCTATTGAAAATGTATTCGATAGCAGTCCAACATGTAGAGATGAATATTTCAATGAGAAACACTAAAATAAAACATCTTAATATTCTGGTCTAAACAATTACATATTATTCACAAATTAAATCGAAAGTACAACACTGCTTCTCTGACCTTAAATAAAATAAAATACTATATAACAATAAATGAACGTTAAAAAACGCATTCAGACTGTATCACAACCGGCCGTGATTGGGAGTCCCACAGGGCGGTGCATAATTGGCCCAGCGTCGTCCCAGTTTGGCCAATGCAGGCCGTCATTGTAAATAAGAATATGTTCTTAACTGACTTGCCTAGTTAAATAAAGGTTAGAATAAAATATATTTTAAAAAATTATAAAAATAATAATTTAGACAGAAAATAATTATTCTAAAATAAATGAACGTTAGAAAACGCATAAGGAAGAAAGAAAAGAAAACAGAATGTGAGCCTGCTATCTGTCTGATGTAATTTATCTGGAGACATTACCGCAGGGAATGTCGCCTTACCAGGCCAGCCATAGTAAATAATGCAACAAAAATACATCTCTTTACCCAACATGTGTAGCTGTCAACTTTGATCAATAAGCAAGCAGTAAAGGTGCCGGTACAGTACATAAGCACAGACCCAGGAACACTGTAAACACTGCATTTAGATGACAAATATTCCTGTCCTTAAGGGAAGCAGATTTTGTTCAATTGACCTGGGGATTATTGGGCTTCTTAACCGATAACAAACAGGGAGTTTTACTGTATGAGAGAAGGTTTTATATGAAAATTATTTCAGTTTTTATCAAGTGTGTGCCTCTGTCTGTGCCCTCGCACTAAAAGCCGCACTTAATTAAAAAAAAAAATGATACAATTGCTGACAGACCAAAAGTGCCAGATCAAAAGTTGATGTTGGGGAACATTTTGCACAAACTGACATTTGTTTATGCAGATACACAGCAGAATCACGGAGGGGGAAGGAAAACACACAAACAAAACACTGTGTCAACCCTGTTGAAAGACACTTGTTCCCTCTTGAAACACCCATCCTGTACACTGAGTGCTCTTTCCATGACATAGACTGACCAGGTGAATCCAGGTGAACGTTATGATTCCTTATTGATATTACTTGTTAAATCCACTTCAATCAGTGTAGATGAAGGGGAGGAGACAGGTTAAGGAATGATTTTTAAGCCTTGAGACAATTGAGACATGGATTGTGTATGTGTGACATTCAGAGGGTGAATGGGCAAGACAAAAGATTTAAGTGTCTTTGAACGGGTATGGTAGTAGGTGCCAGGCGCTCCGGTTTGAGTGTGTCAAGAACTGCAAAGCTGCTGGGTTTTTCACTCTTAATAGTTTGTAGTCAACATGGGCCAGCATCCCTGTGGAGCAGAGCTTTCTGTTTTTTTGGACACACATTTAACCCCTTATTTTTGTTGGCACAAAACTACCTCCATACTTCTAATAGTTTGTATGGGTGACCTTCAGACGAGTCCCGTGACACTTGTTGGGGTCGTAGAGCAAAATGGAGAACACCATCGTATGCCAAACTGTTCGGACACTACAGAGGTTTTCGTAAGAAGAACTATTTTCAGGATGTCTCATGGTCTGACAAACACCGCTGTAGCTCGGCCTCCTTCCACCACAGATGCGGAAGGCTGCCATAGGCGGATGTGGTGGATTGAGACGCAGCCCATGCTTTAAGCAACAGATTTTGATGGGGATTTTTTATTATATAACTTAGATTGACGCACGGGTGACTCAACGAATATTAATAAATAGCAGAGAGAGAGAGAGAGAGAGAGAGATGACGCTGAACCCCTACCCATGATTTTCTCTGAGGCGCCTTTTTAATGGAAGTCGAGGACTGTCTCTGTAGGACTCTGTATTCCACAGGCAGTAGCAGTCGGCCAGGATGTAATGCTTTCTGATCCGAGTTCTGCTTTTCACTGCTCCAGAATGGAATAGAATTAGCCCTCCTTTTCCCTTTTCAGTGCATCTATACTGTACATCACGTTCAACTCAAATACACAATACATTATATACAGTAAGTTATTTAACCTTTACCATGACTGCGGTTTAGATATTTTTAACCAACCTTATGTACAATTCAATCCAGGTGCATTCCATGACATAGGTTAATGCCATTTAGCAGAATCAAACCCACTATCCTGTGTGCCATGCTCTACCAACTGAACTACAAAGGACCACAGTAAAGGACCACAGTAAAGGACCACAGTAAAGGACCACAGTAAAGGACCACAGTAAAGGACCACAATAAAGGACCACAGTAAAGGACCACAGTAAAGGACCACAGTAAAGGACCACAGTAAAGGACCACAGTAAAAACGCACAGTATGTACAGTATGTGTATGTCAGGTAAATCTTTTTATCTGATGTAATTTGAGGGGAAAACGACGAATGCTGTGGATGAATGATGCTGCTTTATTTCCCTACAGAAAGGAGACAGACATTATACAGCATGTCAGCCACGTCATTTTTAATCCCCCGTGCCCGCAGGAGGTGCCTTTTGGTAGGCCGTCATTGTAAATAAGAATTTGTTTTTAACTGACTTGCCTAGTTAAATAAAGGTTAAATAAAAAATAAAAGCCAGGAATATGGGACAAAGCCTAACTTCCTTTTTCATGCTCCCACATGCATAGCCTCCTGCCCACAAACATGTGCATCATCCAGCATGCAGCGGGAGAAGGGAGTGGGGCGAGAGATTTGGTGGAACATTTGGCCAGGGCTACACATTGAATTAGGCTCTTTACCTGCCTAGCCTCCCTCCCTCTTCCCCTCTCTCTTTCTCCCCTCATTTCTTCTCTGCAGGGCTCATGTGATCTTGTCTCCACTCTATTCCCCTCTTAGACAAAACGGTCTTTGGCCTCAATACTGCTCAGTACTGCTCAATACTGTTCAATACTGTTCAATACTGTTCAATACTGTTCAATACTGTTCAATACTGTTCAATACTGTTCAATACGGCTCAATACTGTTCAATACTGTTCAATACTGCTCAATACTGTTCAATACTGCTCAATGCTGCTCAATGCTGCTCAATACTGGTCAATACTGGTCAATACTGTTCAATACTGCTCAATACTGCTAAATACTGCTCAATACTGTTCAATACTGCTCAATACTGCTCAAGATGACTGCAAGGAATCAGGGGGAACTATTTGCATCTTATTGCCGGCCAGATCATGAATATATCCAACTTTTCCCATTTCCACCATCCGCATGACAAGTAATAATTGTGTGAATGAAGCAATGCATTTTATCTTTTTATTTACCCTTGTTTTAGATTGTGGTAGCTGTGTACTTGAGCACTTTTATTTGACTGAGACAAATGTGTTCTAATAAGCCAGACATCCTCCTGCATGAAGGAAATAATGTTCTTATTTTGTCTCAGCCCTGCCAAGCACAACTCTTCTCTCTCACATGGGTACAGAACATGGAGTGATGACGAGCAGACACATTTCTTTCATTATTCCTAGATGAACATGAGTCTCATGTACAATAACAATAATTGACATAGTACCTATTTATAATACACACATTTCATCATTATGTAGACAACTCCTATATATTCCACATGAAACCTGCTGTACTGTATTTGAAGTGGGCTGAATCTAGACAATGCAACCTGAGCACAGAGACTGTGCAGAACACGAGAGCTTTCAAAAGCAGCAGTACTGTAGATTCAATAGCCTGTCATTATACAGAGGTACTTACAATGAAATCAAACATAAAAAATGAATACATAGCCTTAGTAGAATCTGGATCCGTAACATAAACAGTAGGTTTTTAAGAGGTTTTATTATGTTCGATCCGTTACAGTTTAACAGGCCTTGTTTGTATTTGTGCAATTTTGTATTTTCTTCTGGAAAACAGGAGTTGCAGTAAATCCCAATTAATTAATTTTGTTATCTGTTAATTGCATTGTGTTTCGTTTGGCTTGGTCCACCAGTTTGCCAAATAAAATGTTTTGATGGCATTTTAAACCATGCCTAATATTGGATTAAACCTCAAAGGTAATTGACATGGGAGACAGACTCATTCATTAGAACATGGATGCGCCAACCATCATTGGTCATCATACTCTCTCTTTATGATTATGGTGACGGGAATGAGGAACATAAACCCAGTTATCGTTCTGGTCAATCACGTCAATGACAATATAGTCCTGTGAGTTGGGACCCTCACGACATCCTCATGTTAATTAATCTGAAGACCCCTTTAAGCCGCTGCTGAGAAGCACTCAATAGATAAGCTAGCTGCCTATCTCTTTACTACATCGTATCAGTGCTGTTTGTTTCACAGTGCCTTGCACATCCATTTCAGGGCGTATTAAGTCCAAATGAAATAGGGGGACAATTATTCAGTGTCAGATATTAGATGTCTGTGAGATGTTTTAAATAATGGGCGGCTGTTGTGGATGATGTAGTTGTTAAAGCCTCCGTGTGACACTGAATGACTGTCTCTCTTTCTGTTGACCTAGTTCAATTTTCTTTTTCAATTACCTGTAGTATATTACCATCAAAGCAATTGGTATTGTGGTATAAATCACTGGGACTGGACCCTGTGGCTATTGCAGACAGTAAGGCACCCTGCTGGGTGGTGTAGAGCTCATGTCTTGTCTGGAGCCTGTATCTCTTAAATAGTGTTGATAAGAAGGAATAAATAGCACCAAGCACTGACGGACCACAACGAGGCCATGCATCTCTGCTTTGCCACTTACAGAAACCCACTGGTTACAGTGACTCAGGGTTGGGTTCATTGAGGTAACATCTTAAATACAGAGCTTGAATTAGATCCTAATTCTCAGGTTTAGGGAAAAAGCCTCCACGTACTAAATCACCACATTCATTTCAGCTCTGAAAATATTTCTGAAGTTTTCCTAGTATGGAAGGGGAAACGGTTTCCTGACACGAAAGCTTATGACCGTGAGCTGAATCCCCTTCAAGCAGTGGGAGGCCATTGAATGGGCTGAGGAGACAGTGTTGCTTTATCGTCCCGCTGAAGTGTGAACATTGATCTTCCCCCAAGAATGGAGTGCCGACCCGATGAACCCTAGCAGGGAGAGTCGCGGGCTGAAAATACCAGCTGTGAAAACACCCTTTAATCGATAAGGAGCCTCTATCGTGTGTGGAATTATGCATTGCAGGATATGACACGTCAGGGTACCGTTGACGTATCAAGTGTGTTCTTGCAAAATGGTTGACGAGCATTGCTTCAAATGTGACTCAGATGTATTATAGATTGTTTACGTAAACGTACATGTAGGCTGTGTCGAAGAACCACCGCAACGCATAATATTTTACCTTGAACTCTGCAACAGAAGCAAACTCCTTCCCCCACTACTCTTTCGTCCGAGTGAGGCAACAATACGTCGAGTTTCCCAGTGAAGCTGTGAAACGAGATATAGCCTATTGTGTGATTGTGTCCATGAGTCTGTTATTAAAGAGAGTGGAACAAAGTGTATGTTTACTGCTTTTCATTAAATCATGTATGGCTACAAATATTGTACAGTATATACAGTACATTTATTCATATGGGCAGAATATTGTATATATAGCCTACAGAAAATGTCAATTATGGCCTAAAATAAATGTGTTCATATGGGCAGAATATTGTATATACATTTGTTCATATGGTTGGTTATATATTAGGAACACCTTTTGCCCTCAGAACAGCCTCAATTCGTCGGGGCATGGACTCTACGAGGTGCCCAAAGCATTCCACAGGGATGCTGTCTCTTGTAATACAAACTCCAATGCTTCCCACAGTTGTGTCAAGTTGGCTGGATGTCCTTTGGGTGGTGGACCATTCTTGATACACACAGGAAACCGTTGAGCATGAAACACCCAGCAGCGTTGCAGTTCTTGACACACTCAAACTGGTGCGACTGGCACCTACTGCCATACCCTGTTCAAAGGCACTTAAATACGCTCAATGCAATTTCCTGGCTGATAAAATTAGAATAAGAAATTTCCCCCCCGGGGGATCAATAAAGTACCTATCTATCTATCTATCTATCTATCTATCTATCTATCTATCTATCTATCTATCTATCTATCTATCTATCTATCTATCTATCTATCTATCTATCTATCTATCTATCTATCTATCTATCTATCTATCTATCTATCTATCTATCTATCTATCTATCTATCTATCTATCTATCTATCATCTATCTATCTATCTATCTATCTATCTATCTATCTATCTATCTATCTATCTATCTATCTATCTATCTATCTATCTATCTATCTATCTATCTATCTATCTATCTATCTATCTATCTATCTATCTATCTATCTATCTATCTATCTATCTATCTATCTAATATCAGTTTATGTGACAAAACAAGCAAGCATAGTGTAGAGAATCATTGTACCCAGTGGCGACCTGTCATTCAGGGCAGGATGATTTGAGCCCAACATTTTTAACCCCCACAAAAAATAATATATATAATAATACATGTAACTGTTACTCTGAGAGTTGGAAAGCAAGTTCAGCGAGGGAATATATTTAATAAACAAACAAACAGAAACAGAAACACAGACATGAAACAGAACCAATAACGCCTGGGGAAGGAACCAACGGGAGTGACATGAAACAGAACCAATAACGCCTGGGGAAGGAACCAACGGGAGTGACATGAAACAGAACCAATAACGCCTGGGGAAGGAACCAACGGGAGTGACATGAAACAGAACCAATAACGCCTGGGGAAGGAACCAACGGGAGTGACATGAAACAGAACCAATAACGCCTGGGGAAGGAACCAACGGGAGTGACATGAAACAGAACCAATAACGCCTGGGGAAGGAACCAACGGGAGTGACATGAAACAGAACCAATAACGCCTGGGGAAGGAACCAATGGGAGTGACATGAAACAGAACCAATAACACCTGGAGAAGGAACCAAAGGGGGTGACATGAATAGAGCAGGGAGTCAAGAAGATGATGGAGTCCAGGTGAGTGTCAATAAGCGCTGGTGGTCGTGACAGGTGTGCGGTATAGTCAGCAGTCTGGTGACCTAGAGGCCGGAGAGGGAGCACACCTGACAATATATATATATATATATATACTATATACAGTCATGTGAAAAAGTAAGTACACCCCCTGGAAAGTTTTTTGTACATATTTGGACAGATGGATATGTAATCTTCACTTCAACATAATTGACAGATAAAGGTTACCCAATTTAACAAATCACACACAAAAAAAACGGAAAATGTTATGCAATTAAAATAAACAAAAATGCCGTTTCCTTATTGGGGAAAAGTTAGTACACCCCTACCTTTACCATCACACAAAATGGCTAAAATTAGAATTAGGTACCAAAACAAGTGCAAATGATTAGAAAACATTAGAGAGAAACTTAGGACGGTCCAGCCTTCCATAAAGATAAGACAATTGGTCTGGTTTGGTCTTAACCATATGGTTGTGTGGTAACACATCATTCAAAAGATCAAAAGACCTACCTGAGGCCCTCAGAAGAAAGATTATTGATGCCCATGAGTCTGGGAGGAGTTACAAATCCATTTCCAAGCAATTCGAAGTACATCATTCACTGTCCAACGAAAATTCCAGACCACTAATGACCATTGATCTAAATAATTGAGTAAAACACTTTCTAGAAATCGAAAGTAATCCGATGATGGGTAGTTTGTGCGGCTGCCATGTTTGTTTTTCGCCTCAACCGAAGATAATAAGAGACAAGATGAGTTTGGCCTGTGCAAATGTCTGCATATTTGATCTGCCGAAACATGGGGGAGGTTCTTGGGCTCTCGGGTCAAAGAGAGAAAAAGTTTGTCAGGCTCAGTAAAGCCTCAAACATAAATTGTCCGCAACAGTGAAACTGGCTACTTCTCTCTGAATTAATGAAGTGGACGTTTGTTAGAAAATAATTTGAAATTGACAAATTCAAACACAGCCTATAGATAATTAGTAGGCAGTGCGTGATAACTGTCCTGTTGCGTAACAATCACAGTTTGGAACAGTGAGTGCATTCTGTGCAATCACAGGCATAAAACAACTCACGCTGGGGCGACCTTTAGAGATATTTGGAACTCAAATATGAAAAGATTAACCCGGAAGCCAGCCGCACCAATGTGTCAGAGGAAACACCGTACACCTGGCGACCGTGTCAGCTTGCACGCACCCAGCCCACCACAGGGTCGCTAGAGTGCAATGAGACAAGGACATCACGGCCGACACTGGGCCAATTATACACTGCCTCATGGGTCTCCCGGTCACGGCTGGGATCGAACCAGGATCTGCAGTGACACAGCTAGTACTGTGATGCAGTGCCTTAGACCACCACACCACTTAAGTTTCTGTGCCTATTATTATTTTACAATTAACTATGACTTCTTAAAACTAGAACTGTCTTGTGGACATCATGGGAACGTTTTAATACATTCAAATAAAATTGTACAAGAACAATTTTCATTCCTCGTATTAATAGCAGTGTTGTTTGCCTATAAACATAATAATCATTGTGAAATTAGATACTGAACTTGAACCCTGTTTCATCAATCATCAGCTGATTTAGTTCTATGGCATTTTTAGAACAAATATATTGATAAAAGTTACCTTGTGCAGTTATCAAAATGTAACGCCAGGGCAAGCCTACATGAAGCATAAACCTTATATGAAGTAGTTCTAAAATCCCTGACACAAAAATGAACGGTGAAAAAACATTTGGAACCATTTACGGGTTTTTCCGCTACGTTTTGCGGGTATTACGATTCATACTGTGGGACTCAATAGCCTAAACCTTTAATAAAAGGCTATTGTTACTTTGTGTCTCTAAAATTACAATGTTTCTATTTCTATAGTCATTTGACAAAGAGTCTGTTTTATCTGAAACGTCCAATAGTCTGCCTTTAATCAGATCAATTCTTTCCACGTGAAATGTTTTATAACTGATCAAAAAGTAAAAAGTAAAGTAAAATGTATTTATATAGCACATTTCACAGATAAAGATCACAAAGTGCTTCACAATAAAATGAAATAAAATAACAAATCTTGAAACACCAGAACACCAAACATAACAAACAACCATAAAAACCCTCGACTACCTAAAAGCCTGCTTGAAGAGCAAAGTCTTCAGTTGCTTTTTTAAAAAATCAACAGAGTTCGCACAACGCAGAAGGGGAGGCAAAGCATTCCACAGCTTAGGAGCCACTGCCTGGAATGATTGGTCCCCTCTAGTTTTAAAATGAGTGCGAGGAACAACTAATAGCCTCTGATCTAATGACCTGAGACTCCGGGTGGGAGTGTGAAGCTGTATCAAGTCAGTGATGTAAGTAGGCACTTGACCATGCAAGGCTCTGAAGGTAAGAACCAGGATTTTAAAATGAATTCTATACTGGACTGGTAACCAGTGTAATGCTGCTAAAACAGGTGTGATGTGTTCTCTTTTCTTAATGTGAGTTAAAAGCCTTGCAGCAGAGTTCTGAACAGCCTGGAGGTGATAAAGCTCCTTCTTACTCAAACAGGTAAAAGACTGTTACAGTAATCTAAACGAGAGGAGATGAACGCATGAATGATCATCTCCAACTCACCCTTAGTCACAAATGATCTTAATTTGGAAGATGATATGCTTTTGATAATATTCTGCCCATATATTCAAATGTCTTTTATGCCATATAAAGAACAGCTATGCATGATTTAATCAGCAAACAGACACAACATTGTTTCACATTCTTTAATAAAAGACTCATCAACAGAAACATGCAATATGCTATACAACTGGCTTCACATTTTCCCCGCCAAATAGGTCTACAAGGAAACTCGACGTACCTTAACGAAGTTGATTGCGCTGCGTAGTACCTTCCACAAAACGTTTTGATCGACAAAAAGACACATAGGCATGTTGTGTACAGGCGTTAGCGGTGTCACAGGAAGTTAAAATTGAGGTTAAATAGACTGTTTTTTCATTTAAGGTTGACTTGATTTCCGGAGATGACCATTTTTACAAATACGTTCTTTGTGTTTTTATTTTAGGTGGATAAATTGTGAATAAAACGCAAGGAATGTCTTGTACAATAATAACAATTATTGTACAAGGGAGAGAGAGAAGAGGAGAGAGACTCACTTTTCGCCAGTGCTTAGTTGCTTTTAATTAAAAGCTAGTTAATTAAATGAGATGCCTGAGTTCCCAGCTTTAATGAGGTTGATAACTGTTATTTTTAATTAAGTTCCATTGTCTTTGACAACCTGTTAATATATTTTCAGCCAATGGAGAGAGAAATGGAAAGGGATTGCAAATTGCCTTTGATGGCCCTCAGTCGAAAACACTTTGCCCCTTAGTGTGTTCAAAAAGGCAGAAAGACACCGGGTGTCAGTCACTTGTTAACAATATTTATTTTGCAACAATTAAGAGTCTGTAACCTGTATCTACTGTGTGGTTTAATTGTGTGCACAAACCAACGCCATTCAACTCGTAACATTTCAAGATATTGTGGTTATCTACTACATTGCATGTAGACTCCGACAACCCTGTCCACCAAAAGAGTATTGTATCTTCAGTGCTAATCTCAAATAGCTACACATATAACTGCTCACATTAACCTCATTAAGAAAAAAAGAACTGCTTACAGTAGATGTTGAGAAGATCCAATACTGATAAACAGTGAAGCAATCCAGTACAGTAGGGAATTTAGTGTGAGCTTGAATGACATGGAAAGGTCCACATTCTCAAGGAGAAGTATGTCCTTGAACACGAGGAACACAAATGTGGACACTATATGTAATTTAGGACAATATAAAGCCAAAAGAAAAAGGACAATGTTCAGAGAAGGGTTGTCAAGAGTCGCAAATCTCAGCCTCTTTTGAGTTGGCAAGAAAGGCATTTCACTGTACAGTACTTGATGCCACTGAATAACATATACAGTACATGTTGGTCTGGACAAAGGTTGAGTACACCTTTGAGATGAGGCTCTCTCTCCACCTCATTCTCTCTGAGTATCATGCTCCCTTCTCTCATTCACTTCACTCAGTAAGGCTTAAGGTATTCTCTTTCCCCCATCTCATCTCATACCCACACACATCAGAGGAGATTTGAGTCCAAGTCAGTCAATTCAGAATGTTTTTCCATTTTCTATTTATTTTATTTTCAACTTCCTGAATAGAGTGACTTCAATTTGAATTGACCCAAACCCTGACATACACACACTCTGCCTTTACTACACATACAGGAAAAACAGCAAACCAAAACACTGGTTATATCTGGCCTGAAATTAATACAATTAGAGCTCCATCTGAGAGGAAAAGAGAGAAAGTAGGAGGATAAGATAATATTGTGTCAAAGGTGACTAAAACTGACCTTTTGGTTCTGACTGTGTTTGGACTTAAGCCTCCTGGGTCTCCAGTGTGCATGACCTCTCTTTACCACAGGACATAGTAACATTTCTGCCCCATATAGCTCCTGTCCTCTTTACAGACTAACCTCTCTCTCTCCTCATGTCCTCAGCAATGTGTGAGTGTACTGTAGGTGTGTTTGTATGTGTGGTCGAGTGTGAGTGTGTCTGTCCTATGGAAAAGCACCAGCGTTGCAGTTCCACTATATTCGTTTATCCTCACCATGGCAAGGTGACAAAGTTGTCATTCCCACGCATCTTCTGACGGATCAATCTCACAGCTCTCTCTCCCTCTCTCCTCTTCTCCCTCTCTCCTCTTCTCTCCTCTTCTCTCCTCTTCTCTCTCCCTCTCTCCTCTTCTCCCTCCTTCTCTCTCCTTCTCCCTTGGAGAAACACTTATGTCAACTCGGTGATAATGCTCTGGCTCCCTTACTCTCCGTTCCGAACAAATAAGCTCACGGTCAAAACGAAAAAACATTATGACTACTGACATCTTTATCCCCTGCATAGCTTATTTTAATATCCAATTTCTTTCAAGAGATTCCTAGCAGAGTTGATCCTTTGGGTGCACCTCTCTGGGCTGCTAAGACTCTTTGCTGTTTAGATATGTATGCTCTGTCATGACTGTCCTGGTGATCCAAATGGGCAGATCAGGTTTGCAATGAATAAACTTCTACCAGACCCCTTTCACCCGCAGAGGGGAGGAGGGAGCTGGTGGGGAGTTGACAGCCCATACCCTGTCGTAAATTAAAGGAGTGGAGATCCAGAGAATATGCCTCTCCAAATTAACACAGGAATGTTCCTTTGTCTTTAGAGACTTTTCCCGCCGAAACTCTAACACATTAAAAAGTGAATACTAGATTAATATTTCTAACATAAGAACGTGGGGAATGGTCAGAAGAGGTCTATGGAAAATGTAAGTCATAGTGCTGCCTATTTTGTGATGTCATTAAAAATGATATGAAGAAATACTGTAACTTGAAAAGTATATCCCCTTTACGTGTCAAGTTTTCATCCGATGTGTTGGGCATATAATATGAACAATTATGAAAGTATTTTTGTTAAGATACACTCTTAGAAAAAAAGGGTTCTTTGGCTGTCCCCATAGGAGAACCCTTTAAAGAACCCTTTTTGGTTCCAAGTAGAACCATTGTGGGTTCCATGTAGAACCCTCTGTGGAACTGGTTCTACTTGGAACCAAAAAAGGGTTCTACCTGGAACCAAAAAGGTTTCTCCAAAGGGTTATCCTATGGGGACAGCTAAATAACACTTTTATGTTCTAGATAGCACCGTTTGTTCTAAGAGTTTAGGAATGTGATTTTAGTTTTCTAATGAGATAATTGTTTTTTATAATACTTTGCACAGTAAGTAGCCACGGCCCCAGTGAGGTCAGAGAACTTATCAGCATGACGGAACGCCCCTTTCAACTAGAGTGCATAAAGGCTTGGTAGAGAAAGTAAACTTTAGACCAGGACGACTAGAGATGCAGCTCATGTCTAAAGTGGTTTGAACTCTGAAAATCAACACGAGGTGGAGACGATAAAGTCGCCTCCCTGACAATCACTGGTACGGCTGATTAGCTGTACAGTATCAAAAAAGTGTATTTAAGTAGGACCATTATACTACTCTCTTCAAACCATCGTCTACTACGCTGCTCTCATCACCCCACTGGGGGACCATCTTCAAAGGACCAATCTTCCAGAATGAGTGAAAGGAAATCCATCCTGTAGTTCTGTTCCAGACTACATGACAAGTCATTGAAGCCACGGACAACTAAGAAGAAGGACATTGTGACCTCTGGTGGACAATCAGAGCCTTACAAGCGAGAGCTGCGAGAAGACCTAACCAAACCCTCTTTCCAAAAAGGTTTGGTTTCGACAGAGATAAACGGCAAGCAACGGCATTCACACGTAAGTACATTCATTTTCTTACTCCAAAAGGGCGGCGGTTCGTGTACAAAGTATTATGATTACTGTTAGAGTAGTTTCCAAATGTATCCAAGTGTTGTGTCTGTCTCGCTCTCTCTCTCTAACTATCCATCTTTTGTAACAAGCTGTCATATTGTGTCAGTCCGCTAGGGACCTGTTTCCATTGTATCTAGTTAGCTAGTAAATAAATAATGAAACCAATTTGTCTAGTGCTGAATCATAAGTTAGGCTGTTTTTTTTTGCAGATGCAAGGAGGATACAACGTTCAGAATTATGATATAATATGAGGTAATGGTTAGTAAGTTGACTGTTTATTAATGTAATAGATACCTTCTAGAGTTTAATTCTGGAGATGGTAAATCTTTAACAACCTCTTCCGTGGGTAATTCGGGTAACAATTAAATATAGTTACTTAATTAGAGATAACAATCCTCATATTAATCAAGGTCACGTCACGACAGCTCTGTCTCTAAAGGAGAGGAACTGCTTTATGGCTCAGAGCGTGATTGTTGCACATTTCACTGCCACTGTAATGTGATTATGTATATACCTGTATAACTCAGGTCAGGTTTTTCAATGTTCCAGGGAAAAGCACACACAGGCAACAGAGGAAGAAAAAAGGCTTAGGGAAGCAGAGAGGGCTTTCCAAAGGAGGTTACTCAGTGCATAGTTAAATTGACATGGCATAAAACATATTAGAGCGAGAGAGCAAAGGCAGGGGTGGCTAATAGAAAATGAAGTGCCCTCTCTCTGTATCAACACTGTGCACCATTCACCTTTATACTGTGAATACTGTGCCTCAGAAACATTGTCCTATCGAAAAGAAATACAGGGCCACACATGTCTTACATATTATGTGTAGGAATGTGCCTAGACCCTCGCACATGATAAAGCAGCAGTGGAATCAAGTAATTGATTCTTCGTTTTCATATTAAATCAGTGTTCACATGTGTAGTCCTCTCCTTAGCATGCAGGACTTGACAGCCCTAAGTCTATATGACCACCGTGACGTAGAAGATCCACTTTGGATTCAACCTTAACCTTTAAACTGGCCTTTCAACCAGCCGTAGAGCATTTAAACACTCCTCGCTAAAACTGTGTCATTAAGGTCTTGTGGTGTCCACCGCTGTCTACCAATGTGGAACTCACTGGTGAATTCAGTTTTAGTTTTAGATTACAATCTATGCAGTGCGGACACGCTAATTGAGAGAGGATTTACAATTAATGGTACAGCAAAGGGGATCAATTGCAATTCGGTGTCTGAAACACATTCTGCGGCTGATAAGCATCCATGCTATCGATCACCGTGCCGATGCTACGCTCTTGCGGACCTGAGGCGATCTGCATCTCTTTGCAGCAAACCTAATTGACCCCATGTGGTCAATGAACCAAGCTCACAATCCGTCATGGGGGAGCGGTGCTTCGTGGTGTAGAGGTAAATAGCAGTATCACTACTTTTCCCTTGTAGTGCTACCAGGTTTACAGCAAGCAGAGGTTCAACTCAGGATGAATGCTTTCCCTGTCATGGGGACACGGATATACACAGAGCACATACCACACACATATGTGGTGGCTATAATTGTGAATAGATATGTTGAATGCCTGCATGACACAAGGAAAAACACAGCTTTTATCCTAGATTCCCTGCAAGACTCATTTTATCTCAAAGGCTAACTGGCTTCTCTGAGATTATTCCCCAGGTTAGGTTGTCTCACAGCAAGCTGTCGGACAGGAGGTGTTGATGGAGATATTGCTGAACGCTCAACACCTCTTTGCTGACTATGCTGCTGAAGTTGATGACACACTTTTGTGAGTGTGTCCAGCCATGGGCTAAACTGTGCTTTGAAAGGCCCAGGTCTCTCTTCTCTTTAGACCACTGACCTTGGCTTTTCACTGGCACCCTCTCCCATGCGTGTCACGATGTTTGCTGTTTCAGTTCTAATAGTTATATGTCAAGGCTTTGCAGCTTTTTAAATGTCCTTTCTTTTCAAACCTTTTATGTATTTGACATACATATCATATGAAATTACTGAAACTAATGGATAAAAACCCACAAAATAAATACTTAAATTCTGGGATATGATGTAAGGAGATGGCATGAATGGTGTTTAGCCAGTAAACAGTGGAAAGTACAAGATGTAGTATGTTAAAGGTTCGGTGCAGTTTAAGATGAGGGAGGACGATATTTTTTATTTCTATTACAGCATATTGGATGACTTTCATTCATATTCCATTCACCCAGCTCAATGTAACATCGATATATATATATATATATATATATATATATATATATATATATATATATATATATATATATATATATATATATATATATATGTAGAGAGAGAGAGAGAGAGAGAGAGAGAGACAGAGAGAGACAGAGAGAGAGAGATATATATATTGTCCTACCTCCTAACCTTACTGCATTTTTGCACTACATTTTGCACTCTGTATATAGATTTTTCTATTGTGTTTCTGACTGTTTGTTTAATGTGTAACTCTGTGTTGTTATTTGTCGCACTGCTTTGCTTTGTCTTGGCCAGGTCGCAGTTGCAAATGAGAACTTGTTCTCAACTGACCTACCTGGTTAAATAAAGGTGAAATAAAAAATAAAAATATATAGATAGATAGGTACTTCTTTGTCAAGCAACTACGAAAAACACAAGACAGGTGCAAATTGCCAGAACGAAATACACAAAAGACAGATACACGATACGTGATACATAGTGCAGCAGCATGAAAAAGTATAAAAATACAAGAAGTCTGGAGTGCAAAAAGCTATAAAAAGGCATTGCATTGTATCAGTGAATGACTGAATATGTACACTATACATTATTATAGAGTGTTAGGTGAAAAAATGATACAATTATTGCAAGTTTATATAAATACAAATATTTGCATGGTTAACTATACTATACAGGTCGATGGCAGAGAAAGATACTTAAATAGCTAAAAGTGCGTATGATATAAATGAGGGTGATAATAGTTTACTTAATATACAGTCTGGTTAAATGTACAGGTAAATTCATATTTGCATGGTTACATAACAGTACAGGTAAATGACAGGAAGAGATACTTAAATAGCTAAATGTGCGTATAAAATCATTTAGGGTAATCACAATAATTCCCTTAAAATACAGTCCTTAGTACAGGGTTTAATTATGGATAAATGCACATATTGCACATCCGATATACTAATTGCAATGAAAAAAGATACTACTGACAGGATATTAATATGCATTCCTGAGTGAATGACTACGTAAGTTCAGTCCAAGAATTACTTACATGAATATGTATATACAGTCCTGAATGAATGAGTGCTGAATGAATAAGTCCTGAGTAAATGAGTGATTACAGACCAGAGAGTTACTCACGGATGGATGGATGCCTAATAGTTAAACTAGGTCCTAACACCCCAACAGTTCCAGGACTATGTTGCAGACGGCACGGCACCCAGGTGAGGCATTAAATAGTCTAATAGCCGCCGGCAGGAAGACCTCCTGTAGCGCTCTCTGGCACACCGTGGTGGGATCAATCTGTGACTGAATGTGCTCCTCTGCATCATAACCATGGCATGCAGAGGGTGGGTGACGTTGTCCATGATGGGCAGCAGTTTGGCCAGGATCCTTCTCTCTGCCACATCCTCTTAAGTTAAGTTAAGTTAATCCCCAGAACAGAGCTAGCCTTCCTGATCAGCTTATTTAGCTTATTTATTCAGCTTATTTACCCAAGAAGCATTATGCTATTGCGTGATACTACAATTTTTCCTATACACATCATAAGGTTTCTACAACAGGTCCAGAGAAAATTGAGTAATCAAGGTGACAGACATTGCCACATTCAATACTGCCTTGCACATTCTTGCCTACATCTAGCTGATCTGGGGTTTAATCGTTGCAAATTAGAGTTTATATTGGACAAATTCAGGTATGCCTATCCCCGTTTAGTTCTGTTTGCTTCTGTTAAAGAAACGTTTTAACAGAATTGGCGGAATGAATACACCCCTGATCACACGTAAACACAGTTCACTTACATAGCAGATACGTACAAACAGCATGATCCCTTTGATCGTTGTATAGTTCCTTCTCGCATCTACACACTCTATTTGTCTCACTTTTTCCCTTTGCTTGTGGACTTCAGCACACAACACATCAGCTGTTGGTGACCAGGCGAAAAATGCTTTACTAGCCAAACCTTCATATCATAACCGCTAACCGCTATACAGCCTACATGGTGTCACCATATTAGCTAATGACCATAGTCAACATAGCTACTGTTAAGCAGCCGTCTTTAGCATATCAGAAATCACTGGCCACTTTAAGGAAATTAAACACTAGCCACTTTAATAATGTATCCGTATCTTGCATTACTCATCTCATATGTATAAACTGCACTCTATACTATTCTACAGTATCTTAGTGACTTTAATGGTGTTTACATATTGCATCACCCATCTCATACGTCTGCTTTATATATTTTTTTTTAACTTGGTATCCCTTCAAGAAGCCAAGAGGTTTAATGCTTGCCAGGCTAGGTCGGTTCTGTTTTTTAACATGTTCAACTTCACTCTAACCTATCGCCTGGGATCCAAGAATCAGGAAGGAGATGCCCTGTCCTGTCAACAAGATGTCTCTTAACGAGGAGAGGGAGTCTGAGCCCAGCATCCCCAGCTCTCGCATTGTGGCTATCATGGTATGGAGTATTGAGACCATGGTACGACAAGCCCAGACCCGAGAACCTGACCCGGGAAGGGTTCCCACTAACAGACTTTATGTTCCATGATCAGCCCGTTCACGAGTACTACCATCGGGAGACTCCTCTAAATTAACTGGACATCCTGGGATTAATCGGACACTGGAGTTCCTGAGGCGGAAATTCTGGTTGCCCAACATGATGGAGGATGTGAGATCCTTGGTTGCTAGATAGATAGATAGATAGATAGGTACTTTATTGATCCCCCGGGGGGGAAATTTCATTGTCAAGCAGCTACAACAAAACACAGGGCAGGTGCAAAATGCCACAACGAAAGTACACAAAAGACAGATACACGGTACATGATACATAGAGCATACTTGTTCCACCTGTGCCCAAAACAAGTCCTCATGACAGCGACCGGCTCTGCCCATCCCCAGCCGGCACTGGTCCCACCTGTCCATAGACTTTATCACAGGGTTACCTCCATCCCTCCGCTGGGTTGTCTCCACTCAGGCTATCAACTGGAGCAAGTTCCTCATCCTGAACAAGAGGCAGAAGTGGGAGTGCCATCAGCTGAGGCGTTCATTCGACGATGTCGCCGAGTCTTGCTCCATGCTACATAGGACCATTCAAGATCCTGAGTTGCTTCCCATGTCTATGAGGGTCTGTCCATCCTTCCATGTCTCCGGTGTCAAGCTGGCAAGGACCAGTCCCTTCTCTCCCCCCACACCTGCCCCTCCGCCCCCTCGACTTGTTTATGGCCGTCCAGCCTACACTGTCCAGTGTCTGTTGGAGGCTCGTCGGGTCCGAGGCACCCTGCAGGACCTGGTGGACTGGGAGGGCTACGGCCCGGGACACCCTGGCTCCGTGGCTGGAGCCGCTCCTAGAAGAGGGGGTACTGTCATGGTTCCACCTGTCTCCTTCAATGCCCACATTAGTCACATCTGTAAAATGTCATTCTTTCACCCGCCTAAGACCCTCTCTCACCACATCTGATGCAGAAAAACTCATCCATGCATTCGTTTTCTCCAGAATTGATTATGGGAACGCAGTACTTGGGGGCCTGCCTGCAAATTAAATGAATAAACTACAGCTTATCCAAAACAGTGCAGCTGTCACCTCTATCTTTGCTCATCTCCATTGGCTACCTGTTTTTCAAATAATTCACTATAAAATGATCCTCCTTTACTGTAAAGCCCTAAATGGCATCGGACCAGCCTACCTGTCAGACCTACTCTGCCCCAATGAAACTCCACTCACCGTTCGTTCAAGCCAAGCCCCCAGGACCAGCCTCTGGAGAACGGGGGACCGTACCTTTTCCTCCCACACACCTCACCTATGGAACTCCCTTCCTGATCATCTCAGAGCTGTTCAGACTGTTGGGGCTTTAAAAGCTAAACTACCATTACGGCCTTCCTTCTAGACTTTGATTGTTGCTTTCATGATATGGTGAGATATACAGTGTGAATATATACAGCGGGTGAAATAAGTATTGAACACGTCACCATTTTTCTCAGTAAATATATTTCCAAAGGTGCTATTGACATGAAAGTTTCACCAGATGTTGGTAAAAACCCAAGTAATGCATAAATAAAAAGAACCAAAACAAATACGTTCAGAAATTAAGTTATGTGTAATAATGTGAAATGACACAGGGAAAAAGTATTGAACACATGAAGAAAGGGAGGTTCAAAAAGGCATGGAAAGCCAAGACAACAGCTGAAAACTATCAGTAATTAAAAAGCAATCCAGCCCCCTGTCAGTGCAAATTAATATCAGCTGGTTCAATCCCAACATATGGCCTACAAAAAGGTCTCATTGCCAAGGTGTCACACAAGACACATCTCATGATGGGTAAAAGCAAAGAGCTGTCTCAAGACCTTCGCAACCTAATTGTTGCAGAACATAATGATGGCATTGGTTATAGGCACATTTCTAAGCTTCTGAATGTTCCAGTGAGCACTGTTGGGGCCATAATACGGAAGTGGAAAGACAATCATTTCACCATAAATTTGCCTCGACCAGGTGCTCCTCGTAAATTTGCCCTTTCATCCTTCCTTCAATATGTGAAGTTTGCCAGTACCATTTGCTGAAAAGCATCCCCACACCATGATGTTCCCACCTCCAAACTTCACTGTTGGTATGGTGTTTTTAGGGTGATGTGCAGTGCCATTTCTCCTCCAAACATGGTGTGTATTATGACATCCAAACAGTTCAATTTTGCTCTCATCTGACCACATTACATTATCCCAGTATTTCACTGGCTTTTCCAAATGTTGTGCAGCAAACTTTAAACAAGCTTCAACATGCTTTTTTTTCAGCAATGGAGTCTTGCGTGGTGAGCGTGCATACAGGCCATGGCGGTGGAGTGCATTACTTACTGTTTTCTTTGAGACAACAGTACCTGCTAATTGCAGGTCTTTTTGAAGCTCTCCACAAGTGGTCCTTGGCTCTTGGACAACTCTTCTGATGATTATTCTTTTCATAAATCTTGCGAGAAGCACCTGGTCGAGGCAATTTTATGGTGAAATGATTGTCTTTCCACTTCCGTATTATGGCCACAACAGTGCTCACTGGAACATTCAGAAGCTTAGAAATGTGCCTATAACCAATGCCATCATTATGTTCTGCAACAATTAGGTTGCGAAGGTCTTGAGACAGCTCTTTGCTTTTACCCATCATGAGATGTGTCTTGTGTGACACCTTGGCAATGAGACCTTTTTGTAGGCCATCAGTTGGGATTGAACCAGCTGATATTAATTTGCACTGACAGGGGGCTGGATTGCTTTTTAATTACTGATAGTTTTCAGCTGTTGTCTTGGCTTTCCATGCCTTTTTGAACCTCCCTTTCTTCATGTGTTCAATACTTTTTCCCTGTGTCATTTCACATTATTACACATAACTTAATTTCTGAACTTATTTGTTTTGGTTCTTTTTATTTATGCATTACTTGGGTTTTTACCAACATCTGGTGAAACTTTCATGTCAATAGCACCTTTGGAAATATATTTACTGAGAAAAATGGTGACGTGTTCAATACTTATTTCACCCGCTGTATCATCTCTCTATTTTATCTTTTTATTTTATGCACTTTGAGATTATTTTTGTAATAATGAAATAATAATGAATATAATGAAATGCTTTACAAATGTAATAAATTATTATTCCCCCAAAAATGTCTAACTTGTCACACTGGATAATTTTAATAGCTGGCTACTAGACTGAGGCACTGTGTATTCAGCAGCACGACCAGGTGGACTGGGGACAGCTAGGAGTCATCAGGGCAGGTGGTCCTGAAGCATGGTCCTCCGGGTAGGCTCAGGTCCTCAGGGAGAGGAGGTAGAGTGGGAGAGACAGTGGTGCTGTGTATTCAGCACCACGCCACAGCGCTCCACTATGCCAACCTCTATTTTTGGGTCAAGTTTGTTTGTCTTCATGCGTCCTTGTCGATTGTAGGCCTAAGTACGCCCTTTGATGTCTGCCTTTTATTTCAATGCATGTGTAGAATTTATCTGGTACAGCTTTTTCATACACTGGTTACTTTTACATTGATGTCGGCATTTGAAGTCGGCCTTGTTGTGACTTGATAGCGTGTATTATGCATCTATTCATGTTGCACTATATGCCCCAGTACACAAGTAAATGAGGTTGAGTAGTGGTTGACATTGTACAACGCCGCTCAACAGACCTTTAAACCTAATATTGCCGTGATAATTAGTGGCTATATAATTTGTTTGTTTTTGCTGTTCTCATAGTGCTGCATAACCTGAGTTTCAATATCACGAGCACAGACTCAAACTGTACTGTGACATTGTACTGTCAGACAAGATCAAAATTGTAGCGAAGATATTGACATAGCCCGATGTTTTTCTCACATTACACATACCACAACACTTGTCCAGGGGTCTCACACTTACAGAAGAGCTGCTATGTCCCTGTGGTATACTGCAGCTCAGACACTGGGTAGAGGACATTGGCGGGACTAGCCGGCTTATACATGTTAATGCTTATACATGTTAATGCCTCCTTTTACTTATTCCAGTCCTGTTAGATTGATGGCTCAGCAGTTGTTCTCATTTATCAATCAGACACAATTTGTGTCTCAATTGAACCCTGGCCAGAGGGATTGTGCATTCTTTCAGGGGAAGCACATCCCTTAGGGCTATGACAGTGCTCTGCGCTGGTTCGATTGTTTTCAACTTATTTGTGTAAACATTTTGTAACCTTGTTCATTAATCATCTACAGTCGCCCTGTGTCACGGAGTAGGAGACAACACAGCTACAAAAACACAGCTACAACAACACAGCTACAACAACACAGCAACAACAACACAGTTACAACAACACAGCTACAAAAACACAGCTACAACAACACAGCTACAACAACACAGTTACAACAACACAGCTACAAAAACACAGCTACAAAAACACAGCTACAACAACACAGCTACAACAACATAGCTCCAAAAACACAGCTACAACAACACAGCTACAACAACACAGCTACATCAACACAGTTACAACAACACAGCTACGACAACACAGCTACAACAACACAGCTACAAAAACACAGCTAAAATACAGGAGTGACTGGAAGTAATTTTCATGTAGGTAGTCTGGAGAAGGGATTACGGAAACAAGGATTAATTATGTATTTCATCACAATGACGGATACCACAACCCTCTCTGAACCATATTTCCCCTGAGAACAGAGAGAGGTTTTTGCTTCATGCTTGTATCTACTTTTGAGAAATATTGTCCTTTTTCAATGCTTGACGACATGTCACGACGACGTGCGGACAGTGGGAGCAGAACAACAACGACAAAAACTGTATTCAAAAAATGTATACAGTACCGGTCAAAAGTTTGGACACACCTACTCATTCAAGGGTTTTTCTTTATTTTTACTATTTTCTACATTGTAGAATAATAGTGAAGACATCAAAACTATGAAATAACACACATGGAATCATGTAGTAACCAAAAAAGTGTTAAACAAATCAAAATATATTTTATACTTGAGATTCTTCAAAGTAGCCATGCTTTGCCTTGATGACAGCTTTTCACACTCTTGGCATTCTCTCAATCAGCTTCTTCCACCCTAAAATGGTATAGGGTATAGGGTATTGGTATAGGGCCTATTTCATATATTTTGTTATATTCTGACTATACCATACACAATTCTCACTCTAGTGACATCTCATAATCCCATTTAACCTTTACATGGTCAGGTGGCTAATTTAAGACATGCCTATAGCTATTATGACTTACTGCAGATACGTGCCATTACACCAGACTCAAACTATACAGCTTGAGGTTTGACGTAATCAACTATGAAGACAAACACTTTACAGGTGGGTCTCCTCTTCGTCGTCCAGTAGGCAGACATGAGGAAAACACACTAACGGTTCCTTTGGAATTAATAGACCAACCCCTAGGCTGCATCAGCACTCTGTCCTTATTTGTCATAATTGTCCGCTGTTTCCCATGGCTGAGTACAAAGGCCAAGAAACGCACAAGAAACATGCATATTTTATGTGACGTCCTCATCAAATTCAGTGCAGTGGAATGAATGGAATCACAACGTTTTCACAATTCTTTCCTCTGAAACAGCGGGACAATAGGAATGTAAATCATGAAGGACAGCTCTTCTCCCTCCAGCTACGGAGAAAGGGTCTTTCTCCACTGACCTGGACATGCTGAACTTGTGCGCTCAGTTGTTCATTCACAATATAAATTACCCCCTTCAGCCTTATGGTTATGGCCGACGTGTGAAGATAATGTAAACAGATTATCTGGGTTATGAGAGTTATTTAGAGCATTCATTGTGTGAGCCCAAAGCAGAAGTCAGTAATCACAAAATAATACTGTTTTACAGTATCTTAGTCACTTTAACTGTGTTTACATATTGTATCACCATCTCTTGTGTATATATATATTTGACCTTTATTTTACTAGGCAAGTCAGTTATAAACTAATTCTTATTTACAACAACAGCCTAGGAACAGTGGGTTAACTGCCTTGTTCATTTTTTTTTTTACCTTGTCACCTCAGGGATTCAATCCAGCAGCCTTTCAGTTATGGGCCCAACACTCTAACCACTTGGCTACCTATTGTACAGTATGTTAGTCACTTTAATAGTGTTTACATATTGCATCACCTTCTCATATGTACAGTATATACTGTATTCTATACTATGCCACTGTATCTTAGTCCAATGCCGCTCTGACATATACTGTATGTATATATTCCTAATTCATTCCTTACTTAGATTTATGTGTATTTGGGTATATGTTGTGAAACTGTTAGATATAACTTGTTAGATTTACTGCACTGTCGGTGCTAGAAGCACAAGCATTTCGCTACACCTGCAATAACATCTGCTAACTATGTGACCAATAAAGTTTGATTTGATTTTGATTTTTCTTAAATCATGAAATCATTAACTATTAGTCTTATAACAATGTTTGGCAAGCTGATTTTGTCCTACATGAAGAACAGCTCTTGGTCCAAATCTACTCTGTTGCCACTCTTAATACAGCATGTATTTTCATGAAATGTTTTATGTTTATATTGCAAAATGTAATACCAATATGAAACCTGTTGATTTTAGTTTATAGCAAAGGATAGCTTAGGGTAGGCAAAACCTCCATTCTGAGCCTACACTTCAGTATTGATACATTCATTCTAATGTTTTGAAAGAACAGGAGTAAAAACGGAGATATTGGAGTAGCATTTATTTTTTAACGTTTAATTTAACTAGTCAAGTCAGTTAAGAACAAATTATTATTTACCTACAGGGTCAGCCATAGTAGTACAGCACCCCATGGAGAAAATTAGGGTTAAGTACCTTGCTCAAGGACACATCAACAGGTTTTTCACCTTGTCGGCTCAGGTATTCAAACCAGCAACCTTTTGGGTACTGGCCCAATGTTCTAACCGCTAAGCTACCTGCCACCCCAATTCAGTGGTGTTGTTCTTTCCCAGTTGTTGGTGATTCTAATGAGGGAGGTTCCATTTGACAGTCAGTAGAGGCTGGTGAATTAAAAATATTTAGGAGGATGGAATACCCACGGTATAGGCGCGGACCGAACAACAAAGTGCTAATTATTTTTACCTAAAATGTGTAATAAAGACATTTATGGGGAATGAGAATGAGAGGCCTACTTAGAGTGTTGGGAAGGGCAGCAGTGAAGGTAGAAACTAGGTACATGAGCCTGTATAGCTCAGGCATCGCTTCATCAAGTCCACTGCTCTTATAGTGCAGGATTGTGTCACACAGCTTTGCAATGTTCCCTTGAATCTCCTCGTCACAGTAAAACACTTGCAGCTCTGTTTTCAGTCATTCCTGATCCCAAAAATGGCCATAGGTCTGCAATAGGCTTGTCAGAGCATAACATTTACTAGCATCTAACATCTGTGCTATCTGAGACGACATTATCAGTGTCATACAGTGCCTTGTAGGTGCGCCTTACATCCTAAGTGCCGTGCCGACGCTTCCTCCTCTGCATGATCTCTGGATCCTCTGTCATGCTTGCTACCTTCTCATATACGGCACTGAATGCTACATCAGACTTTTGCTCCTCTGCTTGTCAGATTGTCTATTCTTCTCTTACAGTAGGCTACATCCATGGCTTTCTGCTGTACTATGTCAAACACAACATCTCTGTGAGCAAAAAATAAATAAAAAGCTTCCAACTTTGCCTTGAACCCATCTGCACATGAGACTGTATCATCATCCATGGTAGGGTGCTCTATGATATGTGTGAAGGTGTCCTTCAATTGGTATTGGTAAATACAGTAGAAAGTTCCATATTTTCAGCAAGTAACGCATAACGTGCTATTACCTCTTAGTTGCCATTGTTAGCGGAACGTTCCCTCTCGTTGTGTCCTCTAAAAGCTCATTCTTGCATGTCCAGAAATGCAGTGGGGTCGATAAGACACTTGAGTAAACCCCGGTTTCTTCTTACTTTTTCTTTGTTTTGCGCAGTTTGAATACAGCATACCTTCGTCCATTACATGATCGATGCAGCTTTTTCCCAGAAGCTTGAATCTGATGTGGGCATTTATATGCTCCCTGCTTTTGTTTTGTCATTTAGCTGAACGATCGATGTTCTTCAGGTCACTGTACCCCCTTTTCGCCCAAGGTTCAGACTTTCCAAAAAGCAGGCAAGGCCAGCAATACAGGCGGCTTGATGAAAGGCTCCCTGTTAACCAGCTATACTTTTGATATAAATTGGTATTGAACGCCCTCACCTTTTCATCCTTCTTCATTAAAACTAATCTCAGGCAGAGGTCGACCCTCGTTTTTTAAAAAATGTAATAAAAAATCGAATCAAATTTATTGGTCACATACACGTGGTTAGCAGATGTTATTGTGGGTGTAGCTAAATGCTTGTGCTTCTAGCTCCGACAGTGCAGTAATATATAACAAGTCATATAATTTAACATAATTTAATTCGCACCTTTTCCGTGTACCCCAGAGAATGAAAGAGGTTCTTCAACAAAAAGTCCACAACATTTTCGGTAGTGTTAGTCATTCTGGCGGAGAAAACCTCTCACTCACACTGCTAGCTAGCTAGCTAGCTACTGCTACTTGCTACTGAAGATAGCAAGGCGAATGTAAATAAATTGCACTGACTGGACACAAAAATAAAGTTCTAAAACCAAGAAAAATATTTATAATATACCTCTGTTCCCTGTCATTTGAAAAAACTAATTTGAATTGAATAATATCACTCTTCACTCTTAATCACTATCCAACAATGCCACCAAGCTTCTCAAGACATAGAACCCCCATAATGCTCTGTGGCACAACCCCAATAAAACACACTAGGTTCATTATATGATCCTAATTCTATGATTGGATGGACAGCATGTCAGTTCATACTGCAAAAGCTTTGATTGGTTGGAGGACGTCCTCCGGAAGTGGTCATAATTACCATGCATGTCTATGGAAGGGGGTGAGGCCTACGAGCCTCGTAGATTTTGTATTGAAGTCAATGTAGCTAGAGGAGGACGGAAGCTAGCTGTCTTGAGAGGCCCGTCGTTTCGAAAAATGTTTCAATATCTAGACGAAGCCTATGTCAAAGGCTTTCTCCGTCTTTTTCCTTGGGCTTAAAGGTCAAAAACAGACTGGACCTTCTTATCACTCGCAGAAATAGTTGCCTTAGATGAATTGCCACACCAGCAATGATCACAAAGAGTGAGAGAGAGAGAGAGAGAGAGAGAGAGAGAGAGAGAGAGAGAGAGAGAGAGAGAGAGAGAGAGGAGTGCAAAATAAAGCGAGAGCTGGGTAGAAAGATAGAAATCCATTTGTATCTCATTGCTGGGTCTATTTGCATGGCAATGAAGACTGTGAGTGTTCAGCACTGTTCAGATGTGTAATAGTGCCCGTGTTTGAGAAAGAGAGAAAAAGGGGAGAAAATAAGAAGAAGAAAAGGGGAGGTCCTCAGTGTAAGGAATTAAGCATTGTGAGAATCATGTCTATTTGCTGCTACTATTATTGGGTCTAAAAAACAATATGTGTAGTACCAGGGCCATTAGTTAACCAGACTGTGCGTTCTTCTACATCATGAGGATCTCTGTCGGTAGCAGCTGTTGAAGAGAGTAGCTTAAGGACTGAACAATCACACATAAAGGTAGGTGTAGCTCATATTTCTTTCAGAATGTGAAATTAAGAAAGGTTTAAGAGAATATCTATCTCCTACTAGAGATGATTACATTATAAACTGGTATGATTTATTTAATTAAATTATGCAGTTATTACATGTAACAGAGCACTGATGCTGGATTACGTAAAACTTATACCAGACAAACTTGTTTTTGTTCATATTCAGTTATTCTAAAGGTACTTGTCTGACGGAGTATCATATGCCCTATGAAGCCTCATGGTCTTACTATGATGTGAAAGTGAAACACACTGACCATTCCATCCACTCTAGCCTTATGTTAAACACCCAGATAGCTGTAGAATGATCTCACTATTACACAATGCATCTCAAGCTGCTAGTCCCATTTGTCTGTACTGGTCAACACTGATATCACTACAGTTGCTTGTCTGAGACAGATGAT
Organism: Thymallus thymallus; assembly: GCA_023634145.1. Classification (NCBI taxonomy): domain Eukaryota; kingdom Metazoa; phylum Chordata; class Actinopteri; order Salmoniformes; family Salmonidae; genus Thymallus; species Thymallus thymallus. Next base: position 2,330,496 of record CM042418.1, read on the forward strand.
AATTAAGAACTCCTCAGAACATGTTGAACTATATAAAAACAAAGTTTACATTTACATTCTTGATTAAGATACATTATACTGTATTCATTGATTATTATACTAGTTGAAACTAACAAGACGAAATAATTGATTGCAAGAAATATACATTTACATTTCGTATCCAGAGCGACTTACTAATTGGTGCATTCAACTTAGGATAGCCAGTGGGACAAACACATCTCCATCACAGGAAGTACATATCTTTAAACAATCAGCTGTGAGCATAGTCAGTGCTATCAGGGACAACCACATCTCCATCACAGTAAGTACATTTATTTAAACAAGCAGCTGTGAGCATAGTCAGTGCTATCAGGGACAACCACATCTTGATCAAAGTACGTTTTTTATGGGGGGGGGGGGGGTGTCCTGGGGGAGCTTCATAGGGGCAGAGTGAGTAATGTTGGAGGAGAGTATTACCATATGAGTAGGGGCAGAGTGAGTAATGTTGGAGGAGAGCATTACCATCTGAGTAGGGGCAGAGTGAGTAATGTTGGAGGAGGGCAAGAGAGAAAAGGATACAAAGTAGTGGTGGGAGACTTGGAGGGGAGTTGCAGTGAGATTAGTAGAACAACAGCATCTAGTAAAGATGAGGTCAAGCGTATTGCCTGCCTTGTGAGTAGAGGGGGATGGTGAGAGGGTGAGGTCAAAAGAGGAAAGGAGTGGAAAGAAGGAGGCAGAGAGAAATGAGTCAAAGACAGACGTCAGGAAGTTAAAGTCACCCAGAACTGTGAGGGGTGAGCCATCATCAGGAAATGAACTTATCAAGGCGTCAAGCTCATTGATGAACTCTCCAAGGGAACCTGGAGGGAGATATATGACAAGGATGTTAAGTTTGAATTGGCTAGTGACTGTGACAGCATGGAATTCAAATGAGGAGATAGACAGATGGGTCAGGGGGAAAAGAGAGAATGTCCACTTGGGAGAGATTAGAATTCCTGATCCACCGCCATGCTGTCCAGATGCTCCCGGGGAATGAGAGAACACATGATCAGACGAGGAAAGAGCAGTAGGAGTAGCAGTGTTTTCTGTGGTAATCCATGTTTTCGTCAGTGCCAAGAAGTCAAGGGACTGGAGGGCAGAATAGACTCAGATGAACTCTGTCTTGTTGGCCGCAGAAAGGCAGTTCCAAAGGCTGCCGGAGACCTGGAACTCCACGTAGGTCGTGTGCGCAGGGACCACCAGATTAGAGTGGTTGCAGCCACGCGGTGTGAAGCGTTTGTATGGCCTGTACAGAGAGGAGAGAACAGGGATAGACAGACACATAGCTGACAGGCTACAGAGAAGGCTACAATAATGCAAAAGAGATAAAAATAACGAAACATATGGGCAAGCGAGTGAGCGGGGCCTCCCTCGACTAACAGCTAATTGCCTAGCACAGGTGTAGCCACTCCCCCACCTATTAAGTTGTAATCCGCAGAGAACAAAATAAGTGGATGGACCTGCACCCACTTTGAATGGGTAGCAATCACTAACACAACAAATTAGCAGTTCACACAGACTAGATAGCTTACTAACTAAGTGGGGCAGACAGACAGAACCAACACAGCTTACAGGTTCAAACAAATTATACTTTGCCTGCTTGGAGAATGAAGCAGAGTCCTTCCAAGACTACAAGTTGTGAATGTACAAAGGATGACAAAGTTTGTGACGCATTGTAAGACGGCAGGTAGTCTAGCGGTTAGAGTGTTGGGCCATTAACCAAAAGGTTGTTGGTTCGAATACCCGAGCTGACAAATAAATTGATTAATTATTTATATTGATAAATAATAATAATAATAATAATAATGACTTACATATCAACACGTACGTACAATACATATTTTACTAAGTAGTACAATGTAGCGTGACGTTCTGCCATTGTTTTTGTTCAGCTTGTGGTATTCATGTTCCTGATTTAGGAGAGGAAGATGTCATTGCTTTCTGAAGCAGAACAGTAAACAACATGTCCCAACATGGGCTCCCCAATGACCAATTAAAAAGCATGTTGTTTTTGGTGAAGTGATCTAACGATGGTTGGGTTCTTTATAGGGAGATCAACTATTTTAACTGTCTGTTGGAAATCAAAGGTTGAACATTCAGCAGTGCTTTGTATTAAAGTGACAGGCATACAACTTCTTCAAAAGTTACACAACTTTTGCACTGTAAGTATTTCACTGATTTCATGCCAGGGATACAAGTACAGAGAATACAACTTTCCACAGCTCTGTAACTTACTGTTATAATTATATTACATGTGTTATTATACTGTAGTTACTCTGTTATAACATCTTTGATTGTCTACATAGACTACCTTGTGTTACACTTGCACACATGCCTAACGCAGCCAGTTCTAAGAAATGGCAGGTAAGTAGTTAAAAAATATGTGGGAAGTGGGATGTGGAGAATGTATATATCTCCATGACAGCACATACAGGAAAGTAATGCCATGGTCTCACTGCATCTAGTGCTTAACATTGCGAGACCACAGCTCATTCTCTCCCTGTCATGTGGTGGAGTAGTGGAGAAGTGTACATGTTGGTACTCCAGGATGTCTGCTGGAACGGGAGGAAGACGGCCTATTACTTCATAAATAAAATGGCTACACGCACTGATCCTAGTCATCATAAATACATTCAAATGGTTTAGCTAACGGCTAAATAGACCTCTTTCTGGGGTTGCTCAGATCAACACCCCAGATTCCAGAATTAGTAGTCCAACACCATCCACATCATGTTTCATTGTGCTACATGACGCCATTGAGCCAGATGCCATTTCAGTCTTATTGTCATGGAAATAAGCTATTGCAAAAATGAATTTGTAATGGACATGCATAGAAATATGCAAGATGATTTGGCAGCTAAACCTGTCGTATTCATATAGTCTATTGTTTTCGGCATTAGGTATTTCTAATGTCTCGAATTAGATAAACAACACAGCACTTACTCCATAGTCAGGACAGACTTCAGTAAAAAGTCCTGTCTAATTAACCTAATGAGCATTTGAATAAGAGCAGATATACTATTTTTCCAGCTAATCTATGCTTCGCCCTTTGGGCTGCCAGTAGTGCATCTTGTAAGTCAACCAACCATCTCCAGATCTGTTGGGCAGTGAGTCAGCCAGCCACTGTGGTGTGTGACTTATCTGGCACTGATCTTTATTGGCATACTTAGTTGGGAAATGTTAAACACTGGCCCGCAGCGTTCAGTTGGGCTGCTTGGCAGCCAGATGAAGGCCCATCATTAACTTACGATTCACTGGCCACTAATTGGAATGTCACTCCATGAGCCTCACGCTGATATGAATATGCCCAGTTAAGACGCACTTATGCAAACATATACACTTTCACTCACATTGTGCGACCAAATTCAATTTCTAAAATGAAATTGGGCATTGCTAATAGATTTTTACCATCACATTGTAATGTATGGGGCTTGACAGTAAATGTACTTTCAGAAGATTAAATGTGACCATTAGGCATTCAGACATTAATAATACATCCATGGCTACTATACTGACTACTATACTGACTACTATACTAACTACTATACTGACTACTATACTGACTACTATACTGACTACTATACTAACTACTATACTGACTACTATACTAACTACTATACTGACTACTATAATAACTACTATACTGACTACTATACTAACTACTATACTGACTACTATACTGACTACTATACTGACTACTATACTGACTACTATACTAACTGCACAATGCACACAGTATTATTGTGCTATTTAATATTATTGCACATAGCATTGTCTCTGGTGATGTTCAGAAACATGCAAAACGTTAAGTTACTAGAAACATTTTACTGATAGAAAATGCTCTTTGTGATGCTATTTTGATGAAACTACAATTTCACATTTTAAGCCATTCTCACCTTCAAGTAATTTGGAGAGATTCTCTGAACAGGAGACTCCAAAGAAATTGTGGGGCAATTGCGGGACAATCTAGAGAGAACAGTCATACAGCAACTATTTGACTCAATAACACACCTGATCTCTGTGAGACACAATTAAAACGGGAGCAGCATGACGACAACCTGAGGGAAATGGTAGATTAGCAAAATGCTAAAATAGAATCAAGCCACTGTAGTGACAGAGACAACAGCTGTTGTTGGTGCATCACTATTGGTTATTATACCAATGCAATGACTATGGTTTCATATTAGTTTCTCTGTCAATGGAAGAAGCGACAAGATGTTATATTGCACACTTGTCATGGTGGCACTTTCAAACATTGTCTTTCAAACAACTAAAAGGCACTGGAGTTGCCTTTTCACTTTCATGAAAAATAAAATAATCTTTTTACATTTTATTCATATAAGATTAATAAAATATGTTCTACAAAATCATATCTATTTGCTTGCATTGTTAATATTGACCACTCCTGTAGCTGTGTTTCCACATTCCCTTTCAGAACTACTTTTACATATGAAATCATCCTACAATGTCCTAGACATTACCGAAGATTGACATTTCAAAGGAAGACACTCAATAGTCTTGGACTTGATCGTTGGAACATCCATTCTAGCGCATGTGTCTTTATTTTCCATGTCTAACCAGGCATTGATTTAATTACACGTCTTTATTAGTCAGATGCAGAGTGCTGTATCATACTGAAGGAATGATGTTTGGGTCCTACTGCTCACAGGATTTCAAGTCAAGACTCCAGCATTAAAACATACTTCCAAGAAACAGAAACAAAAAACTTAATGATCTTTTCCCAAGAAAAATAGCTTCTAGTTCAGATATTTTTAATGGATATATCAGTCGAAAGCTGCATTTGTCAGTAATACCTTTTTAATTCAAATGTATTTTTCTCGGAATACAGTGTTTGACCAGGGGTTGATAGAGGGCATGGCTGGTATTTTGATTTGTGTCAAAGCCTGGTAAAAATACACTCTCACCTTGTCAGCTAGTTAAAACAACAATCAAATATGAAAGACTTGCTTCTCCTCTTATCAGTGGTGTAGCGTAGTTTCGTGGGACCACCCGTCTGAGGGGTTGGGGGACCCCAAAGCTTGTGACCCCTGGCCTTGTGGGGGCTGATGGAGTGTGAATTGATCTCGGTTTTGTCATGTTCAGATGAGGAATTCCCTCTCTCATTGTGGTTGAATTGACCAGAACTAATTAACCCATAATCTTTTATTAATGTTACAAAATATATATGTTAGATTTTTGGGGAATATTTAGCCTATGAAACAAATGTAACAAGTCATCCATTCCAACCACCTTTGTCCCTTCAACAGTAGAATGGCCGTCCCCAGCAACAGGCCAATGGCAGGGTGGCTAAGCACCTCTCTGAGGTCATAACCGTATCACTGTGTCTCTCTGACGCTCAGATGAACCTTTTTAATGGACCAGTAACCCCTGCACCTCTGTGCGCCAACCACAGGAAGAGACGGATTGGAAAACAGATCAGGGGACTAACACAATGCAGTGTCTGGTCTACTGGAGTTAGATATTATCCTGTCCATGACGACCTACTGTGTATTGTGTGAGGCGAGAGCTCCACACAGTCTGGAGCCCAACCACCAGCTGGGCCGGGGATCTCCCACTACCCCTCAACACCGCAGACTCTGGAAACAGCTGTTTGTCCCAGAGGAGGACCACACTCCAGGTGTGATTGGCCAGGTACCAGTTCTCCACTGAATAAAAATGTCCTACATTTTAGTAATGCCTTTTCCTAGATGGTTAGTAGATAGGACAAAGAAATTGAATAAGAAAACATGAAGCAAATACATTATGAAGCAAATACATTATGAAGCAAATACATTATAAAGCAAATACATGAAATGCATGAAATACTCTTTGTTTCCTTCTCTTCTTCAGAGGGGGGAAGGTGCTGGGGAGATGTTTGAAATCGCTGAGTATTCGGGAGAGATACGTGCGTTACAGAAGCTGGACAGCGAGTAGAAGGCCTTCTATGTTCTCCAGGCTCAGGCCCTCGCTAGGAAGTCCAACGAACCCGTGGAGCCCCAGTCAGAGTTTATCATCAAGGTCCAGGACATCAATGACAACATTCCCCAGTTCCATAACGAGCCCTGTGTCTCCAGCATCCAAGAGATGTCTCCCATGGGTATGTTCGACAGCATAAATATGCAAATAATACGGTGTCCATATTAGGACAGCCTCAGTCCCAGCAGAAGTTTGAAACACAAGGCTGTCCTAACATGGACTCTGGTAGTTACATTTAAATTAGGTATAGAAACCTTAGTTAAGGGATCTGATGTATTTTCCTGAGCACCTGAAGTCACCTGCACCTGTACCTTGAAAAGCATTTGAAATGATTACATTTTAATTATGCATTTGGATAATGGGACATCTAAGTAGAGGAATCAAATGTAGGCAAGTCAGTTAAGAACAAATTCTTATTTACAATGACCGCCTACCCCGGCCAAACACGGACGACTCTGGGCCAATTGTGCGCTGCCCTATGGGACTCCCAATCACGGCCGGATGTGATACAACCTGGATTCAAACCAGGGACTGTAGTGACGCCTCTTGCAGTGAGATGCAGATGCAGTGCCTTAGACCACTGCGCCACTCAGGAGCAGGTGCAGGTGGTACTGGTCCATTAAAATGTATTGTATTTTACTGAGCACCTGAAGTTGTTGAAGTTCCTCACATGGCACAGGGGATTTCAGACAGGTTTGAAATGTACCTTGAAGAGCATTTGAAATGAATCAATTGTTTCATCACATCTCATTTAAAATTATGAAAGAATATAAAGGGAGGGTATATGGCTGTTCTCCGTTGCCCTTTCAGGAAGATGAAAGTATTGGTTTAGGTATCATACTTATAAATCCCTCAAATGATTTATTTTTACTTAAATAATGTTATCATTACCAGTGCCATTTCATAGCGCAAGCATTACCATTTCAATTTATATGTAATCTGCCCTGCAGAATAATATCTTTCTTGTATTAAATCATAATGCATTTGACTTTGAGAGAGAGCGAGAGAAAGAGAGAAACAGAAAGTAGCAACCCGGCTGAGAGAGAGACAGAGAGAGAGAGAGAGAGAGAGAGAGAGAGAGAGAGGGAGAGAGGTCACTAGAAGAAATAGAGATATACATGTAGATTGAAAGAGAGGAACAGAGAAAGATAGTGATAGAGAGAAATGAGAAGAGAGAATGACATGAAGTGATAGAGTGAGAAAGAGAAAGAATGGTAAAGAGAGATGCCATGGCGGGTATTGGAGAGGTTGTCAAGCACACCTGCTCAGCCTCGGTTCCTAGTGAAAGGCCACAGTGAGCGTTGGATGCCCTACCCCCTCCTTCTGCACCCGAGCCAGGCAGACATACCCGAAGGGACCGTGGCATAGTCACTTTATTTCCCCATCGGCTGCTGGAGGCGGGCTGGGAGGCTGCAACCTTAGCCAAGCCTGCCTATGTGATCCTTTCCTCCCCTCACAGGGACCACTGTGGCCCAGGTGACAGCCACAGATGCGGACAATCCCCTGGTTGGAAACAACGCTAAGCTCATCTGCTCTATCCTTGTGGGGGAGCCCTACTTCTCTGTGGAACCCAAGACAGGTATAGTGGAGAGATATACTGTAGAGACATTCACATGGGTCCATACATGCCTCAAAATAAGGCAATGTGTGTGTGTGTGTGTGTGTGTGTGTGTGTGTGTGTGTGTGTGTGTGTGTGTGTGTGTGTGTGTGTGTGTATGTGTGTGTGTGTGTGTGTGTGTGTGTGTATATCTGTTTGTGAGACCACTGGATGAATTGAATCATTCACACATGAAAGGACATTTGTCATGACCTTTAGAAACAAACCTGGCCTTCTCTGAGATAAACCCCTCTAAATGAATACCTGAGATAAACCCCTCTAAATGAATACCTGAGATAAACCCCTCTAAATGAATACCTGAGATAAACCCCTCTAAATGAATACCTGAGATAAACCCCTCTAAATGAATACCTGAGATAAACCCCTCTAAATGAGGGGAAGGTATCAATTACTCTCAAATATGAAAACAGGGACAGCAGGTATGCCTTTCATACATTTTGAAGTCTTTATTTTTTTTCTCGAAATATTTTGATTCAAATATCAATATAATATTGTCTAAAAATAATATTGTGATATGTTACTGTATCGATTTTTTACCCCATTATAATAATATCTCACATACTGACTAATACCCTGTTATGTGTAAGATGGTTTTGAAACTCAGGGATTGGCTGTCTGTTCTTTATGCTTTGGGTAGTCTGTTTTCTGTTGAGTGTCCAACACTTACACTTGTGGTAGAGATTTACTTGAAGACTTTTTTATTTTACTTGAAGACATTTTATAATCGTCTTATTGGAGTTGGGCCAGGATTACAGCATATAGACCTGACATGACTTATGTGTGCCTCACCTTCCATTTCCACAGACAACAAATTATTTCTGTTGTTATTCTTCCGCACTACTGCAGACACCCTTGACTGGCTATTCAGCCGCACAGGAAACTACTATAAACTTTGTATACAATAAGTACAAGGACAGTCCTTGTTTATTTCTTAAAGGCATGTGAAAATGACAAAGAATGTCTTGACAAAGGTTCCTTATCCAACACACTGTGTCTGTCTGTGAAGCAGAATACATTTAACAGATGTATATATTAACCTATTTCAGTGGACTCTCCTTGGACTCCTTTCCCCTGTTTTGTAGTCGGCTGCGGTGGGCACCACAGTGGGCAGGATCATGGCAGACAATGGTGACGTGGACATCAATGCCAGGATGAACTACAGCCTAGATGACCTGGACCTACCTTCAAGGTCCAAACGGATCCAGTCACACAGGAAGGGGTGGTCATGGTGGCCAAGGTGAACACAGATAAAACACTGTACTGTACTTTAGCCACCAATGCAATGTGTTAAGAGAGACTGAGAGACTGAGACTATTCTAATATGGACGTCCGTACACCTATTGACTTCTTTATGCTTGATGTTTGTCATATATTTTTACCAGACGTTCCAGTCTGCTAATACAGGACAATCAAAGGCCCCAGAGCACTACTTTTGTGATTATTATTATTTTTATACAGTGCCTTTGGAAAGTATTCAGACCCCTTGACGTTTTCCACATTTTGTTACGTTACATCCTTATTCTAAAATGTATTCCATTGTATTATTTCCCTCAATCTACACACAATACAACATAATGACAAAGCAAAAACTGTTTTTTGGAAATGCTTGCTAATTTATTAAAACGTAAAAAACTTGGAAATTTGGAATATTACTCATTCAAGGGTTGCTTTATTTGCAACATTTTTTACATTGTAGTGTCACGGTTGCGGTTAGACAGGAGAGACCTGGTGGAAATCACTGAACATAAATAGGTTTCACACAGAACATAGAGATATCCAGAGAGGTCTCTGGACACTAAACCTGAAAACCATAAAGGTTTCCAGAGACCTCTCTGAACATAAAACCTTACATGTAGAATAAAAGTGAAGACATCAAAACTATGACATAACACATATGGAATCATGTAGTAACCAAAAAAGTGTTAAACAAATCAAAATATATTTTATATTGTTCAAAGTAGCCACCCTTTGCCTTGATGACAGCTTTGCACAGTCATGGCATTCTCTTAACCAGCTTCATGAGGACCGCCACAGGAATGGAAGACCCAGTTGCCTCTGCTGCAGAGGATAAGTTCATTAGAGTTACAAGCCTCAGAAATTGCAGCCCAAATAAATGCCACACAGAGTTCAAGTCAAAGGCACATCTCAACATCACCTGTTCAGAGGAGACTTGCTGCAAAGAAACCACTACTAAAGGACACCACTAAGAAAAAGATACTTGATTGGGTCAAGAAACATGAGCAATGGACATTAGACCAGTGTAAATCTGTCCTTTGGTCTGATGAGTCCAAATTTGAGATTTTTGATTCCAACCGCCTGTGTCTTTGTGAGACTTAGATTAGGTGAACAGATGATCTCTGCATCTGTGGTTCCCCCGTGAAGCATGGAGGAGGAGGTGTTATGGTGTAGGGATGCTTTGCTGGTGACAATATCTGTGATTTATTTCGAATTCAAGACACAATTAACCAGCAGGGCTACCAAAGAATTCTGCAGTGATACACCATCCCATCTGGTTTGCGCTTAGTGGGACTATCATTTGTTTTTCAACAGGACAATGACCCAACACACCTCCAGGCTGTGTAAGGGCTATTTGACCAAGAAGGAGAGTGATGGAGTGCTGCATCAGATGACCTGGCCTCCACAATCATCCAACCTCAACCCAATTGAGATGAAAATGTTTTCTCATCAATCTACGCACAATACCCTATAATGACCAAACAGTTTTTTAAACATTTAGCAACTTTATTTCAAATAAAACTCGGAAATAACTTATTTACATAACTATTCAGACCTCAGGTGCATCCTGTTTCCATTGATAATCCTTGAGATGTTTTTACAACTTGATTGGAGTCCACCTGTGGTCAATTCAATTGATTGGAGATGATTTGGAAAGGCACACACCTGTCTATATAAGGTCCCACAGTTGACAGTGCATGTCAGGGCAAAAACCAAGCCTTCTGGGTAGAAGGGCCTTGGTCAGGGAGGTGACCAAGAACCCGATGGTCACTCTGACAGAGCTCCAGAGTTCCTCTGTGGAGATGGGAGAAGCTTCCAGAAGGACAACCATACCGGCAGCACTCCACCAATCAGGCCTTTATGGTAGAGTTGCCAGATGGAAGCCACTCCTCAGTAAAAGGCACATGACAGCCAAAAGACACCTAAAGCACTCAGATAATGAGAAACAAGATTCTCTGGTCTGATGAAACCAAGATTGAACTCTTTGGCCTGAATGCCAATCGTCATGTCTGGAGGAAACCTGGCACCATCCCTACGGTGAAGCATGGTAGTGGCAGCATTATGCTATAGGGATGTTTTTCAGCGGCAGGGACTTGGAGACTGGTTAGGATTGAGGAAAAGAAAGTTTAGATAGATCCTTGATGAAAATCCTGCTCCAGAGCGCTCAGTACCTCAGACTGGGGCGAAGGTTCACCTTCCAACAGGACAACGACCCTAAGCACACTGCCAAGACAACGCATTAATGGCTTCAGAACAAGTCTTTGATTGTCCTTGAGTGGCCCAGCCAGAACCCAGACTTGAACCCGATCAAACATCTCTGGAGAGAATAGCTGTGCCGCGACGCTCCCCATCCAACCTGACAGAGCTTGAGAGGATCTGCAGAGAAGAATGGGAGAAACTCCCCAAATACTGGTGTGCCAAGCTTGTAGTGTCATACCCAAGAAGACTCAAGGCTGTAATCGCTGTCAAAGGTGCTTCAACAAAGTACTGAGTAAAGCGTCTGAATACTTATGTAAATGTGATATTTCTGTTTTTGCTTTGTCATTATGCGGTATTGTGTGTAGATTGATGAGGAATAACAACAATTCTAACTATTTTAGAACAAGTCTGTAACGTAACAACATGTGGAAAAAGTCAAGGGGTCTGAATACTTTCCGAATGCTCTGTACACACATATACATATATATATACATATATTTTTTATATATATTTTCCTTTATTATTTTCCCCTAACCCTACCCACCCCTCTCCTAATTGAAGTAAACTAATGGACAACAACAATTAGGCTTTTACTTCCAGCTTATATATACTATATACATTTTATGGACACAATGCACTTTACAACAGTTATCTTTTAGTTGTTTTTAATCCCATCCTTCAGCTCCCATCTTTCCCCCAACACCATCCATTTTCTTTTCAATTTGCTGTATATATTTCAACTGTGCTGTGATGTTTCACACAAGTTCTGAACCTTCTCATAGTTTCTACAGATTGTAAATTAAAATGTATTAAATTAAAGATAAACAATTTAGCTAAAAGTATTATTATAATATTGATCAACTGAATGACTAGCTCCAGGTAAAATTGTAAGAATTACTTGTTTTGTCCATCACTCCAGTGAAAGTGAATAATCTATGGTTTCTAGATGCAGCTGCCTTTAAGCCCACCCCACATCAGCCTGAAATCCAAACCCAAAGGTGTCAAGACTTGAGAGAGCAATTTGAGAAATTGAGAGCAAAAAAATGTACAATGATATGTGACTATTGATGGTTGACAATTCAATGTGTTTAAATAAATAATTTACACGTTTAAATCACATTTCTTTGCTTACAGTTCTATATGATCTGTGATGATGTTCTGCACGCTCAAAGTCACACTTGCAAGCTCTCAAATTTAATTTATGCTCTCGACTGGCCTGTGCACCCGTAGGACCCGTCCACTACTCCTGTTCACTCGTGGGACCCGTCCACTACTCCTGTTCACTCGTAGGACCCGTCCACTACTCCTGTTCACTCGTAGGACCCGTCCACTACTCCTGTGCAATCGTGGGACCCGTCTACTACTCCTGTTCACTCGTGGGACCCGTCCACTACTCCTGTTCACTCGTAGGACCCGTCCACTACTCCTGTTCACTCGTAGGACCCGTCCACTACTCCTGTTCACTCGTGGGAACCGTCCAATACTCCTGTTCACTCGTAGGACCCGTCCACTACTCCTGTTCACTCGTAGGATCCGTCCACTACTCCTGTTCACTCGTAGGACCCGTCCACTACTCCTGTTCACTCGTGGGACCCGTCCACTACTTCATCGACCACATTTATTTTCTCTTAACTCAGTGTTTGCTATTGATGTTTCACCGTCTTGCTTCAGTTCAACTTTTGAATCGGATTTGGCTCCATATAAATGTGACATAATTGGAAATTTGTAGTTCTGACTATGCTCTTCAAGTGGTGATGATATTAAAACCAAACATTTATTATAGTTATAACATTTATTTAACAATCCCTTGAAAACAGGACGTAGTTGTCTATGATTTTAGCTGAGCTGGGGGTCTCCCAGCTCACAACTGACTGCAGTCCCTATACAGGGGATGGATGTGGAAATGTTTGGGTCATACAAGTTCCTGGGAGTCCATATGGACAACAGGCTGGAATGGGCTGGTAACACCGGGGCCCTGTACAAAAAGGGCCAGAGCCGACTCTACTTTCTGAGGAGGCTCAGGTCCTTCAACGTGTGCAGTAAACTACTGCATACCTTCTACCAGTCTGTGGTGGCCAGTGCCATCTTTTTTGCAGTGGTGTGCTGGGGAGCAAACATCAAAGCCGGTGATGCTTCTCGGGTAAATAAGCTGATCAGGAAGGCTAGCTCTGTCCTGGGGATGAGCCTTGACACTCTAGAGGAGGTGGCGGAGAGACGGATCCTGGCCAAACTGCTGGTCATCATGGACAACGTCACCCACCCTCTGCACGCTATGGTTATGACGCAGAGGAGCACTTTCAGTCACAGACTGATCCCACCACGGTATGCCAGAGAGCGCTACAGGAGGTCCTTCCTGCCGGCGGCTATTAGACTATATAATGCCTCACCGGCGTGCCGTGCCGTCGGCAACATAGATCTGGAACTGTTGGGGTGCTAGGACCTAGTTTAACAATTATGCATCCATCCGTGAGTAACTCTGGTCCGTCAGCACTCATTCACTCAGGACCTATTTATTCATACAGGTCTGTATATACATACTCATGTACAGTTGTTATATCATATCACGTGCAATATTGCTAGTAATTCTTGGACCTAACTTACGTAGGCATTCACTCAGGAATGCATATTAGTATCCTGTCAATTGCACCTTTTCTCATTGCTTTTAGTATATTGAATGTGCAATTGTCTGTAATTAAACCCTGCGTACTAAGGACTGTATTTTAAGGGAATTACTATTATTACCCCAAATGATATCATACACACATTTAGCTATTAATGTATCTCTTCCTGTCATTTACCTGTACAGTTTGTGTAACCATGCAAGTATTCACTTATCTGTAAATATAAGTGTATATTTACCTGTACAGCTAATTTAACCATGCAAAATGTTCACTTACCTGTTCATTTACCCAGTCTGTCTATTAAGTAAACTATTATTACCCTCGCTCATATCATACGCATTTTTAGCTACTGAAGTATTTCTCTGCCATCGACCTGTATAGTATAGTTAACCATCCAACATCCACCAATGTATAGTGTACATATTCAGCCAACCACCCATACTATGCTATGTCTATTTTATAGCTTTTATTTTTTTGCACTCCAGATATCTTGTATTTCTATACTTTTTCATACTGCCGCTCTATGTATCATGTACCGTGTGTCTGTCTTTTGTGTACTTTCGTTGTGGCATTTTGCACCTGCCCTGTGTTTTGTTGTAGCTGCTTGACAATGAACTTTCCCCCCCCCCCCCGGCTGATCAATAAAGTACCTATCTATCTATCTATCCTTGCTCCTCTGCAGCCAGATTGAACGCTCTGCACCGTATTGTGACGTTTTATTGATAACGACCTATTGGAGGCCTTCACAGATAGTCTGTTTGTTTTTACTCAGATGTTTTGGAATGGTATTTTATTAAGATACAAAGCATTCCTAGAAACATTCACCTGACAATATCATTCTCAACAATTATTCCTACTGTTTTGTTGTTGTATTGCTGTCCTGTCATACTGGGCTTTGTTCGAGCCCTTTGTTGGATATCTGACGGTGGAAATACATTTTTTTACAGTTTCCTCAAATTATCTTTTGATGGAATCGCTGTGCTTTGTCTGCTCAACTATGAGAAACCAGCGCTATGCATTGCTCGCTAACTGTGTGTCATGGTGATTTATCTTCCAGATATTCCATTCACAAAAGCAGCGATATCAGAAAAGCTTTCAAAATAGACCCAAACAATGGCACCGTAACTGTTGCGAAACCTTTGGACCGTGAGGAAGCAGCCTGGAACAGTCTAACCATATCAGCCAAAGAAACACGTAAGGAGAATCGCTCTCATACACAATACAACTAAGTATCAATAATACAGAGAAAAGCACATCATTATCAACTATGACGGCAAACAAAGAAAAATCAATAGTGTACATTTAACTCTGAAAGTGTAAAATGTACAACAAGATGAACTTGTGGATACATTTTTATGACTGTGTATAAAGGAAGTTGCTAACAAGATCTAGCACAATTGCTAACACGTTTTTCTTTAGTTTTTTTTCACCTTGTCAGCTCGAGTGTTTGAAACAGCAACCTCTCGGTTACTGGCCCAGTAACCTCTCGGTTGCTAGGCTACCTGCCCACCTGATAAAGGGCGTCATTGCACTCATTTAACTCAATTGTGATGTTTGCATAGCTCTACTGTAGAGTAATAAGCAACACCTGCAGTCTAAAACATAACACTTGATTTCGAGTCAACTGGACTCACTCTGCTTAGTGCTGGCACTGTTACAGTGAGAAAGTGTAAGAAATTAACACCTTTACTGTTACAGTAAAAATTAACATTTTGTTTTAACACTGTATGGTGTACAGCCTAATTTGCATATTTCCCAGGGTGCCTTTTCTGTTTGTGTAAATTGTAGAGGTAACACCCATGACTGTATTTTTTAATAACAGAGACATGGTTGTTGAATTATTTCCTTTTAAAGCCCTGTGACTTTCACTACTTGAGTTTCCAGGCAAATGTTATCATTAAAATTCAGCTCTATGACAATACATTATATGTTTCATAAGGCCTTACTTTGATAGCCTAGTTGACAACCTGGTTTACTTTAACACGGTGGTGTTAGGAAACTCCCAGTTTAGAGGCCAAAACAGGCCTGTAAATCACATTATGTTGGCTTGCAAAGAGTTTGTGTAATTCCTATTGAAATCCAGCCAGAGTTATGATATCCAACAGTTGGAAGTTTGTTTCATCCACAACCTGAAATTCAGAGCGACTGTCAAGATTAGGAAATATGAAAACATTTAAACCTAAATCATTTAAACCAGAACAACGAATTCAACGGATGTAAGTAACTAACTGATTGGATTAGTTTAGAAAAATGTATGTTATTTATCTTTGTCTAGCATAAGATTAACCAATCAATCAATTTACATGCAAAAACACAGATATTAATAACAATCCTAAAACAACTACTTGCTGTAGAGCATGCTGGGAAATATGATAATGATGGGTGTGGTTTTGATGGGACTGTTTTACTCTACGCAGAGTAAAACAATATCATTGTTTATTAAGACCAACACTGGCGTTCTTTTACACCACTGAGTTACACTGAAAAATCAACACTGGGGTTCTTTTACACCACTGAGTTACACTGAAAAATCAACACTGGGGTTCTTTTACACCACTGAGTTACACTGAAAAATCAACACTGGGGTTCTTTTACACCACTGAGTTACACTGAAAAATCAACACTGGGGTTCTTTTACACCACTGAGTTACACTGAAAAATCAACACTGGACAATTTGCTGTGCATGCGCTATGACAGGCAATAACTTACTTATACAATGAAACATCTTCAACTAGCCTCAAACAAAGCACAATGTTCAACTCTACTGAAAGGGTCTAAACTGTTTTTGTGGCTTTCATTTTGTCCAATATCATGTCTGATTTGGGATTATATCCCATCTGCTTTGGGAACAAGCAATGAAACACACATTTGTGCCAACGTTGTAATTACACTTTGGATGATGTATCAATACACCCAGTCACTTCAAAAATACAGGTGTCCTTCCTAAGCAAGGAGGAAGGAAACCACTCTGGGATTTCACAAAGAGGCCAATGGGGACTTTATAACAGTTAAATAGTTTAAACCTGGTTCAGTCTGCTTTCCACCAGACAGTGGGAGATGAATTCACCTTTCAGCTGGACAATAACCTAAAACACAAAGCCAAATCTACACTGGAGTTGCTTACCAAGAAGACAGTTTTGACTTAAATCTGCTTGAAAATCTATGGCAAGACCTGAAAATTGTTGTCTAGCAACGATCAACAACCAATTTGACAGAGCTTGAAACATATTGAACACCCAGAAAGACTCACAGCTGTAATCACTGTCAAAGGTGACTCAGGGGGTTGAATACTTATCCAGTCAAGATATATTAGTGTTTTCTTTTTCATCAATTTATTACAAATGTTCGAATTTTCTTCCACTTTGACATTACAGAGTATTTCGGGGTAGGAATTTTCCGATACTCAGAGAGAATCATTGTCAGCAGAGTTAGGTAGCCTACTTTCTAAATGAAATCAGTTACTAGTTACCTGTGCAAAATTGTAATCAGCAACATAACTTTTTGATTACCCAAAATCAGTAACATAATCTGATTACATTGTGTTACTTTTAGACTACTTTCCCCTTATCATTTTAGCAGATGCTCTTATCCAGAGCAACTTACAGTAGTGAATGCATACATTTTCATAGTTGTCCCCTGTGGGCATCGAACCCACAACCATAGTGTTGCGAGCGCCATACTCTACAATCTGGGACTGAGAGGCATTAGACGAAGACATAAATGTATGTTACCAATTGAACAACATCTATTGCAGGACAATATTAAAAAACTTTTGACTGGTACTGTATATATAATTCATAAATCCCAAAATGGATGTAACAATTACAGATTGCCCCTTTAAGTCTATCAAAAAATGTGTCATCATAGTGTTCTCTGATTGGTGGTCATCATTTGGTGTGTCATCATAGTGTTCTCTGATTGGTGGTCATCATTTGGTGTGTCATCATAGTGTTCTCTGATTGGTGGTCATCATTTGGTGTGTCATCATAGTGTTCTCTGATTGGTGGTCATCATTTGGTGTGTCATCATAGTGTTCTCTGATTGGTGGTCATCATTTGGTGTGTCATCATAGTGTTCTCTGATTGGTGGTCATCATTTGGTGTGTCATCATAGTGTTCTCAGATTGGTGGTCATCATTTGGTGTGTCATCATAGTGTTCTCTGATTGGTGGTCAACATTTGGTGTGTCATCATAGTGTTCTCAGATTGGTGGTCATCATTTGGTGTGTCATCATAGTGTTCTCAGATTGGTGGTCATCATTTGGTGTGTCATCATCGTGGTCTCTAGTTAAATAAAGGTTAAATAAATACATAAAATAAAAGTCTCTGATTGGTGGTCAGACTCGTTCAGGTGGAACAAACTTAAACTTGCTCCTTTTTTTCAACGCTGATTTGAACGTCTTTGAGAAAACAGAGAAGTGTCAAAGATTTTTTCAGCAAACATCCTTTCTGAATTTCTGACCGACCAAGGTCGAATACAGATAGATGCTCTGACTGTCATTCAAACTGGCCTAGCTTTCATAGATGTGTGATGCTGTCCTAATATGGATACCATACATATCTTTAAGCTATCAAATCATGTTTGCTTCTCAGCCAGCATCTCCTGATCCAGCACAGACAACAGTGCTAGCATCCTGGCACGGTGGAGGTTGTTCACCCGTAGGGGCCGTACCCAGTACATGCTACCCATGGTGGTGGTGGACAGTGGCTCCCCAGCCCTCTCCATTACCAGTACCCTGACCATCAGCGTGTGCAGCTGCCGGACACTGCCCCACACGCGGGGTGGAGGCCCTGGTCTTCTCCATGGGGTTCAGCCTCCAGACCCTACTGGGCCTCCTGGTCTGCCTGGCAACACTCACAGGTCAGTGACACTGTACCCTTGGAATGGCCATATCTGAGATGTTATATGATGGGTATATTTTGAATGTATTTCTGACTGTCTTTCAACAGAACGGTTGTGTTAGTATGAGCATGTGCAGTTCCACATAAACCTGGCAAGTAGAAAGTGTGTGGCTATACAGTTGGATATCTTCTAAATGTATCCCACTCTCATTAATAATAGTAATAATTTACTCAAACTCACCAGTGTTCCCTAAACACAAATACTAAACATCTAAATGCTTAGCAAAGCACAATAATGTTTTCAGCTAGTGATGTGCTTATTTGTGGCAATGCTTCAATAACAATGCTATCATGGGGCATTGATGGGTTTGCAGTAGTGAAGAGCTTAATTATGACCTCTGCTGTTTTGGGTAATCCCTATGCCCATCACATGAAATATTAATAGCAATGCTTACTGGGCTAACATCCCCTCATATGAGTGCAATACCCCATGAAAACAAGACAATAAGCACTCCACTACTGCTATCACTAGGTCTTCAGGCTTAAAAGCACACTGAAAGAGTGTAACCCAGTACAAAATGTTTTACTGGGTTGTGACACACAGCAACCCAAGAGTCAACACACAGGAACTTTATATAAACACACTGAGGAAAATGAACATGGGGATGAAAAGTGGGAAATGTAGTGGTTCTGTAATGGACAGAAACAGAGGTAATAAATACACACATGCATAACGAATACACCAGGACACAAATGCACAAATACAGAATCTCAGAGAGTTTGAGAGGCAGGTTCATGTTACCCCTAGACTCTCAGGCTCCGGTGGTGGGGGAGGAGGAGTGGAGTGTGTAGATCAGCGTTGTGAGGTGCTGATAACCGTCACCAGCAGGTAGTTTGTTACACGCACTAAATGATTTCTTCCTTCGGATACTGTATGAGGTGAAATAGACTTCATATCAAATGTTATTTTACAGTATTGGCAGAAATGATGGTATCTATTTTTCCCTCTTGTTTCTGTAGTAGCAGAATCTTACCTCTTTCTCTTAAAAATGAAGCACTTTCAAAGTTTGGAAAAGTAACATAGACATTTATTACGAAAGCAACAAAAGCCGAGGAGCCCCCGGAGACTTCTGCTCCTCCCAGAATCCTTTGCGCTTTTTATACTATGTCTTTACGTAGCATACATAGCCCCTCCCTCACGGGTCGGCTTATTAACTCCCCTTAACAGTCGTCCACTATCGTTTCAAAACCTTTCAACTCTGGCTCGTCTACCCCCTCTTCCTGCCAACCGTTAAATACAAATTCAAGATACGAAACTGTGAAACCATAATGGCGACCCCTTAGTAATGGTGTGAAGGCAACCAGACACACACTCATAAATCTCAACATACATGGACCCAAATTCTTAGTGCCTGTTACAACCTGGTACAACCACAGCACAATACAGACACTGTTCTATTCAACTATTCTAGTCCTTATATTATATTATAGCTAATGTGTGTCTAAGTGAACCCCATAAAACCATATGATCATCTTCTCTTGGGCTTTACTGACTGCTCTAACCCACCCTATTATTTGCAGTGCAAAAGTGTGCATACTTAATCCAGACCTGAAATGCCCTTCTCTCAGTTTGCCTGTCTGTGTGTTTAAAGCATTGTGATATCCTTCTGGTTTGTGTCTCTAGTGCTGTCCATTCCAATGCTGATGCTGAGGAGACACAGGAGGAAACCGCAGGAGAGCCTGGAGGAAACCGGAGGAGAGACTGGGGGAAGCGGATAAGGAGCTGGAGCTGCCTACGAGGGTCTCAGAGAAGCTGCTTCACGACGGAGAACTAGGGGGCAGAGGAGGGGGTTACCTGGGGGGATTCTGTCAGCCTGCGGTTCCCCTCCGTCCCCAGCCTCGCAGGAGGGACAGGAGGCTCCGCAGAGAGGAGGTGGTGGCCAGTATCAGAATGTCCATGTCCCTCCGCCACTCCCACATCATCGGCCCCGAGGACAACATCTTCAAACAGTTTATCATGGACAAGTTGGATGAAGTGGATCAGGACCCCTACGTGCCAACATTTGACTGCCTGAGGACCTACGCCTTTGAGGGGACAGGGTCGGCCACGAGGTCCCTCAGCTCCCTGGAGTCATGGGACTTTATGGAAGTTGACCAGCGTCCCCGGGACCTTGGATCACGTCTTGTCAGACTGACCCTCTGGCTTGGGGGAGCAGAAGAGGAGACAACCTTCTGAACAGCTAACAGTAATGGGCCTCTGTACGTCTATGTAGCTACAATAGTCATTTACAACATTAACAATGTCTACACTGTATTTCTGATCAGTTTGATAAATTGCTTTTCTTTCAAAAACAAGGACATTTCTAAGTGACCCTAAACATTTTAATGTTAGTGTATATATACGAAATGCAAGCTCTTTATTGGTAGTCTGTTGTGAATTTATAACTATAACTATAACTTTACAAACTTCAATACAGCCTTTAACCATTTATCTTTCTGAACTATATTTTCACAAATATATGGATTTAATTTCTGTTCAGAGTCTCAGACCTAAATTCCTCCTCTGAAAAGCGTGAGATCAAGGCTGTCCCATCAGAAATGTGAGGCATGCACATACTGCGTGTCATAGT
Organism: Thymallus thymallus; assembly: GCA_023634145.1. NCBI lineage: Eukaryota > Metazoa > Chordata > Actinopteri > Salmoniformes > Salmonidae > Thymallus > Thymallus thymallus. The sequence continues at coordinate 2,351,636 of CM042418.1, forward strand.
GCTCTGTGCTTTCTGATGAGTCATCCAACACCTCATCACTGGACTGCAATCAGACCATAGGGTGGGCCACACAGACATCACTCCTCACTTCACCCTTCAGACAACATGTATACACCATAAGTGGTAGAGTAATGGGAGAAAAACAGCAATGAAACGATGGACAAAATATCTCAAGGAGAAAGTACAATATGTAAGTGCTCTCTTAAGGCCTGTGGTACCTGATGTCTGCTTGAGGGATCCGAGTTTCTCCTCTCTTTAGTTTGGAGTAGGAAATGGCTGCTTGGAGCTGTATTGTAGGTGCTGAATGCTGCAGTTGTGGTTGGTTCTAGGCAATATCCAGGTGATAAGGGCACCTACCTCCTCCTCCTCATCAGCTAATTGGACTGTTTGCTGTATAAGAAGGTCAATGTGGACTCCGAAAAGCTGCAATCAAAACTTTGTTGTAGCAAGCGGTAGGGATCAGTCCAAGAAAGACAGCTTATGATGTGAAGAGAAGGGTCCTCTGTAAAAATTACTGTTCATATGGAGCCTGGAAATACACCTTTCACAGGAGCCTATGAACACTGTTGGACAATCTCTCCGAAGATTCCAATTAAATTAAAGTTGAGTCTCACAAATGGTTTTCAGTAGACAGAGCAGGTGACGCAACGTGTCATTTTCGTCTTTTTCAAATCAAACACCTCACTACCATTCAATATGTGACACATTGGTTTTACCGTTTTTTCAAACTGCCTTAGCCTCTAAAGTCTTTCAGCCCATGAGGACATTTAACCTTCCAGTTGGGTTTTGTCAGTTCCCATGCTGCATATCCCGGCTAATTTAACACAACGCTCCCTTTCTTTATGTAAGTCTGTCCATTTAACAACCATGTGAAAGGGTTCACACTGTCAACAGTACAGGTCTGTTGCTGCCATTGATTATCAATTCAGCTCTTCTTTCAAAAATAACTGCCAATCTTATCATAGGAGCCGACGCCGAAAGGCTTTTCATTTTTATAGCATTCATAGGAGAGACCAGAGACAGCTGTTTGATGGAGAAAAAGCAGCGCCAGTGCATGGTTTTCTCTTTAGAAGAAAAATATTATAGGTCTTCAAATGGGAAAACTTTCATGTAGAATTTTCTCAGTCATGGTTTGAGATTCATCATCACCTGCTCATAATAGCGTGGTTTATCCACTTCTGCATGTTCATAGGTGTAATGAGATCTGGATGAAGAGCTATTAGCGACATTTCTCATATTTCTCTCTGAGCCATAAAAGTGACATGCCGTTCTCAGACATGTAGCATGAAATGAGTTGTAATAACCAGAGATGCCATCTGCATATGGATGAGATTGAAGTGAGTCTTTATCTATTAGATATTAGATGTGAACAATTTAACACCATGAAGCAACAGTGCATGGAGTTGGGAGTTCTCTTCTAAAAGGAACCAAGGTGAGAATGAATGTGTCTGAATGATTTCTAATGAACGTTTGGCACAACTTGGTGTCTGCCATGTTAATTAATTAAAATAATGTCTGCATTGAATAATGATACATAAGTGTAAGAAAAAGTCCTGCTTCTGGTATCAGAATATTCCAGTTGATCGTTAAATTGAATAAGGCTGATCGGAGACTTTAAAAGTATGAAGCTAAATGTCAATGGAAACACTTCAGCATTAAAATATCTATTCCTAAATAAATATTTAACTAAACTTGGCTAAACTGGCAGTCAGAGTAATATGTTCCTGTCAGAGAGTCCTTTTACTGTACCACTACTGCGACCCCAGCTCTATGTGAGATGGAGTAATACTGTATATGACAGACAATCGTGGTGTAAAGTACTTCAGTAAAAATACTTTAAAGTACTACTTAAGTTTATTTTTTGTGGTATCTGTACTTTACTTTACTATTTATATTTTTGACAACTTTTACTTTTACTTCACTACGTTCCTAAAGAAAATATTGTACTTTTTACTTTTTCCCTGACAACCAAAAGTACTCGTTACATTTTGAATGCTTAGCAGGACAGGAAAATAGTCCAATTCACACACTTATCAAGAGAACATGTGGTCATCCCCACTGCATCTGGCCTGGCGGAATCACTAAGCACAAATGCATATTTAGTAAATCATCTGTGTTGGAGTGTAAACCCCTGGCTATCCGTAAAGTTGGAAAACAAGAAAATGGTGCCGTCTGTTTTGCTTAATATAAGGAATTTTAAGTGATTTATACTTTTACTTTTGATACTTAAGTATATTTTAGCAATTACATTTACTTTTGATACTTAAGTATATTTAAAAACTAATACTTTTAGACTTTTACTGATGTAGTATTTTCTGGCTGAATTTCACTTTTACTTGAGTAACTTTCTATTAAGGTATCTATTATTTTACTCAAGTTTGACTATTGGGTACTTTTTCCTCCACTGCATAAAATACAGTACAACACCATGCAAACGTTCATATTTTAGTATATGCAAGAGCTAAAACCTTGGAGCTAGTTCTTTATGGTGATAGCATTCACAATGTCTGTATTTTCCCTTGCTTTTTGGTTTGGGTTCTCACTGTCACATAACTGAAAACCAAGAACAGTGGCATAATGTGTAATTATTTGTTTATTGTTTAAAATCTGGTTTGTTTGTAATAGTCAAGTTCCATACATTTCGATGAATAATTCATAATTGTAATAGTCAAGTTCCATACATTTCGATTAATAATTAATAATTGTAATAGTCAATTTCCATACATTTTGATGAATAATTCATAATTGGAAGGCAGATCTCTATTTCCCTGTAAAATGCATTCTGCAACACATTTGGTCGAGTCTTACCTCTAGACAGTTACAGACTTTAATATTTGACTGTTTACAAATGTCTTCTAATAAAACCTTGGCTTTGCAGAAATAACTAAAACACTGGGGATACACTAGCCGAATCCACTACTGCAGGTGCTAGTGGATAGTTGAGTCGCCACAGCTTCAGCTCTAGCCTTGCCCTCTAATTTTCATGGTCCTTCGAGCTGGATTCGAATCAGTGAAACTTGTACACACAAGCTTTTCATCAACCATGACCAGAGATGAATTCATTAAAGCCCTTGAATTAAGAAAGAAATACAGTCCATTCATCATTTATACCACAGCTCCTTTACTTAATTTAATATTGTTCTTACCTTTGGTTATGGAATACTACAGACTGTACAGAGTTCAAAGCCCCATTAATAAATACATGTTTTTTTTTTAACCATTATTTAACTAGGCAAGTCAGTTAAGAACATTGTTTTTTTATTTTTATTAATCATTTAGCAGACACTCTTATCCAGAGCAACTTACAGTTAGTTAGTGCATACATGTTCATACTGGTCCCCCATGGGAATCAAACCAACAACCCTTACGTTGCAAGCACCATGCTATACCATCTTAGTTACTCAGAACAAATTCTTATTTACAATGAAGTCCTACCTACAGCTTCAGCCCCTGGAGCAAATTAGAGTTAAGTGCCTTGCTCAAGAACACATTGACAGGTTTTTCACCTTGTCGGCTCAGGTATTCAAACCAGTGACCTTTCGGTTACTGGCCCAACACTCTAACCGCTAGGCTACCTGCCGCCCATATTGCTGTCAGGGCATTCACTCTCTGCTAAAGGGTTGATACTTTCTTATTAAATCAATGTCAGAAAGATGTGACAACTGTTACTGTCTTAATTTTTATGCTTCTACTTTCTGGGTATGGTCTATGCCATGGCATATAAAGGTACTGATGTTGGATATTTCTCTCTCTCTCTCTCTCTCTCTCTCTCTCTCTCTCTCTCTCTCTCTCTCTCTCTCTCTCTCTCTCTCTCTCTCTCTCTCTCTCTCTCTCTCTCTCTCTCTCTCTGCCTCTCTATCACTCTCCCCCTCTCTCTCTATTTCTCTCTCTCCCTCTCTCACACAGACTCTCTCTTTCTCTCTGTCTCTGCATGGCCAGAACACACTGCCTACATGACAATAATTACATTTGACAAAAATAAATAATTCTTACAATAATCTAAACCGCTGTAAATTGGGCTGAAATTGAACAATGAGTTTCGACGCACTTGTAATGTGGCTTAAATTGCATGCCCTTTAAGACAAGGGGGGACGAACCTCCTCAATGTCAGTACACTCCCCTACATGTTGAGTGCTTACTTTGCCTTGCAGTACAAGATCTACCTATCTGCTTAGTATTCATCCACTTCAGTTTTCTAAAGGTTACCAAACCTAATTAGACATTTATGCAGTATCTTCAAAGGTCCCTCTGTTATTAATCATGTGTTAATTCTGAGGACTACATTGACGGCTTGCTTATGCCTTCGAGAGTATACCCCCCCCCCCCCCCCCCCACACACAATATGTGGTGTGGAAGAACTTGATTAGGCCTGGCTTGCAGTTGGCGTTCCAATTCATCCCAAAGGTGTTCGATGGGGTTGAGGTCAGGGCTCTGTGCAGGCCAATCAAGTTCTTCTACACCAATCTCGACACACTATTTCTGTATGGTCCTCGATTTGTGCACAGGGGCATTGTCATGCTGAAACAAGAAAGGGCCTTCCCCAAACTGTTACCACAAAGTTGGAAGCACAAAATCATGTAGAATGTTGTTGTTTGTCCTCCACCAAACTTTACAGTTGGCACAAAGCATTGGGGCAGGTAGCATTCTCCTGGCATCCGCCAATCCCGGATTCGTCCGTCGGACTTCCAGATGGTGAAGCGTGATTCATCACTCCAGAGAACGCGTTTCCACTGCTCCAGAGTCCAATGGTGGTGAGCGTTACACCTCTCCAGCCGATGCTTGGCATTGAGCATGGTGATCTTAGGCTTGTGGGCGGCTACTCGGCCATGGAAACCCATTTCATGAAACTCCCAACGAACAGTTCTTATGCTGATGTTGCTTCTAGAGGCAGTTTGGAACTCATAGATAGATAGATAGATAGATAGATAGATAGATAGATAGATAGATAGATAGATAGATAGATAGGTACTTTATTGATCCCCCGGGGGGGGAAATTTCATTATCAAGCAGCTACAACAAAAACACAGGGCAGGTGCAAAATGCCACAACGAAAGTACACAAAAGACAGATACATGGTACATGATACATAGAGCGGCAGTATGAAAAGGTATAGAAATACAGGATATCTGGAGTGCAAAAAAAAGCTATAAAAGGACATTGCGTAGTATGAGTGGTTGGCTGAATATGTACACTATACATTGGTGGATGTTGGATGGTTAACTATACTATACAGGTTGATGGCAGAGAAATACTTCAGTAGCTAATGCGTATGATATGAGCGAGGGTAATAATAGTTTACTTAATAGACAGAATGGGTAAATGAACAGGTAAGTGAAAATTTTGCATGGTTAAATTAGCTGTACAGTTAGGTATACAGTTATATTTACAGATAAGTGAATACTTGCATGTTTACACAAACTCTACAGGTAAATGACAGGAAGAGATACTTTAATAGCTAAATGTGTGTATGATATCATTGGGGTAATAATAGTAATTCCCTTAAAATACAGTCCTTAGTGCGCAGGGTTTAATTACAGACAACTGCACTTATTGCACATTTGATATACTAAAAGCAATGAGAAAAGGTGCAACTGGCAGGATACTAATATGCATTCCTGAGTGAATGCCTAGGTCCAATAATTACTTACAATATTGCATGTGATATAATATAACAACTGTACATGGGTATGTATATACAGACCTGTATGAATAAGTAGGTCCTGAGTGGATGAGTGCTGACGGAACAGAGTTACTCACGGATGGATGCATAATTGTTAAACTAGGTCCTAGCACCCCAACAGTTCCAGATCTATGTTGCCGACGGCACGGCACCCCGGTGAGGCATTATATAGTCTCATAGCCGCCGGCAGGAAGGACCTCCTGTGGCGCTCTCTGGCACACCGTGGTGGGATCAGTCTGTGACTGAAAGAGCTCCTCTGCGTCATGACCATGTGGCGCTCTCTGGCACACCGTGGTGGGATCAGTCTGTGACTGAAAGAGCTCCTCTGCGTCATGACCGTAGTGAGTGTTGTAACCTAGTACAGACAATTTTTACGCACTACGCGCTTCAGCATTCGTCAGTCCTGTTCTGTGAGCTTGTGTGGACCACCACTTCGCGGCTGAGCCATTGTTACTCCTAGACATTTTCACTTCACAATAACATCACTTACAGTTGACTGGGGCATCTCTAGCAGACTGACTTGTTAGAAGGGTGGCATCCAATGACGGTGCCACGTTGAATGTCACTGAGCTCTTCAGTAAGAAAATTATACTGCCAGTGTTTGACGATTTTATACACCTGTCAGCAACGGGTGTGGCTGAAATAGCCAAATCCATTAATATGAAGGGTTGTCCACATACTTTTGTATATATAGTGTAATTTGAATAATATGCTCAACTATCACTACTTACTATCTAAATCTATCCTAAAATGTCACCAACTCAACAAACTTCTAAATCACACATGCATAGTACTAGGTTCATTCTCTAATCCGTTGATTGGATGGACAACATGTCAGTTCATACTATAAAAAGCTTTGATTGATTGGAGGACATCCTCCGGAAGTCATCATAATTACCACTACGGAAGGAGGTGAGGAGCAAGAGCCTCCTAAGTTTTGTATTGAAGTCAATGTACCCAGAGGAGGACGGAAAATATCTGTCCTCCGGCTACACCAGGTACGGACTGGGAATTAAAAATGCCCCCCACCCCCCCACACAGAGCGATACACCACCACCCACACAAGCCACGCCACACTTTATGTAAACAAGATTACTGAACAATATTTATAACAATAACTTTAGTAAAATAGATGTAAAATAGAACAAGGGGAACGTGTTGCTCTTAGGAGGAGGCTGGCTAGAAGAGCACATATTGGCACAATGGCACTGGCAGCAAGGTGGCAAGAATCTCTGGAACCATCTGACCAGTAAAATAAATAATACAGGAAGAAATTTGTTGGTGAAAAGACTGGTGAGTGGGCAAGTCATAAAATAAATTAAAAATAAACATATTTCCTACCTCCTTAAATTAACCATTTCTGCAGCAGCTCACTTCTCTCAGCAATGCCATCTATATATCCACTGTCCAGGGCCATTAAAACATCTCGCTTAGTATCCATGAGCATAAAAGCCTCCAGGTTCTGTTGAGGTAGAGTGCTCCTGAGCCTACTCTAGATGAATTTCAGAGTAGAGAAGCTTATAAACAAGGCCCAGGATGTGGTATGCGTCAGTCAATAGCTTGTGCTGACTAAGAATACAGTAGCAACACGCTGGACAGTGCTTGGAAGATGAACAGCTCTTGTTCACCATCTCCACCTCGTCTTAATTTCCTTCAGGTCCATGATCCTCCATAGTCCTGGTTGTGTATTCTTCAAATCCCGATTGTTTTAACCTAGTCCACTGTTCTGCCAGATTGGTGTCCATTATCAAGAATTTGATTATGGACACCAATCCTGTATGCACTCTCTGCCCCAGTAAAGGTTTCATCTTGTGCCATCTCTCCAGGCATGGTTATCTTCTTTCGAGCCCTTTTCGTTGGCAGAGTGGTCTCTAACTCCAGCTGTTTCCTAATCCCATTCCTGCAACTAACTGTTGGCCCACTGAACAAATGTGTCTGCAGCTGCCTTGACTTTTTCGAAATCTCTTGCCATTCCTTTCAGCTGCTCCTCTGTAGACAAAACCATACGCTGCGCAGACAGAATGTCCATTCCACTCCACTTTTGAGACTGGTGAGGTGACCTGAAATATTCTGTGGAATATCTGAGCTGTAAGTATTGTTTCATACTTCAGCAACCACTCAATGTATCCTTGTGCCTTGACCCGTGCAGTAGTGTTGATGTTTTTCTGATCTTGTATGGTTGAACGAGTGAGAAGGACATCAACATACAGACCCTCATCTGGATTTCCAAAAGCTCCAAAACCTTATTTAAGGCACAGTCTTTAGCCCACCATCTTGTCTCTCCAATTGGAGGAAGACGTCTGTGTCTCGGGTCCTTGCTCTCCTTCTCCCAAATGTTCATCCTCTGGTAGGATTCACGGAAGAACACAGCTATGTTGTTAATGAGAGAAAGAAAGTGACCCACTTGCCAAAACACTCTGCATAGCACCAAACATGCACTTGATTGGTGGACTTTGCAGAGAGCTCCATCAGTGGAATTACCAATGCACTTGTTGATGTCAAGCTTCATGTTTTCCAGTACTTCACTCAGTACCTGGACAAAGTATTGTCCAGTGGATGCCTCGCATTTCACCACAGGCACAAGCATCTCATGGATGATGTTCGTCACATATCTGACTATGACAGAGCATTGATCTTGTGTTGTAATATCCTGCGTAGTGTCAATCTGGACTGAAAACATACCAGCTTCCTGGATTTCACTTGATGACGTTATCGATGGTAGTCCTTGATAATAGAGTGATAAGAGAGCCTCTGCCCCCTCTTGCAGTTTTTTGCTTTTCTCTATGCAGACAGTGAGATGCTCTTTCATACACAGGTCATACTTTCCCAGCAGAATGATAATCTCTTAAAAGTGTCCATGGTCAATGCTGCTGTCATCTAGCGTATAAGCTGCTTCAGACTGCATGCCTCTGTAGCTCAGACCCCTCTTGTCTATGACTATAATGCACTCTAGCACTTGCTCTCTATGAGCAGACATCTGACTGCCGATGAACAGGCTCTCAATGGTACCTTTAGAGGACCTTTGAAAGTAGGCCTCAGCATAACCTCTATGCATAATGCTCTTCTCATGCTCTTCCACTCTCTGATGGATATGCTTCCAGTCTGCAATTCCATTCATGAAAGGGCTGTTCTCTGTGGGCTTTGCAAATGCCATACAAATGAAGCAGAACAAAGCATGGTTCATTTCACTGTATGACAGCCACTTCCTGTTGGTCCCATTTTTACAAAAGAAAACCTTCTGCACCACAGACACGACTTTTGTTGGGGGTGGAAACTAAAAAACATATCTAGGTCCTCTGACTTCGGCCTCTTAAAATAAAAGAATTGGGGTGGCAGTGGCATCCTGGCTCTGGCTCAATCTGATTTCAATGAGTAATTAGTATCCTGGATGAGTAATTAGTATAAATGTGTATATTAGTATAATATTATAACATATAATGTTAATACAATAGTATGTTAGTATAATATTAATATATGAATTATATAATGTTAGTATATTCATATAATTTCATATAATAGTATACTATATACCATTAGTATAATATGAATTCCAATTGGACAATACAGCAGTTTAAGAAATACATTTATCATTTTTGTACGTTTTGTTCCGTCATTAAATCCTTGTGGAAGAAAAATGGTCTCCATTGGTGTTTAGTCTCTAATGTGTTAATCCTAATTACTAACTTGTCAATAATCATAAGCATTCATGCATAACAATGAGTTCAACATCTCAAAAGTTTGCTGTAGCACGTCAACCTTTTTTTATTGTCCCGCCCCATCCAGGCTGTGATTGGTTGGTTCACGAAAAGTGACATTGATGAGCGCTTGTTTCAACAAAAGGCACCTGATATAGCTAAATAGCCAGCTAGCCAAAACCAAACATTGCTTATCTTATCCCTATTTGCTTGCATCGACCCCAAATGTCAAGCGACGTTCATTGCAGGTATTTTGGTGACGTGAATATATTTAGTATAGTTTTATCAAACAAATATAACTTTTTTAATGTTTTATTATTTTTCAGTGAATTTCTGTGTAGGATGGTCCTCCCTTTCCTTCTCTGAAGAGCCTCCACTGACTATACTATACTTCTATACACCAACATCTTTATATGACAATCAAAATAGCATCTCGAATATTGAAGTGGAAACATTGAAGCTACCAATTACCATCTTACTCATCATAAACAGCCTTCTACCCAAATCCTTCAGACTGTCCAAAAAGTCTCAAAATATGTAAATCAGGCTGATGAATTTCACTCTGTTGCTTTCAAAACTCCCTCACTCACACACACAGTCACACATGCACACACACACCAGCGGTTGTCAGTGCGCGGTGGAGAATCAGAGAGCCTGCTAATGGAGGCAGACAGCTTGGCTGCTGCTTCATCAAAGTGCACAGGAAATGCAGATCCATTTCCTGCAGGATGTGGGGAAATAGATCAGTTTCCTAGACCGTCGACTTCGAAATGCAGCTGCAGAGAGATCAGGCATACTTTCCCCACTGTATCTCTCAAATGGTTATATATCTAAGGGAAGGCCTTTTTTATTCCTGAATAAAGTTTTGTGCCTTAGTCCATAGTAGCTTTTCATAGTATAGTTAAGTCAACATTTTGTCAACTTAAAATAGAGAGATAACGTGTAGTTTGCCGGCAATGTCACCTTAGCATGGGCATAAATCAAAAATCATCAAACCTTTTTAAAACAAGACAAATTGTACATATTCAAATTTTTACTTTTTGTCCTTCATTTGCACGACAGTCACAATACATTGATAAATCGATTGCTAGAAGAAGGAACAAACTGTGTACATCTTATTTATGGTGCAGAATGTCATTTGAGAACATATTTTGTATTACTCCAGCCGGCTGGCATACAGTTGCATTTAAACAAGAGTCCCATTTTGAGATGTATTCAATTGATGACAATAAAAATAAAAAATAAACAAGAACAGCAGTTCAATCCCTACATCTGTCTTTGTTAAAACATTCTATTACCATAGTTGTTTCAATGTAATTTTGTTGGAAGAAATAGGTGAGTACATAACGTAGACTACAAGTAATTATGATATAAATTATGAGAATAGATTACTACATTACTCTGTAATAATGGTACGGGAATAATAATGAATTTACTCTGTAATAATGGTACGGGAATAATAATGTATTTACTCTGTAATAATGGTATGGGAATAATAATGAATTTACTCTGTAATAATGGTACGGGAATAATAATAGCTCTGAATTAGCTAGATTTGAAACCTTTTACCTGAGCTGTCAACAATATTGTACAATACATTCAATAAAAGTTCCGAGCTACAGTGCATTTGAAAGTTAATCTATCTACTTTAGTTAGGTGAGATTCTAAATGTGACCCGTTTAAGGAAACTAGGCGAATGTCACGACTTCACAGGAGAGCCATTTAAAGTTTTTTTATTTATTTATTTATTTTTCCAAATTTTGGGGCAAACATGGCTTCTGGAACATTTGAACTTTCATGTGCCTTAATACCAAACTTGTATGCCATCTGTAAATACAAATAAAGTTGTTAAATTACGAGCCTAATCGGTTTAGCCACAGAAATAGACAGGAACCTTTCCGCTAGCCATGATTGGCTGAGATAATGAGTGGGCTGGACATGCCGAGAGATTAATTTCAGATTGGTCTGCAGTGTAGCATCTAGTGTCTATAAAATTAGCTGCTGTTTATGCGTAGGTACTCCTTTCTACTGCAGTTTTTTCAAAACATAACGTTAGCCATGGAGAACTGCAAATATGTTGCTATTGCGCTCAATAACATTGCTGCCCTGAATTTATCAGGCGCTATTGACATCTATTGAGAGCTGGTCCAAGAAAGCACAGGTTACACCTGAAGCATGAGGACTTGCTGCAAGTTGTGAACTTCATCAACAACTACATACAATAGTATTACCAGGACACCACCGAGGACACAAACACTTTGGATAATACAATAGTATTACCAGGACACCACCCAGGACACAAACACTTTGGATAATACAATAGTATTACCAGGACACCACCCAGGACACAAACATTTTGGATAATACAATAGTATTACCAGGACACCACCCAGGACACAAACACTTTGGATAATACAATAGTATTACCAGGACACCACCCAGGACACAAACACTTTGGTGGAAAGCTGCTGCCATCCCATGTGACAAAAGCAGCAGTGTGGCGTCTCTACAAGGAATCGATGACAACACTTGGTATGTAAAGGCTAAACAACACATTCTGATTATTTAATTGACCTCCAACATGATTGGCACTACTTCTATTGATCTCACGTTATTTCTCTATTTTCCAGAACAACACCTGACTCTGTACTTCAGGTCTCTGCCACAGATAAAGCAGTACCAGCACTTCAGGTGAATATCATCTTCATTGGATTATATGAAGTTATTCTTCTGATCTTTTACAGCTTTGATGCTCTGGAGCCTGGAGGTGTTGTCGCCAAGGAGCGTTTGGACTCAGTCGGGACCAGGTTTCAGCTGCTGAGCAACGCTGACATCCTTCCTCCCATAGATGGTCTGCCTGTGAGGCTATGGCCATCACATGCCCTGAACAGAAGTCAAGGGCAGGACAGAAACAGGCTCTCTGAATATAGATTCCCTTGTTGATGCGTGGTTCAGACGGACCGGTCATCAACACTGTCTGCAGTGTCTCTGTTCTAATGACTCTCTCCTAACACACACACCATACGTTGCTGCTACTATTGTATTTATTTTGTATCCTGCTGCTCAGCCACTTTACCCCTGATTGTATGCATATAACTACCTCATCTATAACTGATATCATTATTGATACTGTTCTTGTACATACTGTATATTATTTGATTTATATTGACACTATCTATTTCTGATATTGCTACTATGCAGGTAATCATTTGGCTTTTCCGTTTACACCTTGTATAGAGACCCATCCGCTTAGCAAGATGTGGCTGGGGGTTCTAGCATTTCTTTCACATGACCCATCAATTTAGACAAGGGTGTCTGGGTAAGCATCATCTAATATTTATAAAATATTTCTGGTTACCGGGAATAAAATACTTTCTATTTACCTGGATTTTTTCCTTATTGTAGGCTACTAATTTTAGTCTTAATCTTTACTACACTACTCACTGTTTAGCACATGACCTCACATGTGAATCCTTAAAGAGATGGGCGGGGCTAAGGCTTAAGAGTGCTGAATGTGTGTAGACAAAGAAGAGCCCTCCAGTAGGTACCAAAACATTCAAAGGCACTTTTCTCAAAAGTGAGTTTACAAGTTTATCAACTTTCAAAGCAGAATTATTTTCCCTTTTTACCATTTTGTAGCTCTGAGTCTCTACTTTTATCCAATGTAAAAAAAAAAAACAGCATTTAAAATGTTGCTACATAAGACCAAATGCAGGTGGTGAGTCACGAATAAGCTCAATTTACTATACAAGAAGCAGACTTCATCATCTCGATGTTATTTGCATATTGATGTAGCTGAAGGTCTTTGGGGACCAGTCATTTTCTGAGTGAACGGTCCCAGAAAGCGCTAATGATATGTTCATGTGGACTTTGAGACATTAGGGAGGCCCAATGACAGCAATCCCAATTACCTCTAAGGGACATGCCTTTTGGGGGTTCGTCACGCAAATAAACTCAGTAAATAGAAATAACACGACGGACGCCATCCTAGTAGGTACGTCTCAAAGGTAGCTGACAAGATGTCAAAGAGCTGCAAATGAAAATGGCAGCATAAATGTTCCTTTTATGTAACAGCTGATGTTATACATTTAAGAACAATTCTATATCAAAATCTTTATGTTTTCATAATCTAATGATGTTTATTCTACACGAATGATCTAAAGAAGTAGTTTAAAGCTAAACTTTTGAGGGTTTTTCCCTCGCATAAACTTTCCAACACTTCCTGAAAATTCACTTCTGTTTTGCAGGAAGACTGCTACATGCACCATACTGTGTTTACTTTCCAACGTGTGATAGCTTTGTGGGGGTGTAAACCGTGGGAGGAGACAGCGAAACAGCACAAGATTGAAATCTGCCATGGCACATTTTGAGTTCCCAAGCGTCCTACTCTGCATCTATCCACCACATGGTAAACCTGTATATGTATCCATGTGTTAGTTTCTGGGAATTCAGGCTCACCCTCTTTACTGCCTCCCCCAGCTCTCTTCTAGGGTCTGCGGCATATGGCCATTGTGATGGAGGGTAACAGGAAATGACAGGCCATTTGAAGATTCTCTAGTCCCTGTCCTCTGAATAATGCAGAGATTGTGGTGTGCAGGTACGAGCGAGCTGCAAAGTTTATCAGCCTCCGCTGTCTCCCAGGGAGAGAGTGAGACAACACCACTGCAAGGAGATTAGGCCAACACATGAAGAGCCGTGGACCTGATCAAACTCAATTAAATAGCACTAGGATCATTTCACCTTTTCATTGTTCCTAACAGTTTTATTATAGAAATACACCCTGGATGTGGCACCACTTTGAAATAACTGAACTGAGACACTGGCTAACCAATAAAATAAGGAGTGACTGAGCAGTTTCTTCTGAGGAATGAGAAACGTATCTACTGTACTTCAGAATAAATTAAATAAATACCTAATTAGATTATGAAACATTTGAAGAATCAGTTTCCAAAAACAGGTCCAAAAGTACAGAAAGTGATAAGTGACACTTCAAGTGTTGAGTGTTATGCCGTATTCAGTAAACACAAGTACTGTCACTCATTCACTCATCCTAACGTTCCAGCTAGCTCATATGGTAGCATAAAATGTTCCCTACAACTGCTGTACTCTATCATAACTAATTTAAGGTGTAATGTTCCTGCTTTGCAACTGATGTAAAACGTAGATCAGGAACTTTTATTTCAAAACACAAATGGTGTGTGTAATAGAATGGAGATGTCTGCTCTGCTGACGATAGCTAGCCATCGATAGTACTGTGTTGTTTTTGTGTACTGACACTGCAAATAGACTAGACACTTAGAGCTCAATTCAATCTGCATCGCAGAAGTTCTACATTCTAGCGCTATTGAAATATTGAGGTCATTTCCGATTGAGCCGACGTTACCTTTACATTTTAATCGTGCTATGACGAGGAACTTCCAAGAATCGGATTGAATCGAGATCCTGAACTTGAATCTCGCACCTTGGATTCATCAAGTCGGTTCCTCCAAGTCTATGGAAGAACAATTAGCCCTCTTCATGGCAGGTGGCACACTCAAATAGATCACATTGATTGAACGGTGGTTCCATGTTTTCCATGTCTACATGATAAACAAACACACATGCCACACATCCCATCCCTAATCTGCTAATTAGAACTTTGTTGATTATGGCTCATTAATAGTGATGTTGCTCTGACATGTTTTGTCGCTCTATTGAAGTGTTCCCATGCATGAAGTCTTCTCATTACTCCACTTCTTTACTGTTGTAGGTGCTATGCGAATGCCAAAAAACAAGGACAAGCTTTTCTGTTCAGGACATGGTACTTGGTATAGTGTTCTTCAAGCTGCATTGTGCTACTAGCTATATCCCGTCATTTCTAGTAAGTAACACAATGTGTTAGCAGAAATTAATCTATTCTCTGTGGAATAAGCCTTTGTATGGGAGCAGTGTAGAGATATTCTGATCAACAAAAACAGCTAACATCTAGCTTTGCCATTGATAAGTAAATTATAACAATGAAACAGTCGATTTCCTGCTTTATTTGGCATTCCTGCCCTAATTTTGGATCATTTTGGATTCAACGTTATTATTTCAAGCTTGTTTCTCCCCCAAACCATTCATTCAACTTGTTAATATTGGTAGATTGCACACATTGTGAACTTACTCACTGAATATTGTCTTTGACTGCATACTGTTAGCCATCACAAATAAGTGAATGATAGTTAGGCTCAATGATAAAAGGTTTATAATTTATCCTGCTCCCCCTTTAGTGTCTTTGATAAGTCATTATATCTTAAATTGCTACACGGTATCATGTTTCACTGAAAGTCATGTTTCGATAATGTGTCAAATTTGAATTCATTTGATGTTTTTTCTATCTATCTATTTACATTCTTGTTGAAGATGTTTCAAATGTTCTTGCTGCTTCTACATCTTTGGCCTACTTTCGGAGTCCTCTCTAATACCCGGGTGCCCAAGGCGTAAGCTGTTGCACTCACAGCTCACAAGATAATGATTTAAATTGTGCAGGTCTGGGACCAGTCTAATTTGGGTGGAACCGTACACAGCCATCAGGCTTGACATTTTTCTCGCTGAAGGCCAAGGCACTGTGACAGGCATTGAGAGAGACAGAGAATTAAACAGGGTGCTGTAACATCCTTTGATCTTCCTTTCCCCCCTTTTCTCTAGTTCAAAAGACCAGCAGCGAGAGGAGAAAAGTCACATAGTCGAGGCGGAGGCCGTCTCCCTGCTACAGCCGAGTATGCTGGTATGGATGGTCAGACGTTTAGGTGAGTTTTGTTGGTGAAAATGGAAATAGTAAAATACTTCAGCTGTGAAGTTTTGTTTCATGATGGTTCAACTTGGAAATACATATTCAGTGGTTTACATTAGTGAGGACTGACTCCGCAGTGAGCTGCAGAGTTGAAATTACAGTCTCATCTGAAAAGTACAGTGCATTCGGAAAGTATTCAGACCCCTTAACTTTTTCCATATTTTGTTACGTTACAGCCTTATTCTAAAATGGATTAAATCATTTTTTCCCCACAATCTACACACAATACCCCATAACGACAAAGCGAAAACACTTTTTTAGAAATTTTAGCAAATGTATAAAAAATGTAATCTTAGTTACATACTGTAAGTATTCAGACCATTTGCTATGAGACTCAAAATTCAGCTCAGGTGCATACTGTTTCCATTGATCATCCTTAAGATGTTTCAGGATTTTGTTGAGGCACAGACCTGGGGAAGGGTACCAAAACATTTCTGCAGTATTGAAGGTCACCAAGAACACAGTGGCCTCCATCATTCTTAAATGGAAGAAGTTTGGAACCACCCAGACTCTTCTTAGAGCTGGCCGCCCGGCCAAACTGAGCAATTGGGGGATAAGGGATTTGGCTGGGGAGGTGACCAAGAACCCGATGGTCACCCTGACAGAGCTCCAGAGTTCCTCTGTGGAGATGGAAGAACCTTCCAGAAGGAAAACCATCTCTGCAGCACTCCACCAATCAGGCCTTTATGGTAGAGAGGCCAAGCGGAAGTCACTCCTCAGTAAAAGACACATGACAGCCCACTTGGAGTTTTCCAAAAAGCACTTAAAGGACTCTCAGACCATGAGAAACAAGATTCTCTGGTCTGATGAAACCAAGATTGCCTGAATGCAAAGCGTCATATCTGCCGGAAACCAGGCACCGCTCAACAACCTACTGTGAAGCATGGAGGTGGCAGCATCATGTTGCGGGGATGTTTTTCCGCGGCAGGGATTGATAGACTAGTCAGGATCAAGGGAAAGAATGGAGCAAAGTACAGAGCGATCCTTGATGAAAACCTGCTCCAGAGCTCAGGACCTCAGACTGGTGCAAAGGTTCACCTTCCAACAGGACACCGGCCCTAAGCACACAGCCAAGACAACACAGGAGTGGCTTCGGGACAAGTCCCTGAATGCCCTTGGGCCGCCCGGACTTGAATCCGATCGAACATCTCTGGAGAGACCTGAAAATAGTGACGCTCCCCATCCAACCTGACAGAGCTTGAAAGGATCTGCAGAGAAGAATGGGAGAGACTCCCCAAATACAGCTGTGCCAAGCTTGTAGCATTGTAACGTATATGCTAGGAGTCAGGAAGCAGGTGCAGAAGGTGAGTTTAATAATTAGAATTAGCAGATAAACAAAACAGGAGACGCGTTACTGAACGTGAACAAAACCAATACTGCTTGAAGACTGTGGCTACTGAGGGCTAAATAAAGAGGAAGTAATCCAGGTTTACATAACGATGGGGAGCTAGTGTGCGTAATGATGGTTGAAAGGTGTGCGTAATGATGGTTGAAAGGTGTGCGTAATGATGGTTGAAAGGTGTGCGTAATGATGGTTGAAAGGTGTGCGTAATGATGGTTGAAAGGTGTGCGTAATGATGGTTGAAAGGTGTACGTAAAGTGGGTTGCCAGGTCCGGTGGTTAGTAGACCGGAGACGTCGAGCGCCGGAGAGAAGGAACAGGAGTAGGCGAGACAAGCGGCATACCCAAGAAGACTTGAGGCTGTAATCACTGCCAAAGGTGCTTCAACAAAGTACTTAGTAAAGGGTCTAAATACTTACATAAATGTAATATTTCAGTTTTTTGTTTTTAATACATTTTCTAAAAAGTCTGAATACTTTCTGAATGCACTGCATACCCTTCTAGTGAAAATAATAGTGACTCTTTGCAGATGGACCTCTCTTGGCACTCCTTTAGGATTATTACGAATGGTCAAAAACTGTCTGCCAGGATGTTTTCTAGGCTGTAAATAATGAAAAGGTGTGAGATGCTGTGTAGAGTTTGTCTCTCAAAAAAAAAAAAGAGAATAGTTTTGATTTTGGAAATGTTACCTGACTTTTACCTCAAATCCTAGGACCGCTTCCTGTGCATTCATTACATT
Source organism: Thymallus thymallus (assembly GCA_023634145.1). Lineage (NCBI taxonomy): Eukaryota > Metazoa > Chordata > Actinopteri > Salmoniformes > Salmonidae > Thymallus > Thymallus thymallus. The sequence goes on from CM042418.1 coordinate 2,369,905, forward strand.
GTAGAGCGAGAGGCACTGGAGGAAAACTAATGCGGCATGCATTGACAGTTTGCTTGTCCTTACAGAGAGAGACTGACAACAGAGTAACAACAGCCAGCCAGAAACAGCAGTCTCTGAGGACTTGGGAAATACATACTGCACTGTCGGAGAAATGTTAAGGTGAAAATACAAGAGTGTACAGAGAATTGACTTGAACGTACACAACCACATAGAGTATTAGAAAACAAATTGACAGTGACTGATTATTGAGAAAGCTTCGCCTCGTCTCGGTCCCACTGCCTGGCTGTGAAATGAAGGCCATTACAGAAAATGATTCCAACCGCAGGAAGCCAAGAGGTCAGACTCCATTAACAGTGTTCCACGAGACAATCTAAGGAATAAGATGTCCCTCTACCCTCCCACTAAAAATGGCCCCCTCCTCATCAGAGCAATTTGTTGGTGATATAGAGTTAAGATAACGTGGAACGTAAAGGGCCTGAAGCTACCCCCCAAAACACCAAGCCTCCGGGACCAGCACTCATAATCTGCTGTGGTACTGATTGAGTGCCTGATAACAGCATATCCCTGATTGCTCTTGATTGACCCCAGGCTCTGGGTGCTGGAGACACTTTCTCCTGATTTTGATTGACAGGTGCAGTCTGGTCATATCAACCATCAACACCGCATTCAAGGCTGATATTTGAAACTACTGTAAATCTCAAGACCATCTCTGTCCAAAAACATTAGGATACTTGTGTCATTAATAAGCATGGATGTCGAAGAGTAAGGTTTTATTACAATGGCTGGATTATGAAAAATGTACTGGGTGAGGATGGATCACCAAGTGACTGATGTACAGTACGATATGACACAATTTTTCATTGTGAAGCTATGAGAGTTTTTTCATGACACGAAAGCCTGATTATGAACTTGTGTGACATGACAATGAATCATCCCAAACGGGCCAGGATGGTACTGTGTGTGTGGTGTGTGGTAGGAATAGACTACGAGACTGCCTCAGTCAATGAGTTCAAGCATCGTGTAGAAAAAAATCAAAATGTCAACAAGAATATAACTAGCATTTTGATGTGAATAACACATTCCTGAAAGGATCTATTGTCTGTCAAATGGTATAGTACAGGATAAAACATAATCAAAGGATTCAAGGGCAGATTTGACTACTTATAACTCAAACCGTTAAGTATAGTCTTTGAACAAATCTTTCTAAATTAGTTTGTGAAAAAAGTGAACCCATCGTTGGCTCAAGTTACAATAACTCTTCCTGATTCTCTGCATTACTCTTGAGTGGCCAATACGGCACAGTACTGTCAGTAGTGACGCCAAAATGAATGCACATGCTTTGCTCCTCATGGTTCATATCCTTCCAATCTTCTGCCTTTGCTTTTCTTCAAAGCTTCGGAAACTATGTCACTTCCTGTAAGGAGAGGGAGCATATTTACCGGCCCAAGTGAAGATGCATAATAACCTCATTGCATGCTGTTGCATCACGGTGCGTTACAGTACTGTCAATTGTATTCATGCACCTTGGCAAGCTGGTCGAGAAGGAGCCCGAGAAGCTGCCTCTTCTCCATATTGCGTCACAAAACTTGATCAAAACAGAGGGAACCATGCAGTGAGATATTCATACACAAAAGTATGTGTCAAATAATCTTCAATTACCGAAATTGGCAAACAACAACAAGATCTCAGTAAGACTTTCTATTAAGGTTCTGGTTTGATTTAACTATTCATTGTTAATAGATGGGTTTGGGATGAATGAGACCGTTATTTCTCACTGTAGGTTTATAATTATATTCAGTAGTTTATGATAAGAAAATCCACTAGAATCTCCATTATCTTAAAGTAAATTGTATGAATTCTTACTTGTTAGGAAAATAATTAATTAGAAGAAATGTCATTGTTGATGAGGTCAAATATTTATAGTGTGATAAATAATAATTACTTTAAACTATATTTAATACCTATATAATATATATATTTTTAAACCATTATTTAACTAGACAAGTCAGTTAAGAACAAATTATTATTTACAATGACAGCCTGAACCGGCCTCCCCTAACCCGGATGACGCTGGGCTAAATGTGCGCCCCCCTATTGGACTCCCGATTACGGCCGGTTGTGATACAACCCGGGATCGAACCAGGGTCTGTAGTGACACCTCTAGCACTGAGATGCAGTGCCTTAGACAGCTGCGCTACTCGGGAGACCTAATGACTGAACAGTATACAATCCCAGGGCATGTGCTCACTCTCTCTCTCTCTCTCTCTCTCTCTCTCTCTCTCTCTCTCTCTCTCTCAACACACAGACACACGTAAGGCAAGCACATGTGCATGTACTGTATGCACACAGACACAAACCGAGTACATGCAAAGTACACAATGTGTAAATGCCACTGTTCACATGATCTGACCAGAACTACAGATAGGAGGCTGATCACCACAGGAGGAGCATCTGGCTAATTTGCAAAAGGCTCTTTAAGAGGTCCAAGAGCATGCAAGACATTCATCACACACGCCTTTGCAGAGCGTCAAGCCTGCTTTGTCTTCGACGGGCCTTTCAAGTACAAAGCCTCCTCGAGAGGAGACGCGAAACAAACAGAACACTTTCTCTCCCCCTCCCTCTGCACCCCTCGCTTTCCTTCTCTCTCTCTACCCCCCCATCTGGATCCCGGAGTTGTGCAAAGGCAAAGAAAATGTGTGTGTGTGTGTGTCTTATGCCTGCTGATTTTCATTGCAGGCATAAAGGCAGCTCTGCATCGCCATTTCCTCAAAACTGTTCTCTCGAAACATATCTAGTTCATCTCGATAAGATAATTAGACACTGACATATCATATTTTTTAAAGTCCTCCCTCAGTCTTTTGAGGAACTGAATGTTATTTTTATTGTCCACAAAAATGATAAAAACATCAGCAAACATCACATTTATGCCTCTTCAAAATAAATAAGAATAATGTTTGATTAACATGTTGACTTCCAATGGGAACAGTTCAAAAGGCAATTTGTTGGAAAAGAAAATACTTCCTTTTCCTCCTGTTCTCTCCCCATACAGTGTGTGTCCCTTATCAATTAACAAAATGTTTCATTCTGCAGATTTGCTGCATTTACTGTGAGCTACAGGAGAGCAATGTATTTTAGTTATGTAAGCCCAGCACTGAAACTCATTCAAACAAGCCTTCACTTTATTCAAGTCAAAGTTGCAAGTATCTTACTAGGTCCAACATCAACTGAATTCCTTGGGCAAAGCTCTTTTAAAGATGAAATGTAAATAATGAAAAATACTTTATTTAAAGGTTCAATCCAGGTGGAGTGGATGTGGATTTTCCATGCCAACCATAATGTTACATCATTGTTATTACATCATTATTACATACATTTGGACTTGTCAGGCCTAAGGAAAACAGACTTCAAAAGGCAAACAGCACATTCTAACAGCTGTTAAACGCTATGTTTAGTGGATACACACCATTTCTTTGTAGACGCATTAAAAGGTAGATTTTCTCTCAGGATATGAACAGCAGTGGTTCATTTTCAACAGATCTGTACACTTGACTACTTGTCACAAATAGCAATGAAAGATATGACTGACTGATTTTTCTATGTTTGTTTTTTCTCCGCAAGTCTGACTTAATGTTTCCTTCGTAACTTCTGAAAATAAAACACTGAACAAAAACAAAACATTGACACTCTTAATGACTTTCAAATCAATAGTTGAGTGACTACTCTACCGATCAGCCGCCGGGGACCGAGCACTTCAGGAGAAAAGGGTTTTTTTTTTTTTACGAAAAGAGCAAGGGAATGCATCAATGAAAAACGACTGGGTCTGTGCCCATGGCAGGAATGAGAGAACAGGTGCATCCACATAAATATACTGTAGCCTACCATTTACGCAGTCGATCGCTGGACCTCGGCCCAACTTTGAAATCTTTTAATGTGTTTGCTCACAAGGTTTTCTCTTCAGTCAAGTCACTTTTGAAATGACTTGTCAAAACTTGCCAAGTCACCCCTTTTGAAAATCCAATATCCAAGGCAGGTAAACAAACCGAACCTTTGAAGTCAAGATGTTGCATTTTTCCAATCCACTCTCAACCCCTTCTCTGCACTTTGGTAGTTTTGTTGTTAATTTTATTTTATTATCACAATACATTTTTTGTCTAAGTTCAGGAAAGTTTCGGCTGTGACAACACACTGTTGCCGTCGCTGTTGCCATACAGGTCGGCTAGCTTTTTGAAATGTGGCCCCCAGTTGCTGAGATAGTCGTAGTTCTGCTCCGAGTCTGTACTTAGTGACTCCAAGGAGCTTAACGACTCAGCTACCGAGCCACTACCCTCAAAGGCGTATGTCTGCAAAGAGTCATACGGCGGAGCTGACGGCTCAACATCTGCATCCTTCAGCCGATCCCAGATGAACTCTCGGAACACTGCGTTGTCTGGCAGGGTCTTGTAGACAGGCCGTGAGGAGGAGGACATCGAGTAGGGGAAGACTGTGGGGGTGTCAGGGGTGACGTCTCGCCGGACCTTGGGGTCTCTGATGGCGTTGAGGTTGCGCAGGGCTACCATGTCGAAGGCCTCCGTGTCTTCCTCTCCTCCACCCTCGTCATCGTAGCAAACAATGTTCTCCCTCACGTCCCTCTCCTCCTCCAGAATCAATGGCTCCTTCTTCCTCCGACGCATCGACACGATCAGCAGCACCATCACTGAACAAGGGAAGAGAAGAGAAAGAGAGAAAGATGAGGAGAAGGAGGAAGGGGGGTCTGGGTGAATTTGTATTCATCACCAGTTTAGGATACTTGCAATGACCTGTTCTTAGGATGATAAATCTATATTAAATAATTGCCCATATTTGATGAATGTGAAAATGAAATGTTGAATGAAAATATCACTACATTTCTCTCCTCTGTCCTCCATTTTGCACACTACCTTCATGTCCCAAAACTGGAATTTCGGAACTTCTCAGAACTTTCCATCCAATCCCTAGTCCCATATCTTTTTGCCCATATCTCTGCACCCAAGCAAACTGGCAAATGTCTAATGATCCGTCATCCATCAATGTCGCACTGGTGCCAGTGAAATATCGCTCCCTGAGCCCATATTTATTCCCTTAACTGCGTCTGGCTTCCGCGGGCTAGAGTGAAGTCACCGGGAAAGCGAAGGCAAACACCGCTTCACACCTCGTAATAAGAGAGAAAATGGAGAAGATGGAGGGGTGGAAGGGGTCGGGAAGACGCAGATGAATGGAGAGCCTTCTGACTGCTGTTTGCTGAACACTTTCTGACTGCATGGCTCTACTCCGCTGCAGTGAGTTACTACTCCACCTGTGGACCTACTCAATCATGATTCAATCTGTCAATACTACTGGACTGTTGCCCTCACTACTACACTCTTTAATAAAGAAGGCACTATCTAGAACCTAAAGTGTTTTTTCGGTTATCCCCATAGGAGAACCCTGTGAAGAACCCTTTTTGGTTCCAAGTAAAGCCCTTTCCACAGAGGGTTCTACATGGAACCCAAAAGAGTGTACTGACCATCATTTGGAATGGTGATATAATCTCCTATGTATGTAATTGTATAGCTTTTGTGAAATTCTATGTTTAAAGATGACACATCCCTTGGACTCTAGGAGAAGAATAGTACATTGGTTTGCCTCTGATTGTAGTACACACTAAAAATAAATGGTTCTATATAGCGCCAAATATAGGTTATTTGGCTCGTAACAATAGTGGATATTTTTAGATGCTATATAGAACCCTCTGTTAAAGGTCTATAAAGAACAATGCCTACGTTCACTGTAACGCTTACACCTTCTGTATCCTGTGCATGTGATGAATAAACTTAGATTTTATTTGATATAGTGTGTGTTTACCAGAGATGATAATGTGAAGAACAACATGACCTGCACCAAAGTCAGATCAGGATATAGGCCAAGGACAAGATAAAGTGTATTTTTTCCCCCCTTATTGTAGGCTATTACTTTCACCTTATTCACTCTGTTTAGCACATCCTTAAAGAGATGGGTGGGGCTAAGGCTTAAGAGGGTGTGAACGATGCTGAATGGGTGTAGACCAAGAAGAACTCTCTGGTAGGTACCAAAACATTCAAGCGTCATTTTCTCAAAAGTGGTGATACAAGTTTATCAACTTTCAAAGCAGAATTACTTTCCCATTGTTCCTTAACTGCAGTGTATGATATACCATTTTGTAGCTCTGATTCTCTACTCGTATCCAATGTAAAAAACACAATTTAAAATTTTGCAACTTAAGACCGAATCGAGGTGGTCGGTCACATATTCATTTTCCTCATACCTCTGGGGTGTCACCTTCAGATCCAAGTATTGCTTTTGTTTACCTGTGGCTTTTAGATGATTTCTCATTACAGCTTCCCTTACAGTCCTTAAAAACCCTTGTACCTTTTGCACAACCTGGGAAGCATACTGACCCTTGGTTTTGTTGTCTTCCCATAAGCGAATCCACAGGTAAAGTCATTTCAGTACCGAACAGCATCTATGGTGTGAACCCAGTGAAAGATTGAACATTACTCCTGTATGTATGCATCACATATGGGAGAATCTCATCCCAATTTCTGTGATTGTCATCAACAAAAAGTGACAGCATGTTGATCAGAGTTCTGTTCATTATTTCCACTAAAACCATCCGGTTGTGGTTCTTGTTTTGTTCATTTGTGACGGATGGCACATTTCTCTAAAAAGAGGGGATTCAAAATGTCTCCCCTGGTCGCTATGAGAGCGAGGAATGCCTTGCTTCAACACAAATTTCTCTACCAATTTCTACGCCGCCTAATAAAGTAATCTGACACAACCATAATGTACTTTTACCTCGTCCAGTCTCTGTAAAAGGACCAATTAAGTCTACAGCTATCCTCTTGAAAGGGCGGCCTGTGACAGATATTGAAATGGGTGCTCTGGGGGCTGGACCTTGTAACACCACAGCTTTATGGCTCTCTGCCAGCCTGGCCAATAACATCTTGCTCTGATTTTACTGGTATGTATAATCCTAAATGGCCTGTTGTTCTGTCATTGTGGATAAAGGTAAGTATCTCATGTACGAGCTCACCTTGTATCTCCATATGGGGTCCTAGTCATAATTTTGACTGAAGGTATAACACGCCTTTCTTCACATGTAATACCCCCACACTTGTTTGAATGGCTTGAATTTAGCCTCAGATTGAATTTAGCCTCAGATTGCATTTCAACAGGAAGCTCTGCTCTACCCTCTTTTTTCAATTTCTTTAACTGGGAGACCACTGGGTCTCTATCCTGTGTTTCCAAAAGGAAAGCTGCATTTATGAGGACTGACTGGGTTGTTTGAGCTCTGACTGAAGACTCAAAAGCGACTGCAGGCCATGTCTACACTCTCTGTGTATCGGCGTGACGCACCGTCTGCATTACTGTGCCTGTGGACAATATCCTCGTCAAACTGATCCAGCTTCTTTAGCCATCTAGGAAACTGTCCCTCTGGTTGTCTGAAGTCATTCAGCTACCTCAGTGAGTTAAAGATCTCAGTAGAAATGTCCTCCCCATCTGAAATGTTTAAGAAACAGTACCACTGCAAGAACTTCTTTCTTGGTAGTTGAGTACTTCCTCTCCTGTTTTGACAACGCCAGACAACGCCTGACAATGCCCGACAACGCCCGACTGGCATATGCTACTACTCTCTCCCTACCCTTGTGTTTCGCAGCATGTCAGTATCCAAATTCAAATTGAGATTTGCTCAGGGAAAGCAAGTATGCGGGATGTTGTCTAGGCGCTTCACATGCTCTTGGAATGTATGACCAAACACTATAATGTCGTCTAAGTAGACCAGACTTGATGTCCACTGTAAGTCAGCCAACACCACGTCCATGAGATGCTGGAAGATGCTTGGAGCATTCTTCAACCACATGAGCTGGAATTCGAAAAGCCCTCCAAACAGATTTGCTTCAATCCTCGGGGTGGATCTCATCTTGCCCGTACCCACTGACTAAGTCTAAAGTAGAAAACCACTGGGCACCGGCAAGCGAGTCCAAGGTCTATCCTATGAGGTGGATATGCATATTTTACAGTATTCTCGTTTAACCTTTTGTAATTCGGACAGAACCTAATTGAGACGTCCTTTTTTCTTACAAACACCACTGGTGCTGCCCATGGACTGCTGGATGGGTTAACTATTCCTCTATTTAACATGTCCTGCATATGCTTGTCAAACTCTGCTTGCAGATGAACAGGCACCCGCATCAATGCTTATTTGACAGGCCTGGTATCCCTTGTGTTTATCATATGCTGGACTAATTTTGTGCAGCCCAAGTCAAAGTCGCCAGGGCTAAACACTCCCACATACCTCCCAACCATTTCCTTTACAGCTCTCAGCTGCACCTCAGTCAGCTGGCTACAATCTATGTCCAGCTTTTGCATGAACTGTTCTACGTCCCACTTTGCTGTGGTGGGAGAGTTTGTCAGCTGGTTAGAATCCTGTAGGCTAGCATGGATACTGTCTTGACTACCCTTCTCCTAGATAGAGAAATCCCGCAGTTCAGTGCCCTCCCTCAGGGGTTACATTCATCACACACACAGGCTGTTTTACCCTTCACTGAGATGCCAACGCTACATACTACAAACAGGTTACTTACTGTATATCAGAGACTTTAGCACACGGCTCAAGAAGACCCTCAGTTTAGTAATTGTTTACTGGGCCCTCAACTTGACCATTTATAAACATTTCACTTCTGGAGGGGATAGCATGTAATTCATCACCACCACTTTACACACTCTCCATATTGCAGAAAATGAACAGAATCTGTTTCCCATGTTTTCTTTAACAAATTCAGTACAGCCCCGTTAGCGACAACCAAGTCCCAGGTCAGATTCAAACCATGCTCATGACCGTGGACCAGGACTGAGAGAAACTGTACATTTGCAACTTTTCTGTGGTATGGTTTCAGTCTATCATTCTTACCTCCAGTAGCATTTCTCCTATACCTGTTTGTGAATCATGGAAATCTGGGCCCTCGAGTTCACCATGACCTCACACTCGAAGTCAGCAATTTTGCACTCCCCACATTTGAAACTGTTGAGCGTGAAAAAACCCAGCAGTGTTACAGTTCTTGACACAAACCCTACTACCATACCCCGTTGTCTTGCCCATTCACCCTCTTAATTGCACACATACACAATCCATGTCTTAATTGTCTCAAGGCTTGAAAATCCTTCTTCAACCAGTCTCCTCCCCTCCATGTACACTGATTGAAGTGGATTTAACAAGTGACATCCATAAGGGACAGCATGTGCAGAACACTGCCCCACAGGCAGGGTGGAAGCCCTGGCCCTCTCCATGGGGTTCAGCCTCGAGACCCTTCTGGGCCTCCTGGTCTGCCTTGCAACACTCACAGGTCAGTGACACTGTACCCTTGGAATGGCCATATCTGAGATGTTATATGATGGGTATATTTTGAATGTGTTTACATGAAAACATATCATGAGAAAATAAACTTTCAGATCTATAAACTTACAAGTGACTGTTTTTCAACAGTTAGTATGAGCTAGTGCAGTTTCACTTCACATAAACTTGGCAAGTATAAAGTGTGTGGCTATATAGTTGGTGTCACATCTACTCCTGCTACTCCCCTCCGGCGTGCAACGTCGACGGAATACTAACCACCGGTCACTATTGTATTGTCTCGTTCCTGGTTTTGATATTTTATTAAACGTTTCACCTGCACCTGCTTCCCAACTCACAGCATGCTCATTACAGTTGGATATCTTCGAAATGTGTCCCACTCTCATTAATAATAGTAATAGTTTACTCAAACTCACCAGTGTTCCCTAAACACAAATACTAAACATCTAAATGCTTAGCAAAGCACAATAATGTTTTCAGCTAGTGATGTGCTTATTTGTGGCAATGCTTCAATAACAATGCTATCATGGGGCATTGATGGGTTTGCAGTAGTGAAGAACTTCATTATGACCTCTGCTGTTTTGGGTAATCCCTATGCCCATCACATGAAATATTAATAGCAATGCTTACTGGGCTAACATCCCCTCATATTAGTGTTCTTCAAGCTTACTGAAAGAGAGTAACCCAGAGAGTAACCCAGAGAGTAACCCAGAGAGTAACCCAGTACACAGTGTTTCAGTAAAGCAGCCCAAGAGTCAACACACAGGAACTTTATTTAAACACACTGAGGAAAATGAACATGGGGATGAAAAGTGGGAAATGTAGTGGTTCTGTAATGGACAGAAACAGAGGTAATGAATACACACATGCATAACGAATACACCAGGATACAAATGCACAAATACAGAATCTCAGAGAGTTTGAGAGGCAGGTTCATGTTACCCCTAGACTCTCAGGCTCCGGTGGTGGGGGAGGAGGAGTGGAGTGTGTAGATCAGCGTTGTGAGGTGCTGATAACCGTCACCAGCAGGTAGTTTGTTACACGCACTAAATGATTTCTTCCTTCGGATACTGTATGAGGTGAAATATAAATTATGACTTTCACCTGGATTCACCTGGTCAGGTCATTTGTCGTGTTGCCAACTGCTATAAACTGTATCATCTGTTGCTTTTGCAATAGATGTGTTTATCATCAGTAATCACTAAATACATGATTAGTAGTAGCTGGGACTGTTCTCTTCTTTCTCTCATCCAGACAAAGCTAGACCGAGGGGTAGAGAGAACCATTTGATTTGAGTGACAATAGTCATGGCAACAGAAGCCTGGTGTCGAGGCGGTGCTATTTAAACGCCCTAATTGGTGATCTCTGATAGTAAGCCTCACCTGACCCGCACTGCGAAAAAAAAAGGTGCTAGATCTTATCCAATAATGGTGTCAACTTTCTTTGCAGTTTCAAATGTTTCAAATTGGGCACGTCATTCAGCACGTCACACATCATGAAACACATTGAGGCAAACATTTCAGACAGTAGCCTAGTTGCAAAAAAATTACTAAATTGATTTGAACATGAAATGCATTTCAATACGATTGAAATGGCCTATACAGTATGACATAGCCAATGTTCCCTTAACGCTGCGCAGAAATAGAGAGAGAAGCAAGAGAACTTCACTCGACTTTCTAGAGCATGTGGGAAATCGAGAACCCCTCGCCGTCAAGATGACGTTGGAGGAGTGGAGGCACTGGTTGGAAATGGGCGGAACACCCATTCTTATTGTGGACCAACCATAAGTACCAGGAATATCTCCGCACCGCCAAGCGCCTTAACTCTAGGCAGGCTCGTTGGGCCCTATTATTCACCCGATTAAATTTCACTCTCTCCTACCGCCCGGGGGTTGAAGAACATGAAGCCGGACACACTCACGGTTGTATTGACCCGCTGCTACTCCGTCTGACCCCCAGACCATCCTCCCTACCTCCTGCAGTTGTCTGGGGTATAGAGAGCCTGGTCCGTAAGGCGCAGCGTTCCTAGCCAGAACCCAGATGTTTGTCCCGGACTTTGCCTGTTCCCCGGTCCTGGAATGGGCACATTCCTCTAGACTGACCTGACATCCAGGCTCCCTGGCTTTCGTCCGATGACGCTTTTGGTGGCCTTCCATGGAGCCGGATGTCTCTGCATTCGTCACCGCCTGCACGGTGTGTGCACAAAATGAGACTCTGTGGTAAGCTCCGGCTGGACTTCTTCAACCACTCCCATGGATCAGCTCATGGATCAGCTCACACACACATACGCACACACACATACATAGGCTTGGACTAGAAGCCATTAGTTCTAAGCCTGTGGCCTGGGGGCTTTTCATTAGCAATGCTGGGTTCAGAACTCCACCACTATCTCTTTCCCCTGTTGCTCTTTTCATCTTCTCATTTATTACAAAAAGTATTCTCCTTAGCAATAAAAAGAAGATAAACTTTGCGAACAAAAATGCAATGGAGTTTTTCTGTCCCAATCAAAAAAACGAAATGTTGCTAATGTATTAAAAGTCCATCACAACGTTCAGTGCATTAAACTATTTTTGAGTCTGTGCTGTGGTGTGGTTTCTCTGGATTTAATGGGTAATAATAAAGACCATTTGTAATGGTTCACTGTTGCATTTTCTTTTTGGCTTTAGTTAATTCAATCAAATTCACAAGTGCAATCATTAATAAAAAAAGCTAATAGAAAATGTGACTAGCGTTATCATCATGAGACACAAGTCATAAACCCAGGCACAGTCACAACCTGCCAAAAAGTGAGGATCCTTTACACATACTGTACCTTATCGCTATATCCACAAACCCTCAAACAATGACTCGTTAGGACGTCCCTGGGAGGTCACAAAATGGTCGCCTGAAGTTGTCAGGCAGTTTCCCCTGGAGGTTTTGTCCAGTTCCCGGTTTGTCCCGGGGACGTTTTTAGTACTTGGGATGTTGGGTCATGGTCCCCTCAAGCTTTTTGTCTAGTTCCCAGATGTCACATGATCGTCGCAAAGAAACTTTCTCCCCTCAAAAAAGAAAATCTAACCAGGGTGGGCGCACTCTAGTTTCCCCTTGTTTCTGTTGCCAAGTACAACAAGGCCCTGAATGGTGAACCACTGATCCAGACACTGCTCTTTGGCAATGCTAGGGACACCCACACACAAACAGTGCTTTTAACATTATGTTTAAGTTACATATTTGACACACAGTACATGACTACACTGTGTATGTGTATTCAAACAGTACTTATTTTTTAAGTATTCTGTGTTGTCTCTCGTTCTCTCTTTCACTCTGTATACTTTCGGTGAACAAGCAGTCGTGTTATTAGTCCACTAAGTAACCTGTTTCCATTGTATTAAGTTTCTAATCAATAACCCATACCGTGTGTGTGTGTGTGTGTGTGTATGTGTGTGTGTATATCCTGTATTATCATTTAGTTAGTTAGTCAAATAAATAATTAAACCAATTTGCGTGGTACTGAATCATAAGTAAAGCTAGGGTTCTTGCGGATTCAAGAAGGCGACCGTTCAGAATGACGACTGATAAAAGGTAATGATTAATACGTTGACTGTTTTATAGGTAAAGACCTTTAGAGTTTAATTCGGGAGATGGTAACTCTATAAACAACTTCTCCCGTGGTGCCACAAATTCCTAATGAGGTAATTGTTACATGATTAATTTAATCGGGTAGCAATTAAACATAGTTAGTTGATTCGATAAATAACGGTCATCACATTAATGAAAGTCACGTCACGACACAGTGAATGTCAGAGCAAAAACAAAGCCATGAGGTCGCAGCAATTGTCCGTAGAGCTCTGAGACAGGATTGTGTCGAGGTACAGATCTGGGGAAGGGTACCAAAACATTTCTGCAGGATTGAAGGTCCCAAAGAACACAGTGGCCTCCATTGTGCTGAAACCAAACCAAGCCCGGCCAAACTGAGCAATCGGAGGAGAAGGTCACTCTGACAGAGCTCCAGAGTTCCTCTGTGGAGATGGGAGAACCTTCCAGAAAGACAACCATCTCTGCAGCACTCCACCAATCAGGATCGAAGGAAAGATGAATGGAGCAAAGTACAGAGCGATCCTTGATGAAAACCTGCTCCAGAGCGCACAGGACCTCAGACTGGGGCGAAGGTTCCCCTTCCAACAGGACAACGACCCTAAGCAGAGAGCCAAGACAACACACGAGTGGCTTCGGGACAAGTTTCTGTGTCACGATGCGGTGTGTAGGCAGACCAAGGCCCAGCGCAGTTGTAGTTTGACATAATAGTTATTAAACCGAACTCGAATACAAAGGGGAAAATAACAAAGACGAAACCACGAAGGTGACACAGAGGGTAAAATGTACCTTCTTACAAACAATGAACCACCCCGAGACAGAAAACACATTAACTTAAATATGGCCCCCAATTAGATGCAGAGCAGCTGACTCTAATTGGGGACCAACACAAAACCAACATAGAAACAGAACATATAGATTCTGTCAGGCTCTGACCATAGACAACTAGAGGGAGCCAAAGGCTCCCCTATGACCCGGACTTGAACCCGATCGAACATCTCTGGAGAGACCTGAAAATAGCTGTGCAGCAACACTCCCCCATCCAACCTGACAGATCTTGAGAGGATCTGCAGAGAAGAATGGGAGAAACTTCCCAAATACAGGTGTGCCAAGCTTGTAGCGCCATACCCAAGAAGACTCAAGGTTGTAATCGCTGCCAAAGGTGTTTCAACAAAGTACTGAATAAAGGGTCTGAATACTTATTTGAATGTGTTATTTCCATATTTCCTTTGTCATTATGGGGTATTGTGTGTAGATTGACGAGGGGAAAAAAACGAACATAACAAAATGTTGAAAACGTCAAGGGGTCTGAATACTTCCTGAATGCTCTGTACAATCACATTAGTAAGTTCTCAAAAAACTGTGAAAATGGACATTCAAGAACATGGAGACAACATGAGAATACTATCCATAGATGACATCATGGTTGATCTTACCCAGCAGTGTAATGATGCATCCCAGAATGGCGACCAGGGCCCCTGTACTGAGGCCGGCAGGAAGTGTGTACGCCACGGCTCCACACGATTGAGCCACACCGTCAGAGTCACAGTCACACACATTCACTGATAGGGTGTTGGTACTACTGAGGGCGGGACTTCCACTGTCGACAATCAACACGGGTAGTCTGTACAGCATCTGCTCCCGTCTACGAAACCCTCCACGTTTCGTTACGATAGATGCCGTGTTGTCTGGAAGGGAGGGTCATGAACAAGATCAGTCAGGAAGAAGGGGAGATCAAAGATCAAATCCTGCATAGTCTGTGATGAGCGTACAGACTGTGGATCAAACCTAGAAGGATTGATATCATCTACAATTTAAAGCAACTGTTAATATAGGAGATTGATGTATCTCACAAATCCCATATATTATAGCTGCAGCAACAACTTTATACTGTATTTTGTTTTTTAACGACTACAGTATTTACTACAGTCATCAAAACTACTACAGTAATTACTACAGTCATCAAAACCACTACAGCAATTACTACAGTATAAACTACTCTATTTTTGACACTAGTATTTATACTATAGTAAACTGTAAATACTTTCCTACAGTTATTTATATATTTTATTTAACCTTTTATTTAAGTCAAGGCAGTTGAGAACAAATTCTTATTTACAATGACGGCCTACACCGGCCAAACTAGGACGACGCTGGGCCAATTGTGCGCCGCCTTGTGGGACTCCCAATCACGGCCGGTTGTGATACAGTCTGGATTTGAACCAGGTTGTCTGTAGTGACGCCACTAGCACTGAGATGCAGTGTCTTAGACCACTGCGCCACTTGGGAGCCACTACTATAGTATATACACTACCGTTCAAAAGTTTGGGGTCACTTAGAAATGTCCTTGGTTTTTTTAATATTGTAAATTACTATTGTTGCTGGAAACGGCTGATTTTTTTATGGAATATCTACATAGGTGTACAGAGGCCCATTATCAGCAACCATAAACTCCTGTGTTCCAATGGCACGTTGTGTTAGCTAATCCAAGTTTATCATTTTAAAAGGCTAATTGTTCATTAGAAAACCCTTTTGCAATTACGTTAGCACAGCTGAAAACTGTTGTGTTTATTAAAGAAGGAATAAAACTGGCCTTCTTTAGACTAGTTGAGTATCTGGAGCATGGGTTCAATTACAGGCTCAAAATGGCCAGAAACAAAGAACTTTCTTCTGAAACTACACTGTATTTCTGATAAATGTTATGTTATTTTAATGGACAAAAATGTGCTTTCTTTCAAAAACAAGGACATTTCTAAGTGACCCCAAACTTTTGAACGGAAGTATATACACAATAGTTTTTTTTTCAATGGGCAGTGACATCTGAATCATAACAACTGAGGAATACCTGAGGTATAATGTCAGGGTAGTCCAGACCAGAAAAAATGTACAGAGGAAAATATTTGGTGCAAATGGACATGATACCGTTAGAGCTTCAATTCTACTTTAAAATTGGGTCGTTACATTTCAAAACAAGTATTTGCCTCCAAACTTCTAAATCTGCAATTAACATTTCACAGATATTCTTATCCATTAAATTGATTTAAAGGTGAAAGAATAAGCCATTGGAATCATCCTCAGAAAGTTTGTTTCAGCAACTACTTTCAATCAAAAAGGTCTTGAAATGTCTAATGTTTGAAAATCCAACATTTACGAAGAATACTTCTCAATCCGTATTTGCAGTACTGTTACGGACATGGTTGACCCTGATCTTCCATACCTTACAAACCCTGATCCCTTACTTAAAATGTTTTCCTCATATTCTTTTGTTGTCAGTAATGGACTGTTGTGAGATAATTGGTGTAATATGACGAGGAGGAGACACCTACCTTTGTTGTCTCGGAGAGTGAAGTTGGTGTTGCCGGCCACAGATGCAGGTAGGGCAAAGTAGAAGCGATGACCACTGGGAGGCTCATCCTTGTCCACGGCGCTGATGGTCTGGATGACCTGTGGAACACATGACCACACATAACCACTCTGATTGTCTGGACCTTGAAACACATGGAACACACAAACACAATGATTGGCTGGACCTCTAATGACACAACCAAATTGTGAAGCTGATTGGTTGATTGACTGTTGAGGCTGACGGGTCATAAATCCATATCCTTACTTTCTTTGTTTTAGTCCATCAGAATTAACTGTGCTGGTTGAACATACTGAATCACAGGTTTGGATTAATTTACAAACTAGCATAAATCAGAGCTCTACAGACAATTCCTTTGACCATGTGGCTTGGTTTTTGCTCTGACATGCACTATCATCTGTGGGACCTTTTTATAGACAGGTGTGTGCCTTTCCAAATTTTATTTTATAGTATATTATAGTATACTAGTATATAAAATATATAGTTTCTAACATGCCTGTGTAGTGAAATATACATTTCAATACAAATACAGACATCTCTCTATGGTGCTTGCCTTATTCCTCAACGATGAAGCAGATGATGATGTGTACTTTGAATATTGCAATAAGCTTATCTCGAGGAAGGTATCAAGTCCATTCCTTGCCCGCCGGGAGAGGGACGGTAAATTATACGTTATATCAACCCACTTTGTAATGTATAATGACTTTCATTAGCGGGCCTCTGATGCAAAGCATTTTGGAGGCTCGTCAGCGACGCATCCTTTAATGGTTCAAGTAAGAGACGGAAGGGGAAAGACATAAATTCCCACAGAGAGACATTAACATTCTCAGCCGAACGGTGCCTGTCAGAGGCAAGACTGAGGAGTCAGATAAATCACAGAATTAAAAGGATTTTTAGTTTACACGCGGCTGGGTGTCAGATCAAATAGATATAAAAGGTCAACCATGTCTTCATTTGTGCCTTTACAGGCAGAGAATGTTTGCTCATTCAGAGTAACGTGCTTGCACTCACACACACACACACACACACACACACACACACACACACACACACCCCTTGCGGGTCCTATTATTACTCAAATGAGTTAGAGACAAATGGAAGATAAATTGTCCCTGTGTGAAGTTAGATAGGCTCCTACCTTGTCTGAGCCAACACAAATAAGACAGAAGAAAGCCTAACAAATTATTACTTTCAAAGTGTGTAGGCAGGACTATAGAACGAGATCTCATAATAATTTTTTGAAAACTCTTTTCCTCTGCAATTTCGTCCTATCCAATTGGTAGTTAGTCTTGCCCCATCGCTGCAACTCCGGTATGGACTCGGGAGAGGCGAAGGTCGAGAGCCACGCATCCTCCGAAACTCAACCGCACCAATCGGGCTCATTTATTTGATCGGCCCACATTGTTTTATTTACAGATGATGAGGATGTTTTCACACAACGACATAACGGGTGGTAATTGAAAGTTGAATCCAGAGTATAAATAATCGGCCTTCAAACGGGCGACGACATGACTGTTACCATGGCGATGGTAGACGGGGGGTAGATGGCTGGTTGTCACCATGGGGTGGTGTTGACACCGGGAGGGGGCAGGGCCCGTCGTTTTCGCACCCCTCACTTCTCGCGGTGTCTCTTCTGCCCCCTCCGCAGCATCAACACAAAAAACAACACCCATACCAGTGACACGTGGCACACTCAGTGACAAGACCTCCCGCCCCCCATGCCACCTCAACATCCACCTACCCACCGCTGGTGCTAACACTCCCACTGAGGCACTACTTCTGATATAAGCTAGGGTTTGATAGCAATCGATACGCACAACGCTCAACAAATGCCAGCTTTCAATCTCTGTTAATTTCTATAAATCAGCCAGCCAACAAACCTGTCTCGCCAAAACAACATGGAATGAGCTCATATGGAATGAACTCCAGTGAAAGCTCAAGTTGTAAAACTTAGTTTTATGGTTGATTAAGTACTTTATTTGACTTATTTGATTGTGTGTATTTTGCATTTTTGTAATATTGCAAACCTCATTTGAAAAAGACACCTGGGTCTCGGTGATTCAATGAAATCACTCTACCGTCACGTGTTCCATGACATGTTGTTCCCGACTCCCACCTTCAATTAAATGTGTTGTTCCCGACTCTCACTTGAAAGAAACACCTATAATGAACTGCTAATTGAAACAGGAAGAGGTACAATACGTGAAACACACTTGATATGTTAATAGCGTTGATCCTTACAAAATAATAATACATATTTACACATATGACCAATATATTTAAATAAATTAAATAATAATTTAAAAAAATGCCACCTCACTATGAGTAACTTCTGTTAGTTTTCCTTTTTCAATCAATAGAGGAACCAACAGAAAACTCAAATGAACACACTGTAAAGTAAGGGGATGCTTGGTGGGTCTTCTGGGGGCAGGGTGGAAGATTGGGGGCAGTGGAATGCCAAGAAAGTCCACTCATGTATGTAATGGCTACACTGATGGAAATGATTGTAAGCGTGTGACTTCCCCACTTTCCCCATCCACTCCATCATAATATCAATGAATGTTTGCAGCTGTACAAGGCAGAACCTCCCTGCATTCTAATTAACATATTTCTCTCTATTCGTCCATCCTTGGGGATGGAACAGCAGAGAGAACACAAACAAACCCCTATATACTTATCTCCTTCCCAACAAGCTTAGTGTTTGTACTAACACCCGCCCACTGGAAGATGTCTCTCCCATTGGTCTGAAAGACTAAATAATAACACTTGCCAGTAGTTCGGGCACTGTGGCTCTTTAGCACTGATTAGCCGGAAACGTGGTGGTTGGAATAACCTGCCATCGTTCAGGCTCAATTAGGGGCAGTCTCATGGCACTAGCTGTCTCCAGAGATGCCACTTGTTACCCATCATTGGTGCGTCTGTCTTCTGCCCATGTTCAATATGGAGAACACGTGTGGTACATGTGTTTCAACAGGTCAACCGTGAAACATTGGCTGGGCCATTCTACAGGAGTTAGGGAAGGCATAAAAGGCAGGCCATTCCTCTGACCAGAACTGAGTTCAAATAGTATTGGTTCTCTTTTAAATGTCTTCTGCCATAACGTTTACATACTGTTTTACCCATTTCATATGTACAGTATACTGTATTCAGTATACTGAAAGTATTCACCCCCCTTGGCATTTGATTTTCTGGGGGGTTTGTATCGTTTGATTTACACAACATGCCTACCTCTTTGAAGATGCATTTTTTTTTTTTTTACAAACAAGAAATAAGACAAAAGCGTGCAGAACTATTCACCCTCCCAAAGTCAATACTTGGTAGAGCCACCTTTTGCAGCAATTACAGCTGTACGTTTCTTAGGGTATGTCTCTATAAGCTTGACACATCTAACCACTGGGATTTCTGCCCATTCTTCAAGGCAATGTTTAAGTCATACCACAGATTCTCAATTGGATTGAGGTCTGGGCTTTGACTAGGCCATTCCAAGACATTTAAATGTTTCCCCTTAAACCACTCGAGTGTTGCTTTAGCAGTATGCTTAGGGTCATTGTCCTGCTGGAAGGTGAACCTCTGTCCCAGTCTCAAATCTCTGGAAGACTGAAACAGGTTTCCCTCAAGAATTTCCCTGTATTTAGCGCTATCCATCATTCCTTCAATTCTGACCAGTTTCCCAGTCCCTGCCGATGAAAAACATCCCCACAGCATGATGCTGCCACCACCATGCTTCACTGTGGGGATGGTGTTCTCGGGGTGATGAGAGGTGATGAGAGGTGTTGGGTTTGCGCCAGACATAGCATTTTCCTTGATGGCCAAAAAGCTAAATTTTAGTCTCATCTGACCAGAGTACCTTCTTCCATATGTTTGGGGAGTCTCTCACATGCCTTTTGGCGAACACCAAACGTGTTTGCTTATTTTTTTCTTTAAGCAATGGCTTTTTTCTGGCCACTCTTCCATAAAGCCCAGCTCTGTGGAGTGTACGGATTAAAGGGGTCCTATGGACAGATACTCCAATCTCCGCTGTGGAGCTTTGCAGCTCCTTCAGGGTTATCTTTGGTCTCTTTGTTGCCTCTCTGATTAAAGCCCTCCTTGCCTGGTCCGTGGGTTTTGGTGGGCGGCCCTCTCTTGGCAGGTTTGTTGTGGTGCCATATTCTTTCAATTTTTTAATAATGGATTTAATGGTGCTCTGTGGGATGTTCAAAGTTTCTGATATTATGAAATTTCCCCCCCGGGGGATCAATAAAGTATCTATCTATCTATCTATCTATCTATCTATCTATCTATCTATCTATCTATCTATCTATCTATCTATCTATCTATCTATCTATCTATCTATCTATCTATCTATCTATCTATCTATCTATCTATCTATCTATCTATCTATCTATCTATCTATCTATCTATCTATCTATCTGATCTGTACTTCTCCACAACTTTGTCCCTGACCTGTTTGGACATCTCCTTGGTCTTCATGGTGCCGCTTGCTTGGTGGTGCCCCTTGCTTAGTGGTGTTGCAGACTCTGGGGCCTTTCGGAAGAGGTGTATATATACTGAGATCATGTGACAGATCATGTGACACTTAGATTGCACACAGGTGGACTTTATTTAACTAATTATGTGACTTCTGAAGGTAATTGGTTGCACCCAATCTTATTAAGGGGCTTCATAGCAAAGGCGGTGAATACATATGCACGCACTACTTTTCAGTTTTTGTAGTTTTTAAATTATTTGAAACAAGTTCTTTTTTTCATTTCACTTCACCACTTTGGACTATTTTGTGTTTGTCCATTACATGAAATCCAAATAAAAATCTATTTAAATTACAGGTTGTAATGCAACAAAACAGGAAAAATGCCAAGGGGGATGAATACCTTTGCAAGGCACTGTAGGTTGATGGGAGTGGTATTGTGGATGACCCAGCCTATAGAACGCCCGTCCAGCACTCTAAAGTCCATGGGAATGGAGAGGGGCTGAGTGGGGATGCCCAGCTCGGAAGCCAGGGTAGAGTCCAAAAATCTCTCATCGGCCCCAGAGTCGATGAGGACCCGGAGAGATTCTGACTGGTTCCCCCACAGCAAAATGGCATGAAAAGGGGTGTGAGTAAGGGAAGAAGAAAAGTTCCCCATATGGCCCACCAGAGTACTCGCTCCTACCGGTGACCCTGGTCTTTTAGTGGACAAGAGGACACAAAATGACCACGAGTCCCGCAATACAGGCAACGCCCCACATCCCATCACAATACACATACTGTGCCTTCTATGTCCTCGGTTTGCTGTGTTTACTTTTGTGTTTCAGTTCCTTATATTTGAAGATGTATTATTTAGCTAACTGTCCTTTCTTCTTACGGTGTCTTATCTATTTATAAAATACTATGAATAGAAAGTTAAATTCTAATTATTTTACAACATTCCCTGTCTTGAATGGTATACTGTAGTTTATTTCTTTATCAATTGTTGTATTTTATTATTTTCCTATATTTTTTTTTTTATTACAATCCGTACCATGGATAGTATTGGGTGTTCCTTTGTTTGACTCCTGTAAGGGAACTTTGTAATATTTAGAGTAGCCATGGAGTCTTGATGTCTCTGAACATTTGGTTATTAATCTACAGCTTATCGACTACAAGAGTTACATGTTTCCATTTGAATCTGTTCTCCCTGAAAAATGGGCACAGAACATTGCGCCGTTCTGCAATTTCCTTCTTGAAGTGATCATTCATGCCTATTTTTTGTGCCAGCGAGTCTTTTACCCTTTTTTTTTAACCATTCATTTATCTTTAAAGAATGAATTTGGCAACGATTGGGCTCTCTCGTCTCTGTCCGAAACAGTAAGTCTGAGTTGGATTTGGTAGAAAACATTGCCTGAGATCTGTAGCGTGGTAACAAAATTCTTTCACCACGCTTTCAGGATTTTCTTTTTCTTTGATACCAGTAAGTACCAGATTTTCTCTCATAGATATAGTCTGTATGTCAAGTAAGGCTTCTCTCAGAAAAATGTTCTCCTTTATAAGTTTCTTTAACGTCCGTTTCAATCTTATCGACTGTACCTTTTAGCTTGTTTGTTTCTTTCTCCGTTGTCGCAGCTTTTTCGTCACTCATCTCGAGGCTTCAACTCCTTTTATATATTTACTGATTAATTAAAGTATGCCCAGTTTATCATTTATCGGTTTTAACGGATCGGTTTCCACCCCTATCATTCCGGTTGGTGAAAAGCATAAATTGTCTGTGTCAGTCGGGGAAGTATTTTCTTTTGTGGATTGGTTCTCCATGTTTACTCTCCGTCATGTTTGGATGTTGATTGTTTTGGTAATATTGGTCGATAAATGTCTCTAGCCTTATCTGTTTCAGATTTAAGGTTATTACCCACAAGTATGTGGAGTGGTGCTAATATTTAGTCAAACTCACACATATTGAATATTACGTTTTTATCTTCAGGCGATCTGCACCGCTGTGTTCAGTCCTCCATCTTGTATGCTTGCTTGTAATTGTATGTGTGGAGTACAGAGATGAGGTAGTCATTAAAAAATTATGTTAAACACTTTTATTGCAACTTATTATGTGACCTGTTTAGTTAATTTTTACTCCTGAACTTATTTAGGCTTGCCATAACCAAGGGGTTGAATACTTCTTGACTCAAAAATGAAAAAATGTTATGGGGTACTATTGTGTGACAAAGAACATTTAATACTTTTTTTAATTCAGGCAGTAACACAACAAAGTGTGGAAAAAGTCAAAGGGTGTGAATACTTTCTGAAGCCACTGTTCATGTATTTGGTCTATAAGTAGATGGTCAACAATCCTTGCAGTACTCAGATAAAACAAGTATTATAATGCAAGGTTTTCAATACAGCTGATTGAATGGCACCATTCAGGTTATAGGAAATTTAAATAGAAAATAGAGCATGAACTCCACAAGGCAGTTATAATCCACAACAGGTAAGCCTTTGAGGACCTGGAACTTTGAGGAAGGAGATAACAAAAAGACAAATCTTGCAGTGTGACTACAGAAGACAGAAGTCTCCAAGGATCTGGTTTTACTGCAAGTTGTTCCTTCAGTTGGGAGCCAAAGGGACCAAACGACCAATATCAAAAATAGCCCTTAGCGATCCTATCGAGTTAAAGGCAAGTCTTCACCAAACCAAAGAGTTGTACTGGCTCCCATTGCGGAGGAGATTTATTCCATACTGTGGTCTTACCGACTGCATAAAACTGCTTTCATTTTCCAGATCAAATCATAGACCCCCCTGTGAACACGACGACAAACACAAAAAGTGAAACGCAAATAACATATTTAAAAAGGGCCTGATAGCAATTCCCAAATCCATGCAAAATTATGATCAATCGTACTTCTTCAGTTTTACATGCCCCTCCCCCCTCGATGATATTTTCCAAATGCCAGGAGTGGACGAATCGTCATCGCCGAAGCATAAGTCATTCAGCAACATTGAGGCCAAACTAAATTCTAGCCTTCCCGTTTCGTTTTACATGATGTTGTGATTCATTTTTTGCTCTAGTGCCGGCCACACTGATCATCTAAATTATACACGCACGGACGTACACACACGTCGAATGAGAAATCAGACCCAGCAGAAACACCCACCCTGCCCCGGCATGAAATATCATGTTAGTGTGTGATGTCATTGTAGAGCCAAGCCACTGGCAAATACAAACACTTTCATTATTCAGTTGGCAGCAGCAGAAAGGACTAGAACATATCTAATGAAGAATACAAACACCAACAATACCTGCAGTTTGATCAAAAAGTGTGGATCTGACAAATGTGTCTCCCTGAATTGACCTCAAGCTTTGAAAAGAGATAATGCACACAGTCTGAGATATCTTGTTAAAAGTCATGTTAAAAGTTATCTCATCTAATGGGATGCTTAAGTGCACTGAATCAACAATGTTGCTGAATGCAGTACCAATCATTTCCTTCCCCATCAGATAATGAACTGTATCTCCAGTTTCTCACCTGTCCAGCAGCTGCATTCTCGCATAGGAGGGTCTCATACTCGATAGCGAACACTGGAGCGTTGTCATTGATGTCCAGCACTGTGATGGCCACAAAACCTTTTCCAATCTGTGTTGGATCCTCTGAGAGAGAGTGAGAGAGAGAGAGAGAGAGAGAGAGAGAGAGTGAGAGAGAGAGAGAGAGAGAGAGAGAGAGAGTGAGAGAGAGAGAGAGTAGACAGAGAGACAGACAGGAGAGAGAAAACAAGATTTTATCATCATTGCTTGCTCCCTTCAATACATTACTCTGACTTTGTTTACCCTCATCCACTTACCATACTATCGATCTTTCTCATGTCTTTTTAATTAATCACAAAGGTCGAGCGAAATGAGCAAAATGCGGCCCAAAGTGCCCATTCTAATGACATATGCAAGGCATTCACTATCAGCTGGCATCCTTAGTTGCTCTGGTGGGGATCAGCCAACATGATCAGGCAGCTAATTACGATCGGAGCTAGAGCTGGAGCTTAAGGCGATAAAGGCCAGCGATGCATACGACATGGCACCCTATACACTATATAGTGCACTATATAGAGCGGTGGCAGTCGGTGACGGTGCCAATACATTTATAAAACTAAAAACCTTACCTTGACTTGGAAAAGTTCCCGTGTTGTATAACCATAGCCAGCTAGCTAACTTGGCATCCCTCTCTGTTTGAGCCGGCTAAACTAGCTAGCTGCATTCGATAGCTAAGTAAGTGAACGTTTTTTTTTTAAATCACTGAAATATCTTTCTCTCTCTCTCTCTCGCTTCTCCTTCATTTTAAAAGAAATGTATTTGTTCAAAACGGCTTAACTATTGTCTTTCTCTCTCTCTGAGTCAACCACTCCCCACACTTTATGCACTGCAGTGCTAGCTAGCTGTAGCTTATTGCAATAGAATATAGGTTGCCATTTCAGACACAGCCTGAGTGACTGTGTAGTAGCACAGGCCATCCTGTATCACAGGCTCAATCCCTGCTCTGATACCAATGCAGCACTGAATAAAAGTCTGGCTTCTGAAAGCCTTGATGGACAATGATTTAGCCTGGCGTCGGCAGCCACGGCTGACATTCGGGGGCGGCTGATTTGACGGTAATAAAAAGGATGCGTGGCAACCCAGGGCACAGACTTGTTGTCATTGGCGTGTTCAGAGCAAAGTCATAACGCGGATGAAATGTGAGCGCTGTCCGACCACAGCTCAAATGCATGAAGAAGTGCTTCCCTGCCCTCTTTTGTTACAAAAAGCCAATTTACTATAAAAAGTGTAATAAGGTGTCCTGGACTCTGAGAGAGACTGCCTGGACGTCTGATTCTACAGCTACTACTTTCCACTGTAAAGACAATAGAAGTCTGTGTGTCAGAGGCCAACGTCTCCTCAGTGAAGGGCTATTGTGACATTTCGCACAGTTATTATTAATGATGTTAACTCCCTATGTGTTAGTCTATTGAGACAAGAGGATGAGGAATCATTTGAGCATTTGTGTTAGGCCTATATTTGCAGTTGAATCACAAGGAATCTACTTGAGCGATTAAGTTTTGTGACTATTTGTGCAAGACTGATAAAATGTTAATCAAATTGTTATTGTTTCTTCATTAAGTGGTTTTAAACTCATACTGATCATAGGTACTTAGTAGAGTAACTAGTACGTAGTTTAACAGAGCTTGTGAGATGATTCCTGTCCATTGTGTCTGCGTGGGCAGATTGGGCCAGGGGGGATTCGCAAGCCCCTTTTTCCTTCAAGCCGAGTCAAAGGCATCACGTTACCTCTCCTAACATTAGCATAGTTCACTAGTGGGTGAACCTGCGCCTGCCCTTAGTTAGCAGCTCGCCCCTCACACACGCCACGACTCACGGAGACCCGGAGGTAGCAGTGACCGCCATACGTCAGAATTAACATTCGGCGACAGCCCCCGCTGCGACCCACACACCTTGTCACGTTAATGCATGGGGCACAACGCAGTGGCTTTGGGGTGCATTGAGTATGGGGGAGGGTCGGCTCCATCACAAGACAGAAGGGACTACGATACATTATGCAAGGCCTTTATAAAAACACTGACACTGACTTTGATGCCTGATGTGGAGAGTCGTTGTTGTAAACCTGTGTGTGTGTGTGTGTGTGTGTGTGTGTGTGTGTGTGTGTGTGTGTGTGTGTGTGTGGTGTGTGTGTGTGTGAGTGTGTGTGTGTGTGTGTGTGTGCTCTTACGGCTCTCCATGGCGAGGATGGTGAGGTTGTGGACAGTGTTGACCTCTCGGTCCAGGGGCTTGGCCGTACGGATGACCCCACTCAGAGCATCCACATTGAAGAAACGCTCCAGGTCTGTGTTTCTGTCTATGGAGTATCTGGAGACAAACAGACCGATCCAGAGTCAGTAAGTCATATAGACAGAAGGAAACATCTATGATGAGGAATTTCCTTTTGTAGAAAGTTCTTATTGATTTTGCATTTAATAATTTTATAATCTCTTTTGAAGGAATAAGAACTCTCTCCCCTTAACATGCTTTCTTATCCATTCATAATACTAGATAAAACCATCATGTTGAACTATGAATGAGAGGTCTATGCGTCTTTAGATTTTGACGAGAACTGCTCTCAATCAAAGTTAGAAGCTGGACAGCGATGGGTAACTCTGAACACAGAACAAACACTATCAATTCCTGTACAGCAGCTCATATTTCTGGACAAAATGACAACTTCAATAAGCCTATATCCAATAAGACTCAATGTAATTGGTTGCACAATAATTCAAATTATTGACCAGAAGTAGGGCAATATTATGCCATATTATTAAAGATGCTGAGAGCCTCCACACCCACAATGACTGAGTAATTAGATTTTCGGATAACATTACATCCTAACAAACGGCCCTAGCATGAATACCACACAACACTTTTTATTTTCAATTAATGCAAAATGGGAGGGAGTCTCATGAGTGACATAGGGCAGATTGCGTTTGAGTGGTTGCCATGGAAAAAAGATATAACAAAATAAAGCCCATGGAGCTGGTACAGACTGTTGACCCTTCTGGGGGATTGCCCTTCGCTTGTTGAAGATGACATTTCACTTTTGCAAATGTTGCATTCCCTCGAAAAGCACAACACCATCTGGCTTTAGTGTGTCACAGAGGGAGTTTAGAACTCATGGTGTCAGTGGTTTAAGTGTGTTGTGTGGGTGGTGCTTAAATGTGTCGACACTGAGATGTTAGAAGATAAACGTGTATTTACAGTCCTACTCTAAAAGGTGCTTGGACCTTCTGTCAATCTGTGTAGCAACATGTTTAAATAAACGGGTGAAATGGCTTGGAATTCACCACTCTGGTGAATCGGGCCAAGCTGAGTGAAGTTGTTTTAGGAAATAGGTACCACTTCAGAAAATGGCTGGGACAAAAGAGAGATTGTCTGTAACGGTGTGTAATAACTGGGGAGCTGGGCTCTACCTGATGGCACTGTTGGAGGAGTCAAGATCGTCAGCGGAGACCCTCCCGATGGAGGCGCCCACTCTGGCGTCCTCAGAGACCGCCATCCTGCTGAGCTGAGTGGAGAACACAGGTGGCTCATTCACGTCCTCCACCGTCACCTTGACCGACGTTGTGTCGCTGAACGAACCCAGGTGCACGAACGCAGGGTCGATGTTCCGATTGGTGGCTTCGATTCGCAAATTAAAGCTGTTCTTGGTCTCAAAGTCTAACGGCTGAACAAGTAAGACCAATAAAGACAAAAGAAAAAGAGAGACAAATAAAGGTTAAAAGGAAGAAAAGAAAAAGCTATTTCATATTTCTTAAAAAATATATAGCTTGAGAGTATAGGTCAGCCGGATCCCAGACAGAGTGACCTTCCAATCAAGTTAAAGCATGATTGGCTAGTTTATAAGCACCGGCCACATTTGCTGTAAAAGCCATAAAGATACTGTATTTGTACTGTATGTGCATCGCTCATGCCAACATGGCCTTGTGGTACACCAGTATATTGAAGAAATGCAGGTGCTAGAGTCCAACGACCCTATGCAACCTTGCACATAATCAGACTCTCACAAATACATCTTTCATCCAGACATGTTTATATTGACTTACTGTGCAGTGTGAAAGCAAAGTATTGATTGCGAGAAAATGCACACAACACATCACGGTGAAATGCATTTTAAAATATGAGTGTTAAGAAGATATGTTGTCATCTGTTTGGCTTATAGGACTCACAGTTGTAGCCCTATAATATTGGACATTGATGTGACACATTTATTGTGTGTGTTTATTGCCTGTATGACTTTCCACTCTGTGGTATTCGTCTATGACTGGTGATGGTGAAAACAAACAAAAGATCAGATTGGACCCTGTGACAAAACTGACTTGGGAACAACAATAACTCTCATACCTACAAAGCCTCATGGAGGCTAGAGACCATCTCAAATTCTTGAGTGGACTGGGGATACCTTTTCAAACCCTAAAAAAACCCAAATAGCCTACAAGTAAATCAACTATTGACAATAACGTTATATATTTCAACCACTAAGTAAAAAGTAAGTAAAGTTTGTGAGTGCTATAAGCTACAGTTGAAGTCGGAGGTTTACATACACTTAGGTTGAAGTCATTAAAACTCATTTTTCAACCACTCCACAGATTTCATGTTAACAAACCAGAGTTTTGGCAAGTCGGTTAGGACATCTACTTTGTGCATGACACAAGTAATTATTCCAACAATTGTTTACAGAAAGATTATTTCACTTATAATTCACTATATCACAATTCCAGTGGGTCAGAAGTTTACATACACTAAGTTGACTGTGCCTTTAGACAGCTTGGAAAATTCCAGAAAATGATGTAATGGCTTTAGAAGCTTCTGATAGGCTAATTGACATAATTTGAGTCAATTGGAGGTGTACCTGTGGATGTATTCCAATGCCTACCTTCAAACTCAGTGCCTCTTTGCTCGACATCATGGGAAAATCTAAAGAAATCAGCCAAGACCTCAGAAAAACCTTTTAGACCTCCACAGGTCTGGTACATCCTTGGGAGCAATTTCCAAACGCCTGAAGGTACCACGTTCATCTGTACAAACAATAGTATGCAAGTATAAACACAATGGGACCACGCAGCCGTCATACCGCTCAGGAAGGAGACGCGTTCTGTCTCCTAGAGATGAGCGTACTTTGGTGCGAAAAGTGCAAATCAATCCCAGAACAACAGCAAAGGACCTTGTGAAGATGCTGGAGGAAACAGGTACAAAAGTATCTATATCCACAGTAAAACAAGTCCTATATCGACATAACCTGAAAGGCCGCTCAGCAAGGAAGAAGCCACTGGTCCAAAACCGCCATAAAAAAGCCAGACTAAGGTTTGCAACTGCACATGGGGACAAAGATCATACTTTTTGGAGAAATGTCCTCTGGTCTGATGAAACAAAAATAGAACTGTTTGGTCATAATGACCATCGTTATGTTTGGAGGAAAAAGGGGGAGGCTTGCAATTATGTGGATATATTGAAGCAACATCTCAAGACATCAGTCAGGAAGTTAAAGCTTGGTTGCAAATGGGTCTTCCAAATGGACAATGACCCCAAGCATACTTCCAAAGTTGTGGCAAAATGGCTTAAGGACAACAGTCAAGGTATTGGAGTGGCCATCACAAAGCCCTGACCTCAATCCTATAGAACATTTGTGGGCAGAACTGAAAAAGCGTGTGCGAGCAAGGAGGCCTACAAACCTGACTCAGTTACACCAGTTCTGTCAGGAGGAATGGGCCAAAATTCACCCAACTTATTTTGGGAAGCTTGTGGAAGGCTACCCGAAATGTTTGACCCAAGTTAAACAATTTAAAGGCAATGCTACCAAATACTAATTGAGTGTATTTAAACTTCTGACCCACTGGGAATGTGATGAATGAAATAAAAGCTGAAATAAATCATTCTCTCTACTATTTCACATTCTTAAAGTAAAGTGGTGATCCTAACTGACCTAAGACAGACATCAAAGCATTAATATTACACAACTCTGCACACCATAGCATCCCATCACATTCTCAGATTGAGTCATCATCAGCTTTGGACAGTGTAAGGCCATGGCCAGACAGAGATGGATGGAAACGGTTGAAAAATATGCATTCGTCACTATCCGTCACAAAACCTTTGAGTGTTTACTGCGTAAAAACAACATTGTCCATCAATGTATGAGTTCCATAGAAAAACCATTGTCTCATCCATTTTGGACAGATACAGAATCTCTGCATGTGTACCTTCTGAAGGATGATGACGCCCTCTTGCGTGTCCTCGTCTGTAGTGATGTTGAACACCCCAGGTCCGTCCTCCATGATCCTGTACTCCATCTCTGCATTGGTGCCTATGTCTTCATCCGCAGCCTTGACCCTGGCCACCACGGACGCCACAGGCAAGGACTCCAGCACCGTGTACTGATAGTTCTCTGGAGGAGAGAAGAGTAGTGGTTAGAGATGAGGTGGTTTCCTTACTCCTTAGCAGCCTGTGATTTCTCTCTCACAATGACTGATCAAACAGCAAATTGATTAATTCGTTTTTTTCTCAATATATAAGAGGAAATAGTGACACATTATATTTAATTAGTTTACGTTAAATACACTTATTATTTTCTTGAACCTTACAACTTTTAGAACAATGGAGTTATGTATTCACATTAAAATGTATTTCACATTCTGAAACATAATATCTCTTGACCAAAGTGAATGGAAGAGTCCCCGATCCCTGCATAATATGTTTTGGTGGGATGAAATGTCCACTGGAAGATTCTATTACATGACAACTTTCCCATTGTGTTCCCAAAGTATTCCCTGACTTAAAGCATAAGAATAAAATGAGGGACTCATATTCATGATCTCCCTAAGAGCTCATTACCAGACCTTTCCGTGTTCCTCGCCCCAATGGCTCCTGACATTGTTTGCTGTCGGCGTTATCTTTGTAATGGCTTTTTAATTCGCCATGGAATAGCGGCTCCTTAAAAGACAAAATATATGGCTTTCCTCCCATCCCCTCGTACTGTGTACGCCCCTCTTTGCCCCCCTGGTCCTTATGTGTATGGGTGGCTTCATACCAAGCCTGGTCCCAAAGCATCTTTCTTCCTAGCACAACAGTGCTGGGTTAAAGCTGCCAGTCGGTAGGACTATCAGCGGTAAAGCAATTGCCGGGGCCACAGATTATTACGAGAAGCACCTTTGAATCACAACGCCTGGCCTGGAACCCATTAGCGGACAGTGAAATAGGCTGATGACAAAAATAAGTTAGCCTGATCCTGGTATCCACGTTCTCCCCTCACTCCCTGCTCTGACGTGGAGTGAGGGGAGAATGAGAAAGGGTTATACCTCCTAGGGCAACCTACATTTGAAGGCTTTGACCATAAAAGTCATACATGTGCTGTGAACACCCTGATGAACAGATACACAATGTTGAGCAAAATTACACATACACATGAAAGGGGTTATATGGTTAAAATAATCTGCAATATCAAGTATAGCCTACATTTTCAATCAAAGCTTTCTCCCCTAAACTGTCATTGTGAATGAGAGTGATTGAAGACATTCATGTCAAACCTCCACTATAGTGAGACTGAGATGACAGTGAATGGAGGGCTTCAGGACTTTGTCTGAGGGAGAGAGATACAGTAGATTGCATGTTGTCGATGTCAGTGACGCATAGAGTATAAAGGACTCAGTCTTACTACGAGAGAAGCGTGGCGGGTTGTCGTTGACGTCGGTGAGAGTGATCGTGACATAGGTGGTGCCTGAGAGGCCGCCCATCTGGCCCACCATGTCTTTGGCCTGGATGACCAAAACATACTGGTCTTTCACCTCTCGGTCCATGTTGGGCAGCGCTGTCCGGACAATGCCTTGAGAGGAGAAAGAGGGAGATTTAGAGATAGAGAGAGGGATGACAGGAAAGAAGAGAAAGGGGTGACAAGAGAGGAGAATGAAATGGGATGATGGGACATTTTTGTACAGAGAGCTGAGGGCTGAAAGCATAGTTTGCTCACCTGTTCCTGTGTTGTCAAGGAATGCATTACCTGTCTGTTCATAATCTATTCATCATACAGAAAGTAAAATGTAGTCTGAAGCAAAGGCCCTTGGCCCCGTGAAGTTGATTTGCTTGTGAAGTTGATTTGCTTTTGATCGAATACACCAACTAATGAAATTGAAATCAGCATTTTATCTCCTGACTGTAAAGATGAAAATCGAAATAATCCCACAAAAGTACCACAAATCTTTAATGGAAAAATGTACTGTTGCAGTCATATTTAATGACTTACAGCACGTAACTCACAGTTTCATTTATTAAATGCCACTTATTGGGGATTCCAACGGAACATGGAAGATTACTCATTAAGTAGCTCAGGAAGCCGAGAAACACACTTCCTGAAAAATTGGTTCACGTACGTTTGCTTGCTCTATCCTCTCTCTTTCTTCAAGCTTGCTACAGAATGAACTGATCAAAGATGAATCACAGGGCTGAAGTAAGCCTGAGTTAAGGTTGGCTTATTGGAATACTTTGATTGAAAATACATAGCATTTGTCATGTTAGTGACTCTACAGCAAGCAATTATTTTGACATTTTTGACATGTATGGTCCGGATTTGGTTAAATAATGCAAATAAATTGGTATTCGACTTATTTGGAAATTAAACTTTCTAATCTCTCTTTTGAAGTAAATAAAAACTGCATCCAATGAGGTTAATTAGGTAAAGTATGTATGCATTGGTTAGAAGACATGCATAGAGGTTGACTTGTCTCTAATGTAAAGAATAGGAAATTATTGCTATTGTCTTTGGAAAACATGCTTTAGAAGCGTATTTACCTATGTGTACCACTACACCCACGGACCAATGTTCCCTCTAAACTAAGCACGTGCACACTACAGCAGTAACCCCGGGACTGCCCCGCAATTTAGCCTTAGCTGTGTTCGAATATTCATACGAACCGCACTAACTGTACTATTTGTGACATAAATTGAGTATCTAGTATGCTTATTGGTCATGGTATGGATATACAGTGGGGAGAACAAGTATTTGATACACTGCCGATTTTGCAGGTTTTCCTACTTACAAAGCATGTAGAGGTCTGTTATTTTTATCATAGGTACACTTCAACTGTGAGAGACGGAATCTAAAACAAAAATCCAGAAAATCACATTGTATGATTTTTAAATAATTAATTTGCATTTTATTGCATGACATAAGTATTTGATCACCTACCAATCAGTAAGAATTCCGGCTCTCACAGACCTGTTCGTTTTTCTTTAAGAAGCCCTCCTGTTCTCCACTCATTACCTGTATTAATTGCACCTGTTTGAACTCGTTACCTGTATAAAAGACACCTGTCCACACACTCAATCAAACGGACTCCACACACTCAATCAAACAGCTGTGTAAGGACATCAGGGATAAAATTGTAGACCTGCACAAGGCTGGGATGGGCTACAGGACAATAGGCAAGCAGCTTGGTGAGAAGGCAACAACTGTTGGCGCAATTATTAGAAAATGGAAGAAGTTCAAGATGACGGTCAATCTCCCTCGGTCTGGGGCACCATGCAAGATCTCACCTCGTGGGGCATCAATGATAATGAGGAAGGTGAGGGATCAGCCCAGAACTACACGGCAGGACCTGGTCAATGACCTGAAGAGAGCTGGGACCACAGTCTCAAAGAAAACCATTAGTAACACACTGCGCCGTCATGGATTAAAATCCTGCAGCGCACGCAAGGTCCCCCTGCTCAAGCCAGCGCATGTCCAGGCCCGTCTGAAGTTTGCCAATGACCATCTGGATGATCCAGAGGAGGAATGGGAGAAGGTCATGTGGAGCTTTTTGGTCTAAACTCCACTCGCCGTGTTTGGAGGAAGAAGAAGGATGAGTACAACACCAAGAACACCATCCCAACCGTGAAGCATGTAGGTGGAAACATCATTCTTTGGGGATGCTTTTCTGCAAAGGGGACAGGACGACTGCACCGTATTGAGGGGAGGATGGATGGGGCCATGTATCGCGAGATCTTGGCCAACAACCTCCTTCCCCCAGACCGAGGGAGATTGACCGTCATCTTGAACTTCTTCCATTTTCTAATAATTGCGTCAACAGTTGTTGCCTTCTCACCAAGCTGCTTGCCTATTGTCCTGTAGCCCATCCCAGCCTTGTGCAGGTCTACAATTTTATCCCTGATGTCCTTACACAGCTCTCTGGTCTTGGCCATTGTGGAGAGGTTGGGGTCTGTTTGATTGAGTGTGTGGACAGGTGTCTTTTATACAGGTAACGAGTTCAAACAGGTGCAGTTAATACAGGTAATGAGTGGAGAACAGGAGGGCTTCTTAAAGAAAAACTAACAGGTCTGTGAGAGCCGGAATTCTTACTGGTTGGTAGGTGATCAAATACTTATGTCATGCAATAAAATGCAAATTAATTATTAAAAAATCATACAATGTGATTTTCTGGATTTTTGTTTTAGATTCCGTCACTCACAGTTGAAGAGTACCTATGATAAAAATTACAGACCTCTACATGCTTTGTAAGTAGGAAAACCTGCAAAATCGGCAGTGTATCAAATACTTGTTCTCCCCACTGTAGTTAGTATGCCAAAAGTTCCCCGATGTCGTACTACATTCTCCAAAATACGAAGTATACAATCTGTGTACTACTTCTGCACTTTTAATGGCACATAATGCAATTATTCAGAAAATTTGCGTGGCTTCACAACGTTTTCAGATTTTAAGAAAACGGCGGGAGTCTGACAAGAGTGAATACAAATTAATTGTTTTAACTAATTATGACATGTTAAGAAAATGTTGAGCAATGTAATAAAGTCCTTACTTTTCAAATAAGTTAAACGTTATGTTGGCTGACATTTTGTTAGCTACGTTATCCTTACGAACCGCATAGCATCACAGCGGTATGTACCAGTATGTTAGCTAGTTACCTAAAGTTAGGCAGTATATTTGCTATCCAACTAACTACCCAACGTTTGTTGACTTGATCATTCTTAGCTAAGCTCAGAGCACTCTCTCACAGAATAACTGATACATTTACGAACACTTAACAACACCAGTTGAATATGGTCGGTGTCAGTAAACGTCGGCAAAAAAAAAGCCGACGTTTTTTTATTCGTCTTGGGCTGTTCCGGTAGATGCACCTGGTTCAGCTGCCCTGCATGCTGGGTAGGGGAACTGTTGCCATTTTGAACCATTTCATATGTCTGAAGGTACAAACTCTGAAAAAGTACTCAATTGAGTAAAAGTACAAAGTAAATGCTATACATCAAATTCCTTGTATTAAGCAAACAGACGGCACAATTTCCGTATTATTTTTAATTACGGACAGACAGGGTCACACTCCAACACTCAGACATAATTTACAAACACAGCGTTTGTGCAATGTGAGTCCGCCAGATCAGAACCAGTAGGGATGACGAAGCGTTATATTGATAGGTGCCTGAATTCTGTCCTGCTTTAGTATTATAAACATAACAAGTACTTTTAGCTGTCAGGGAAAATTTAGTAAAAATAACATAATTTTCATTAGGAATGTAGTGAAGTAAAAGTAAAAGTTGTCAAATATATAAATAGTAAAGTAAAGTACAGATACCACAAAAAACTACTTAATAGTACTTTAAAGTATTTTTTACTGAAGTACTTTACACCACTGCAGTGAAGCAGTAATGAATGAGTAGAAAAGTGTATCTATAGGCTTGCGTTGTTATTAAGCTGCTTGGGTCTTTTTTAATATTGAGGAATATTTCACTTTCTCTGTTCATAGGAATAACAACATGAATTTGAGCATGAGGCAGAAATAGTGAAGTGCTGCTCTCTCTCTAAGCAGAGACTGACCATCAGATGCAGGCAGTAAAATAAAAATAAAAAGCTAATTATTTCAATGCTCACTCAGCTGTGACTCAAAATTAATTCAACAACGGATCTATTACCGGTGTGATCATATAGCCTACCTCAAATGTAATTTTAAAATGGCCTGAACAACAATGCATTGGCAGGGCAATTCAAGCAAAGAAAAAATGCAGTTATAATGTAATGAGCCTATAGCTTACTGCACAAACCTCATTGCTACAGTATTGTTTTTAACGGATAATGTTGCATAGGAATACGTTTTGTAAGTTATGTAAAAAGAGTAGATGCGATTGTTTTGAGATGAAAGCGAGAGCTGCATGTATCCATTTGTGCAGATTTTGTTCATATCCTTTGCTACTAAGTGAGTTATTAGCCCAGTTATAGATCATTTGTAGTCAGCAATAGGGGACTGATTGCTTCCTACAAGAGCACAAAATGTGTACATTTCTAGGCATCTTTGCACATTCTAGGCACATTTCTTTTTTTTTGTCTTAAAGGGGCAGTGTTGTATTTTGAGACAGGTTTGAATAACCTAAGTAGCCGATAAGCACAGGGTAGCATAATTTGTCTGATTCTCTGTAATAATGGTATGGGAATAATTATGCATTTTATTTTGTAAAGTGGTTTCTTGCTTCAAACAACACAACTACATTCTCAGTCCCCTACTTGTCTGAAGGAATGTAGGCCTACATTGAACACCACAGATTGGCTGCTACTGTAGGCTGAAAGAACAGTTATGGGATGCATTTTCTCCATTGTTTTTGATGTTAGGCCACATTATCAAATATCCACAGCAGCCTACATGGTCACTGTTAAAACTGTAATTTAAAGCGGGTACAGCCTCAGTGTTCACAGTAATGCCCTCATCAATGCCCTCGACCTGAAAAGTGTTATTGGCCAGTCTAAGTAAATGGCTCAATTAGTGAAATTATACGACGCATCCACCCCTTTATCTGAGGCCTCTGCCATGCTCTCGCTACACCATAATGATGGTCAATAAATCCAAATAGTTAATGTTACAACATGTCAATTTACATACAGAACAAACTAATGACTAGTGGATGAAGTTTTCCTACTGGGAGAAAACCACAGCTGCCTATTCTTCAATACTTTGGTTCCCTGTTCAAGACAAGGAGTCAGAACATGTCAGTCGAGAAGCTGGTTTATTTTTAACGCCTGATGCCTTCATGTTCATCAAAATATCTGTCTATGGAGGTACTGTACGTGTGGATGTGTGGATCGGATCCATCCATCTGCTCCTGTATCCTAGCTGTATCCTCCTCCATCCATCCATCCATCCATCCATCCATCCATCCATCCATCCATCCATCCATCCATCCATCCATCCATCCATCCATCCATCCATCCATCCATCCATCCATCCATCCATCCATCCATCCATCCATCCATCCATCCATCCATCCATCCATCCATCCATCGATTCATGAGGTTTGCTGTTAGTTTCTACCACTGTGTAACCTTGTGTAACCTTGTAGCCAATTAAAGAGCATCAACAGCGCTCCAGTGTCAGCTGTTGTGACACCTGTGAACCCTGTTTGCTGACATGCATGAGAGAGCTAGCTTCAAGCCATCAATCCAACAGAGGTCCCTCTCAAACCAGGCTAGGTACAAAATGAACAAAACTTTCCCTGTTCTCTCAACTCTATCCAGCACTACCACCACAGGGACGAAAAACAATAAAGTTATAACTTGAAAGAACAACACAGTCTTAAAGCATTCTGGAGAAGAAGAAGTTGGCTGTTAGAAAAAGTTGTCTAATGGCTACCAACAAAAAAAAATAACAGCAACAACAACAACAACGGCTTCCCAAAAAACTTGAAATCAAGCACATAAGAAAATGTTACTTTTGTGCAGCTGGCAGTAAACCAAGTGAATGGTCTCATGACCGTGTCATTCCTGGGGAGAGGCGATGATTAAAAAACTTCTGTGGCTATCGCCGCATCGGCATCTCGCCGTGTGTCCCTCTGCCCCCGGTGCTGCTGGAAAAGACTCAATGTAGCAGCCTTGCCTTCCCTCTAGCCAGCGCTGGTGGCAGAGGTAGGCCACTCTCCCTGCAAAAAGCCTAGGATCCTTGATATTTGTCTAGGGAAGAGGAAAAAAAAGTGTGGGAACTGGAACGCTTTGCTAGGATAGGAACCCCTCTGGCCTACCATCTGTGTGGCTATGAGAGGTAACGATGAAGGTAATGAACACTTAAACAAGGGTGGTGTGATTTCCTAAACCTCCGGGCGGTTCAGTTACACCCAAGTGATCCTTGTAAGATGAAAACAGGCCATAGAGTACACTGGGAACATTACTAGTATATTTCAAATACAGAAGGTATTTTTATGTAACCTTTATTTAAACAGATCAGAGAACACCCACAATATCTTAATCAGAATGGGATTAGCAGGTTTTGAAACCATCTCCCAGGTATCTGGTATCTTAGCGCTGAGAGAACAGATGGGGAGCAGCTAGACTGGCCTTGGCCTTTTCTCTTATTTGAGCATTTTACATTTAATTAAATAATCTCCTTCTTCATGACCGTAGGAGCTGAAAAAGATGACGGTGAAGCTCTAAATGCTGTCATCGCAGAAGTAGCGTGTATATCAATTTGAAATGCATGCAGGCTCCCTCTTAAATACCCCCTTTAGACACCTGGCCTTTCTGCTCTCACCCGTCGTTAGGACAGAGGTCTGAGGCAAGCAGACATGCTCGAGTGCTCGTCTCTGCCCCTAAGGTGTAAAACTGTGTGTGTGTGTGTGTGTGTGTGTATTGCAGG
The DNA here is from genome assembly GCA_023634145.1 of Thymallus thymallus. Classification (NCBI taxonomy): domain Eukaryota; kingdom Metazoa; phylum Chordata; class Actinopteri; order Salmoniformes; family Salmonidae; genus Thymallus; species Thymallus thymallus. The sequence goes on from CM042418.1 coordinate 2,408,829, forward strand.
CAGGTGTGTATTATTTCTCCCTGTTAGTCACGGTCCATTTCTACTAGCTATTCGAAAATGCCTAATGAGTATGATAAACAGTAGACAGACTAGACACTCATTCATAGCTACATTTATTAATTGAGTCTTTCATCAGTTACCCACAAGCAGGCCTTAACGCATAGCAGTGCACCTTCGATTTCACCTTCAAACTCAAGTGCCCTATTTCCTGAGCTACGTTACAAAACGGAGGCTTAATAGGGCCACCGTCACCCACAGTAACTTGTGTATTTTTCCCACATTATACATTACATTTACAGCCTGAACGTTATTGGAGCTATTCAGGATTAAGCCCTTTTTTTCCCAAGGGCACCTTGCGGATTCAATTTGGGATTAAAGTCTCCCAGTAAACGGACTTGCTGGACCAAAGTGAGCCAGGATTCAAACCCTCCGAGTCACATTTGGCGTTGTCCACCTCCCTGACCACCATCCCTCGACCACTTAAATCGCTGGTGTTGTAGTATTACTGCGTAGCTCGAGCTTAAGGAGTGCATTTCAGCACGAACACCTTCTCAAAGTCACCCCTTCGCTAAGGCACAGCCTTTTTCAATGAATTCATCTAATTAGTAGTTTGCAGAGGCATACAGTATAAACAGCATTCACCTCTGGTCTATTCTTCACAGGTAGCTGCATTTAAATGTATTCATGTTCTTGTTCTTCTGTAAGGATCTATGTTCAGAGAGGTCTCTGGAAACCTTTATGGTTTTCAGGTTTGGTGTCCAGAGACCTCTCTGGAAATCTCTATGTTTGGGATTGGTCCCCAATTAGAGGCAGCTGTGCCGCATTGCCTCTAATTGGGGAGCCTATTTAAGTATTAGTTATTCCCACCTGTGTTTGTGGGTTTTTTGTGTGTGTTCCTTTTGTTTTCATGCTGGTTCATGGTTGCGGTCTCGCCTTTGGGATTATTATACTTGAATAAAGGAATGTCTTCGCACTACAGCTCTGTGCCTCGGGTCCTGTTTAACAGTGATCGTGACATCTTCTCTAAACCTGGCAAGTAAATCCATTTTCTTGTTTCCTGCGCCAGACACAATTTATTTGATTTACCTTTGCAGTATTTACTGTACTTCCTCCATGTTGTGTCTGCACATGTAAAGTGCATACAAATTCTGTAAAAAGTTTGCCAAAGTTAAAGTACCACTCAGTACATTTTCACTGAAAAATCCACAGCAAAAAAAATTAAACAGTCTGTTCTGGCTTTTGAGGAAGTCAAAGAGCACTTACACATCCTGAAGAGTACTTTCTTCATTGCACTTTGTACACTATGTAGCCACTTCAGTAATCATAACCTCTTAAAACAATAAGAAAAATCTCATTTAAAGAGCCTTAGGTAATGAAAAACACGTCAGTTTGCGTGTGGACTCCATTCCTTGTACTGGATGAGTCTTTAGTAAAAATAACTCTGCAGATGGAGTAATGAGCCTTTATGTGGCAGACATGCTACTTAAACATAATTTAAGTAAATGTCGGCTTGCGCTCTGATTGGTATTGATGTCACAAAGTCTCAGTTGAGACTTATTGCGGAGCTGAAGTAGTCTCACTACCTTAAAGTTCATTTTGAGGATGCGTTCAAGTAGTCAAATTTCCATCGATCTTGTTCCCCGCACAGACTAATGTGCAAGGTTTCACAGTATGTCTGCACTTCCTGAAAGACATATAGTATTGAATCAGGGGACTGGCTGAATGCTACTTGCCCACACAGTCTCATGGACTCTGTAATAAGATTACTCTCAACTCAAGACATTGATAAGTTAACTTTTAATAAATCAGTGAATTCACATATTGTCTGACTTATAAAACCTCAGCATGTAAGCAGATCTTCCCAGGATGTGTTGCTAGAAGAAAAAAAAATGGTGATAAGCCAAAAATTATGGAACTTCCCAAAATGTACTTTTTTTCTTCCCAGAGGCCAGTGTCTCCCACAGCGGGGTGGTGGCTAATGGGCCAACTAGCTAGCTGTAGCCGAGGACATCTGCACCCTCTAACGTAGCCCCCAAGTCAGAACAACCACTTCAACTGTTCTGCAGTTCCATTGCTTTATATTTGTTGAATGCAACAAAAAAACATTCTTGAGTTTAGAGAATGTACACAGCAAATTCTCCACTGGGTCAGTGTGTATATGGGTCAACACTTTTTAGTGTTAAATTAACACTGCTTTAGTGCTGATGCTGTTACACTTCGTCAGTGTTAGGAAATGAACACCTTTAGTGTTATGCAATGATACACTGAAGTATGTATAGTTTGCATGAATACAATAACACCTCATAATCAATTAAATGTATTTATAAAGCCCTATTCAAATAAATCTAACTGATCGGATTAATTTAGAAAAATGTATGCTATTTATCTGTGTAGCATAAGATTGACTCAATCAATGTACATACAAAAATGAAATCTACCTGCAGTAGAACATGCTGGGAAATATGATAAAGATGGGCGTGGTTTGGATGGGAATGTTAAATTCTCCCAAGGAGAATTTCCTAGTTGTAAAACATTTTAGTTCGATGAATTTCTGTTTGACAAAACAAGCAAGTATAGTGTAGAGCAGGGCTGTCCAACCCTGTTCCTGGAGAGCTACCATCCTGTAGGTTCACTTCAACCTTCACCCGACTCTAATAACTAGCTGGTTGAAAAGCTGAATCAGGTTGGTTACAACTGTGGTTGGCGTGAGAACCTAGAGGAGGGTAGCTCTCCAGGAACAGGGTTGGACAGCCCTGGTGTAGAGAATCATTGTACCATCTAAACTGCTGTGAAATATCATATCAAACATATTGTATCTTCAGCAGTTTGAAGCTGCTGTAGAAAACAAGAAACTAAACTTAAAAACGAGAAGCACAGATTATAGCGCAATAGACCAGATCTACTGCTTCTTAGACTTGATTTCAATGAGAATAACAGATCTATAACACATATTTCTATGTAAATATGGTCGGTCGCCCAAAAGGTTACATATAGCAGCTCTAATTCTTAAGGAGTTAAATTAACACCTGAATCAACTTCTTGTTAATGACGTTTAGTCATTCATATGTCTGGGGTCCAGACTGCATGGTCAATGCTTATTCCCAACAGTCAGCAGCCTACCTGTTTTTGGGTCCACTGAGAAGTAGGGCTGTCCGCTAATGATGCTGTATACCACCCTGGCACTGTTCCCATACGTGGGGTCATCTGCGTCTGTGGCTGCCACTTGGACCACCATTGTTCCTGTAGACAGACAACATCCTATTAGTTATCAAGACAAAATCAGACATGTTAGTCCACCAGAGCTATTTGTAGACACACAGCTCTCGCATCAATAGTATGTGTGACAACATTTCCACAAAGCTTACAAATATCAATGATATATTCAGTAATAATCACACCTTATTTAGGTACCATTTTAGGTGCCATTTAAGAATGCATCTTTTAAAATTGTAAGGAAAGGACATTTACTTTATGAGTGTAAAAATGGTTGTATTGAATTGTTTGAGTTAATTTATGATGTGGTAATGATGTTTATAATTTTGTGCTGTTTTCGTTTTGACATTGTTGTGTGATTTCTTTTTGTGGACCCCAGGAAGACTAGCTTGTTTACTTTGGTGACAGCTAATGGGGATCCTTTTAACAATAAACAATAAACAATTATATGGGCTACAATCAGGGATGTACTATACATTCAGAATAATTAATAATGTAATAACACATTTGATGTATTTATATTCCTGCCCAGTATCCTAGGTGGTTATTTGAGTTCAGAGGTAAGGTCTTACCCGTGGCATTTAACATTTAAAGTTATGATTTCAAGTTAAAGTGAGCTTACATCTCTACGCACTCAAGTGTTTATCTAAATCTTCCCAGGCGCTTTGTGCTTTGCTGCGCAGTACAGTCATATCTGACTAAGATCATAACATGGTTTTAGAAGTACTTCCACCTTGTCAGATATAGAACAGGAGAGATTATTTCACAGAAAATAATGTTCCTTGAATTTTGTCTGGGTTTAGAGTGACGAGAAGTAGCTGACTGCTCTTATGTCTCGTTATTGGGCAGAGCAGCCCAAGTGGAGTCGTTGGTATGGAGACACAGAGCTGCCATGAACAGAGTCCTTGCAGAGGGAGCAGCTCTCAGGGAGCCAGTGACAGACAGAGATGAGCAGCTAATGGATTTACTAATGGAGGAAGTTATTTCTGATTTTGGGATTCAGGCTAAACTGGGCTGGGCCTTAAATTAGGCAGAAGCAATTGGGCCTGGATAGGTCTCAGGCTTAAAATTCATGCCCGTGCAGGGCTCTAATCTACAGTTCTTCAGAATTCTAAAATGTTCTAAAAAGGTGTTTATGGAAGCCTGAAGATGTGTCCCTTTCAAATTGGCCAGTGTTAACTAGTGTTGATTTTTCAGTGTAATATTTCTAGAGTTGATTCAAGAGTTAAATTAACACTCAGTGGTGTAAAAGAACGCCAGTGTTAACAGATGTCCCAGAAGATTGCAATATCTAACTTTTAAAATGTATTTTATTTAACTAGGCAAGTCAGATAAGAACAAATTCTTATTTACAATGACAGGGTCAGCCCCTGGAGAAAATTAGGGTTAAGTGCCTTGCTCGAGGACACATTGACAGGTTTTTCAACTTGTGGGCTCAGGTATTTGAACCAGCAACTTTTTGGTTACTGGCCCAACACTCTAACCGCTAGTCTACCTGCCGCCACGGACATTGGTTACATAAATCATATGCTACTCAAATATAAATAATATACATTTTTCAAAACAATTCCAATCTGTTATTTGGATTTATTGCACCCATTACTGAAATGGTTGTTCCAGTTTCGATGTTTAAGGTAGTCTCATATCTTAGTCTTCCCAACCCTGGCAGTAATTCTGAATGCAGGTGAATATAAATTCCAATTGTTGGATATCCCCAATCTGGATTACAATAGGAATTATACAGGACTTTGGGAGCCAGCATACTATGACTTGCATGCATGATGCACACACCTGTATATAGCCCTTCTGTAAATAGCCCACACTACTACCTCATCCCCATATTTATTTTTGTTTATTTTCACTAATCTTGCATTCCAGTATCTCTATTTGCACATCATAATTTGCACATCCTTCATTCCTGTGTCAATGATGATAATTCTGTAATTTATTTCACCACTATAGTCTATTTATTGTCCTACCTCCTAACCTTACTGCATTTTTGCACTACATTTTGCACTCTGTATATAGATTTTCTATTGTGTTTTTGACTGTTTGTTTAATGTGTAACTTAATGTGTAAATGTGTGTTGTTTTTTTGTCGCACTGCTTTGCTTTGTCTTGGCCAGGTCGCAGTTGCAAATGAGAACTTGTTCTCAACTGACCTACCTGGTTAAATAAAGGTGAAATAAATAAATAAATGTGGCCTGTAAACTATGAGTTTCAGGCCACTGTATTAGGGTTAATCCAGGCCCTATGTATTGTCTTAAATAATTGAATGACAATTTATTCCCTTAGGAGTTCACTTGGTGACACAGGACTGAAAATGAATGTCTCTGTCACTAGCAAACACAGTCATGGGTGGTACTGGTAACAAAAAAAATACTCATCCTGGGAAATATCTAACTTGTTTCTGGGAAATAGGCGTATGTCGCAAGTCACTACTTCACAGGAGAGGCATTTGAATGCGTCGTCTAAGTTTGGCTGGTGCAGGCCGTAACTGTAAATAAGAATTTGTTCTTAACTGACTTGCCAGGTTGAATAATAAGGTTGCTACTTATCAGGATAGTTTGATATATTTAAGGTGCAACTTTTGTTTGTAGAAACCTGTGAAGGTTATTGGTTAGAAACAGGATAGATATTACAGTGAAGGAAACCGCATGGCTATTTATGTTACTGTACTGTGATGACTGATTGAAATACCTATGAATACTGCTTGAATAAACTTGCAATAGAGGTTGAAAAATACATATAGCCATTCTTAGAACTAACACAATGCATTTGATTTTAAAGTGATTGTAATGACACTGTTAGCATGTTGATATTCCATATTTCCTAAACCAGTTTGCCTCTTCCTTACTGGTCAAGGGACCGGAGCCAGGGACGCCACCTGAGTTTCAAAGCACTAAGGTCCAGTAATCACTATTTACCTCTTCAGTTTTGTTGTGAACTATGGTCTGGCCCCTGATGGAGACCAGAGTTTTTTTTTTTAATCTGTAACATACAAAGTGTACTGAGACAGTAATCTGCCATGCACAACAACTTGGTCTCAATGGAGAGCCACTGCCATTCTTTATTGCATTCATTAGAGAATAATACACAATAACATGTTACATTAAATTAAATTATATGTGTGAGGATCAAGGATCAGACTTTGCGTCATTGGTAATCTTGAAGCTGAAGCCTCGTTTCTGACTTGACAAACGTGCAATTATCAACCACTGATGTAGGAGTGTGCCCTGTTGCCGTCGAGCATGGTCAGATGAATAGCATCTGACCATGCTACCTTTAATAGCTACGCAGCTCTGGCAGTATTTTCGGGCAATATAGATAAGTACTTTATTGATCCCCGAGGGGAAATTTCTTTGTCAAGCAGCTACGAGAAAACACAGGGCAGGTGCAAAATGCCAGAATGAAAATACACAAGACAGATACATGATACATAGAGCGGCAGTATGAAAAAAGTCTGGAGTGCAAAAAATCTATAAAAAGACATTGCATAGTTTGGGTGGATGGCTGAAATGTACAGTATACATTGTTAGTGTTAAATATATATATATATATATATATATGGAGTATTTGCATGATATACTATACAGGTCGATGGCAGAGAAATACTTAAATGGCTAAAAGTGCATATGATATAATTGAGGGTGATAATAGTTTAGTTAATATACAGTCTGGTTAAATGTACAGGTAAGTGAATATTTGCATGGTTACATTAACTGTACAGGTAAATGACAGGAAGAGATACTTAAATAGCTAAATGTGTGTATGATATAATTTGGGGTAATAATAGTAATTCCCTTAAAATAGTCCTTAGTGCGCAGGGTTTAATTACAGATAAATGCACGTATTGCACGTTCAATATACTAAACGCAATGAAAAAAGATACAACTGACAGGAAACTAATATGCATTCCTGAGTGAATTACTAAGTTCAGTCCAAGAAGTATTTACAATATTGCACGTGATATGATATAACAACTGTACATGAATATGTACAGTTGAAGTCTGAAGTTTACATACACTTAGGTTGAAGTCATTAAAACAAATTTTTCAACCACTCCACAGATTTCATGTTAACAAACTATAGTTTTGGCAAGTCGGTTAGGACATCTACTTTGTGCATGACAAGTAATTCTTCCAACAATTGTTTACAGACAGATTATTTCACTTATAATTCACTATATCACAATTCCAGTCTGTCAGACGTTTACATACACTAAGTTGACTGTGCCTTTAAACAGCTTGGACAATTTCAGAAAATTATATCATGACTTTAGAAGCTTCTGATAGGCTATCCACAGTAAAACAAGTCCTATATCGACATAACCTGCAAGGAAGAATCCACTGCTCCAAAACCAGCATAAAAAAGCCAGACTACGGTTTGCAACTGCACATGGGGACAAAGATTGTACTTTTTGGAGAAATGTCCTCTGGTCTGATGAAACAAAAATAGAACTGTTTGGCCATAATGACCATCATTATGTTTGGAGGAAAAAGGTGGAGGCTTGCAAGCCGAAGAACACCATCCCAACCGCGAAGCGCGGATATATTATGTGGATATATTGAAGCAACATCTCAAGACATTAGTCAGGAAGTTAAAGCTTGGTTGCAAATGGGTCTTCCAAATGGACAATGACCCCAAGCATACTTCCAAAGTTGTGGCAAAATGGCTTAAGGACAACAGTCAAGGTACTGGAGTGGCCATCACAAAGCCCTGACCTCAATCCTATAGAACATTTGTGGGCAGAACTGATAAAGCGTGTGCGAGCAAGGAGGCCTACAAACCTGACTCAGTTACACCAGTTCTGTCAGGAGGAATGGGTCAAAATTCACCCAACTTATTGTGGGAAGCTTGTGGAAGGCTACCCAAAACATTTGACCCAAGTTAAACAATTTAAAGGCAATGCTACCAAATACTAATTGAGTGTATGTAAACTTCTGACCCACTGGGAATGTGATGAAAAATAAAAGCTGAAATAAATCACTCTTATTCTGGCATTTCACATTCTTAAAATAAAGTGGTGATCCTAACTGACCTAAGAGAGGGGATTATTACTAGGATTAAATGTCAGGAATTGTGAAACTAGTATTTGGCTAATGTGTATGTAAATGTCTGACTTCAACTGCATATACTGACCTGAATAAATAAGTCCTGATTGATTACCGACCAGAGTTACGGATGGATGCATAATTGTTAAACTAGGTTCTAACAGTTCCAGGTCTATGTTGCCGATTGCCCTGCACCACGGTGAGGCATTAAATAGTCTAATAGCCGCCGGCAGGAAGGACCTCCTGTAGCGCTCTCTGGCACACCGTGGTGGGATCAGTCTGTGACTGAAGGTGCTCCTCTGCGTCATAACCATGGCATGCAGAGGGTGGGTGACGTTGTCCATGATGGCAAGCAGTTTGGCCAGGATCCGTCTCTTCGCCACCTCTAGTGTCAAGGCTCATCCCCAGAACAGAGCTAGTCTTCCTGATCAACTTATTTACCTGAGAAGCATCACTAGCTTTTATGTTGGTGCCCCAGCACACCACTGCAAAAAAGATGGCACTGTCCACTACAGACTGGTAGAAAGTATGCAGTAGTTTACTGCACACGTTGAATGACCTGAGCCTCCTCCGAAAGTAGAGTTGGCTCTGGCCCTTTCTATACAGGGTGTAACCAGCCCATTCCAGCCTGTTGTCCATATGGACTCCCAGGAACTTGTATGACCCAACCATTTCCACATCATCCCATTTATAGGGACTGCAGTCAGTTGGGCCTTGGTTCTCCTGAAGTCCACCACCATCTCCTTTGTTTTGCTGAAGGTGGTTCAGCTCACACCACAAGTCTTTGCTTGTACTTCTCCTTTTCCCACCCCTGATGCACCCTACAATTGCAGAGTCATCCAAGAACTTCTGTAGGTGGCATATTGGCTGATGCCATCAGGGCCTGCTGCTTTCCACTGATGTAGTCTCTCCAGCTCTCTCTTCGGTGGAGGGGGAAGGGAGGGGTGTTGAGGATCAGTCCAGAGGGAGCAGGGGCGGAGGTGGGGAGGGGGTCGCTGATTGTCTCAATAGAAGTGTTGTGAGCAAAGTGGGGGTGTGACAGCCGTGAGGGTGTGGCCTGTGGAGCTGGAGGGTAGGTGGACAGGGCCAGTATCGAACCTGTTAAAAAAAATTGGTTCAGCTCTGTCCTGGCTCCCCTCCATCTGCCCACTGTTTGACTTTTTGAAGCCAGTGATATTTCTCATACCCTTCCACACCTCTCTCACCTGGCTCTGCCTCAGCTTGTCCTCTATCTTCTCATTATACTCTTCTCAGTAATCCGCAACTTCAGCTCCCTCTGGACGCATTTGCAATTTGTCCTTGTCCCCCTCCTTGAAGGCTCTTCTCATTCAGCAGGGCCTTCAGGTTACTGGTGACCCAGGGTTTATTTGGAAAACAGCGTACCTTTCTGGTGGGTACAGTGTTGTCTACACAAATTGATAGTCTGTTATGCAGTCAGTAAGTCCATCAATGTCATCCCCATGAGCCTCGGAGCACATCCCAGTCTGTTTCAAAGCAGTCCTGTAGGGCTTCATTCACCTCCGGAGACATCTCCTAATGGTCCTAGTGGTCGCAGGCTGCTGTTGGATCATAGGTCTGTAGAGTGGGGTGAAGTGGACAAGGTTGTGATCCGATCAACCGAGGGGAGGGAGTAGAGTTATATGCATGCTTCACATTAGCATATAACAAGTCCAGAGTTGTATTATTCCTGGTTGGGCACTTCAAGAACTGTTTGAACGTGGGCAACGTTGAAGAGATGCATGGTTAAAATCCCCCGAAATGGCATAGAATGCGCTGTCTGTAACCTTGCGATAACAGAGTGGATGACGTCACACGCTGTGTTTGCGTCCACGGAGGGCGGGATGTAAACAATAACAGCAATGGCTACCGTGAATTCCCTCGGCAAATGGTAGGTTCTCAGGCTAACGGCTCAATGTCCGGGCTACAAAACTGTTCCTTAAGAGTAATGTTTATTTTAGGAAAGTGCTGTCTTACAAAGCAGGTTATATTTCATTTAGCAGCAAACACCCTTATAAAAGACCCACTTTCTTGCATGAACCATATTTTACAGGCTCTTAGTGATCATGGAAATTGAAGAATAGACTGCCCTATGTTCGGTCATAAACCAGAATTAACAGGCACTGGCCCTGAATCTGAGCAATATAATAGAAAATGGGGAGAAGTTCTATGTGGACCCCATGATTATCATCACCTCTTATTCATGGCAGGTTATATTACAACATTATAACCAGGGTAAATCAATGACACTGTTAAAGAGTTCTGTGTTATGCTATTCAACTCTGATCACTGCACAGTAGCAGTAGGCTAAAACTGATTTAGTGTTTTTTGTGTATCTTCAGTTATACCCATAATAGAGGAAATTGGTTTGACAAACTATTTATTTGTATTCTTATTTATTTTTTTGAAGCTGTAGCTCATTTAATGAGGGGTTAGTGTTGTGTTGGCTACATATCTTAGATTGTTAACTTTGTGTGCTTAGTGCTGCGTTTTCTCATGTTAATTGATAAGGGAAATGAACATACTGCTGTTGCTCTGGACTTCACATCTCCTGAAATATGTGGCGTTAAAGACTCTGGTGGATTGTCGCTCAAGTGATGTCTATAAATCCAAATGTAACCCTCGTTCTAGACTTGCCATTCACTTGCTGCTTCTACTGTCTGGAAATGTGCAATCTAACCCAGGTCCTGACATTTTTTACCCCTGCTGAATTAAGTAGTCGGAGTGGCCTGAACTTTCTGAATATGAATGTAAGAAGTCTTCTGCTGAAGCTTGATTGTGACTATATGGATAACTGCCGACCCTGACATATTCATGCTTTCTGAAACATGGCTCAAATCTATTACAGACAAATATTGGCATGACATTGTTTTTCGTGCAGATGGTCTAAGGGTGGTGGTGTTGCTGTATATGTAAATTACAAGTTAGTCTTTCTGATTTCTGTTACTAAACCTAAGCAAGTTGAATATGTCTTTGAACCTAAACCTCTGCTCATCTTTAAATATTATCTTGTTATAGACCTCCATCTGCTACTGCTGGCTCTCTGGATTGTATTTTCAAATTGTTATCACAGCATGTAAACTCTGAATTTGTCTTGATGGGTCATCTGAATCAGGATTGGTTAACATCTAGCTCTGATCAACTTAAAATTCTATGCCATACCTATAATCTCACTCAGATTGTCAACAGTGTAACTAGGTTGAATTTAAAGTATCCTCTGATTTGATCTTAACCAATACTCATCGTTTTAATGCTTTAGGTATTTTTGCAAATGAAATTAGTGATCACTGTGCTATTGCCTGTTAGATGGTAAAATTCTTAAGTGATCTCCACGTGTCATTACGAAAAGAAACTGGAAGCAGTTTGATATTCAAGGTTCTTTAAATGATGTATTTAGAATTGAATTAATATTTTCTTACTTCCACAACGCATTCCAGGATGTATACAATAGGCATGTCCCTTTCAAAAAATAAAAGGATTAAGGGCAGAGCGAACCCTTGGATTACTGATGAATTTACTAAAATCATAAGGGAATGAAATGCTATGTGGGCTAAAGCAAGAGGGTCTGGTGCGGTGGATGATTGGATGGCTTTTAAACGTCTTTGAAATCTGTGTGGCTAAGACTCAAACTGAAAGCAGACCACAACCTTAAATCTACTTTGGATAATTTAAATAATCCCTCCAAATTTTGGCAAGTAGTGAAAGGCTTGGAGTGCAAAAAGATACACAGCTTCCCAAACAAATGTTGGTAGAAACAGATTGTAACTGAACTTATTTTCTGAAAGCCTTAAATCAGCATTTTTGTATTTGAAAAGGTTGTTTAAATTAACTGACACCGCTGTTCACTCCTTCACCTAGGTTCTCCTTCTCATCCTTCTCTGTATCAGAAGTGCGTAAAGCCCTGAAAGATATCAATAGAAAGAAATCCCCCGGCCCTGATCTAGACCCCCACCTTCTACACCTAGCTGCAGACATCATTGCTCCCCCTTAACATTTTTACCGCCTCTCCTCAAAGTTGGAGATCCTTCGCTACTTGACAACTATCGACCCATATCAAAATGGTCTGTACTGTCTAAGGTACTGGAGTCCTTAGTTAGTAGGCAGCTGAAGGTTACCTCCAAGAAAACATCTTATATGGAATGCATTCAAGTTAAGTCTGGACACAGCACTGTTTCAGCAACATTGAAGGTTTTAAATTACATCCACTGTGCTCGACAAGAAGTTACATTGTGTGTCTGTCTGTATTGATTTGATGAAGGCATTTGACGCCGTGGTCCATGCTGTTGGTGCAAAGGTTAAAATGTTCTGGAATTACTGGTTGTGCTCTATATTGGTTTATTAATTACCTATCAGATCGTACACTGTGTTTAATGGTTGAGTTGTGCTCAGGTGTTCCGCAAGGTTCCATTTTGTGTATCGACAACATCGGGGATCGTATTGAAACAGCGGATGTTCATTGTTATGCAGATGATTCTGTTCTTCAAGTGGTATTAGTTCATCTTTAGCTTCTGAACAAACAGCATTTAACATCATACAACAGAATCTGTAGGATTTGAAGCTGGTTCTGAATTCGGGTAAAACAAAATGCATGGTATTTTCAGATGCCAGGCATGTTACTAATCATGTCATTGCTACATTGGATGGACATACTATAGAGCAAGTCAAAGTGTACAAATATCTGGGAGTGGGTGGATGACAAGCAGAGCTTCACGGTTCATGTGGAGAACTTTAGGACTCTCTAGCCTAGAATAGGTTTATTACCCTCATAAGGCTAGTTTTTCTCTGGAGGCCAAGATGGAGCTGGTACGATGTACATTACTGACTGTTTTAGTGATGATATATGGTTAACTGAGAAATTATTGTATGCAGGCAGGTCTCAACCACTACTCAGAGCACTTGATGCAGTATGTTATGCGGCCCTCAGGTTCATTACCAATCAAAAACGTCTAACTCATAATTGTGATCTCTACAGCGCCGTTGGCTGGTGGTCATTGACCTTGCGTAGGCTTCAACACTGGTATACGCTGAATTATAAGGCCATTTTGGGTAAAATGGCACTTTCTGTTCTTTCTTAATCAGGTAATTAAATTGCGGTCCGGTTCCTCACTTTCTTTTAACAGTACCAAGAATTAGAACAGGTCATGGTAGAAATAGTTTGTTACTTGGTGCCGTGGTCCTGTTATTCTCTGAGAATTTTAAAATGTGTTGATCTAGTTAGTGGAGTTTAAACACTTGGTCGATGTAAATATCATAGTGATTGTCTTTAGGACAGCTGTTTTATTTAGTATGACATTTTGTGTTTCTTTCTGTAATATTTGATTGTTGTACTGTATGTGTGAATAGTTTTGTTCAATGTTGTGCTAGTGTATAAGTTGTTTTGTCTGAAACGTTGTTCCCCCTGCTGCTGTTGGACCAGGTCTCTCTTGAAAAATAGATATTTTACCTCAATGAGGAAAAACCTGTATAAATAATGGTTCAATAAAAAAATGTACAGCTGTCAAGGTCACGAATAAGAATAGCTAGCCTTCAAGAGTGGTTGTCACAAACGGTTAAACAACTTCACATCAGAATATACTACACGGTTCCACTCAGTGCAGTTGTCTTCTGTCACTTCACTATTTGGCAGTCTTCATTTGTGTGATTGATCAAATTGTATTTTATTTCCAGTGAATCCAGACAAAAACAGGGGTCCCTTTTATTGTTATTGAACTTTTATTCAACTGGCAAGTCAGTTAAGAACAAATTGTTATTTACAATGACAGCCTGCCCTGGCCTCCCCTGGCCTCCCCTAACCCGGACGACGCTGGCCTCCCCTAACCCGGACGACGCTGGCCTCCCCTAACCCGGACGACGCTGGCCTCCCCTAACCCGGACGACGCTGGCCTCCCCTAACCCGGACGACGCTGGCCTCCCCTAACCCGGACGACGCTGGCCTCCCCTAACCCGGACGACGCTGGCCTCCCCTAACCCGGACGACGCTGGCCTCCCCTAACCCGGACGACGCTGGGCCAAATGTGTGCCGCTCTATGGGACTCACGATCACGGCCAATTGTGATACAGCCAGGGATCAAACCTGGTTCTGTAGTGACACCTCTAGCACTGCGATGCAATGCCTTAGACCACTGCTCCACTCAGGATCCCCTAATCAATTCTGCATCTCTTGACAGTAATGAATAAATACAGCATGTCTAATTTGGATGGCGACAGGTATTCATTAACTTTACAGACACAAGACTAGAGCCAACATGAATATTCATCTCCAAGTAAACATGATTCCAATGTTCAAACTAAGCTTTTTGTTTTGCATTGCTTTGGTGGAACAAACACTTGAATGGACTTGTGACTCCCTTCTATGCACACCAGAAGTACTGTTTGCCTGAAGTGCCTTTTGAAAGCCTAACACTAAGAATATATTTCATAACATAACTAGCCATGTTGGCAATAGAATAAGCTTTCAAATAATGTCCACCTGACCCAGATTGAGATTTCTTTATGGAATATTTTTGGATTGTGTGATTGGGACCCAGGGTGTAACGACAGATGCAGGAGATGAGAAGCAGGTACAGGGAGTGAACATTTTAATAAATGACATGGAACAGAACAGGAAAGGCATCTGGACATGAGAACACAACAACTATTAATGGAGCCACGGGGAACAAATAGAGGAACAGACCGATATACAGGGGGCAATCAACAACGTGAAGGAGTCCAGGTGCGCGTAATGATGGGTAGCCTGGTACCCTCGAGTGCCAGTGGCGTCCCACCTGGGCGAGCCGGACGGGCCGGCCGAGGTAAGGGTGCAGGAAGATCCGGCTGAGACGTGGAAGCCTGGTAGACCGGCTGGAGGGTGGAAACCTGACGAGCCGGCTGAGGCACGACATGGGATGGGAGCCTGCCGAGCCAACCGAGACAAGAGAACATCTCGGGCCAGCTAAGGCATGGAAGCCCGACAAGCCAGCCGAGGCACCCCCGGTTCCATCGGCGGCGGCCCCCGGTCCCGACTTCACCAATAAACAAAACTAAATGCTTCGTATGCGGAACTGACCAGCATCTGGACATAAACACAACGACTAATGGAGCCACGGGGAACAAATAGAGGAACAGACATACAGGGGGCAATTAACAACGTGAAGGAGTCCAGGTGAGTCGCTGCTGCGCGTAATGATGGTGACAGGTGCGTGTAATGAAGGGTAGCCTGGCGCCAGGGACGGGGAGCGGGAGCAGGCGTGACACAGGGATATGTTCCAAACATAACTACAAGTGTTTTGTGCTTCAGTTCCTTAACGGCAAAGCTAGGATAGCTCAAAAAAAGTACCTTCTAGTGGAAGGCTCTTTCCTTGAATCATAAAAGTGTTGAAATTATTTTAGGGAATGTGCACAGTTTGGAAAGGCGTGTTGGTTTGGAGACACCAGATACACCTCTCACTCAAACCCTTTATCTTGCACCTACTTCAACATTTTAATATTCTCATGTTACTGAATGTATTTTCAGATTTCATTATTGACAAAAGCTGTGAAAAGTACAGTAAATGTAAAATGCATGTCTTTTGTCAAGTGAACTGGTGTCCTCACCTTTGGTCTGATAATTTCCCCATAATCTCCAAAGTGTTCTTTCAATTGCTACCATGGTAATGCATATGGTTCTTCTGTCCATATAGGCAAATTCTCACCTGTGTGAGTTAAAGTTCAACAGGTGAGTGTATTGTTCGTCAGTGCAACATGCTGACAACTGTAACAACTCTTTTCCTGTCTTATACAACGTGGATTTGAGTGGATATCACTGATTTACATATCAAAAACACAATATACAAACCTGCCGTTTTAAGCTCACCATCTTTGCAGCACCTTGAGTATTCCACATTGGTGCACATGAATAAGTTGATAATATCCATGCAAGTTCACACCTGCTCCCCTCCATTTGAGATAAGCAGGGATTATTGCTTGGAGACGAGGTCGACTTTTATTTGTAATTGGCATGTGAATATGAATGACACAATTCAAACAAAGCCAAACTCTAAATTGCCCTGCTGTGCCCAGAATGCACTTTGAGGCCCATAGGGAGGCGGCAATGTGAATGTGAAGATTCCAAATTCTTAACTATATACACGTTTTCCCACCAGAGATGTTTCCATCAAATTGACTTGTAGATAAAAGGCTTGATGACGTAGTAAATAAACCTTCGCGGTTAAATTCCCATGTACTGAATAAAAAAAAATACAAGTTAAGTGGGTTTCCATCCCATTTCACTCTACTGATGGTTTTGTCACAAATGTTATATAGCGACTGTGCCAACACTGGTATTGGCAGTGAGCTCTAGCCAACAGATCGCATATACAGTGTGGGTATTACCTATATCCCTCAAGTTAACTCTAGGCCTTGAGTCAGTTCCACTGCATTTTTTAATTGCGCAAGGTTACATGCACACAATATGATTATGATGGATAGTCTGATTAATGCAATGCTTTGCAAAAAACGATTTCCCTAATAAACCTGTTTACGTGGACTCACCAAATCAGGCTACTTGATGGGACTTTTGATAAAGGCAGAAAATCACCAATAAACGTTCACAGTGACCATGTTAATTCTTATTCTGAGTTAGGACATGTGAACTATTTTATAGGATGCATGCTTTCAGTTTTTCTGAGATCTCTTCAGTTGCGCATAAGAGCTGTTTTACGTGTCCTAATACCAGGTGTCTTAATCGGCGTATGCTTACTTCGATTTTGACCTTAAGCTGATTTAAGATGCGCAGAGTAAGGCGTTTACATGACTCTGCATACTGCCATCAGTTTAATATTTATTAATTAGTTTGCATTTAAACATACTCATTGTTCTGATTTAGAACTGGGACAATCGGTGGGTGCAATTAATTATCAGGTAGAACAGAACCAGCAGGCTCCGGACCTCGTAGGGTAAGAGTTGAATAATGATGAGCTAATTATGGACCAAAAACGCGCAGCCAAGCATCGATCACCAGAATAAGACCCTTTATATTTATTGGAAAGGAGCATCAAGCTCATCACTTTGCACTTTCACCACCCTGTGAAGTTCAATATAATTTATTTCATCTGTAGTCTAACATTTTTACGAGGAGGTGGTCTAGCCTCTGCCATGTCCCCAACAACCAGATGTTCCGGTTTTCAGGGGAAATGGAAAGAGCCTGTGACCCAACTTCCGCTTTTGGACGTTAACAAGGTGACACTCCATCTTAAATCCTCCACATTTACTGGATTGGTTGAAAAGTGCAGAAGATGAGCTCCTGACTTTTTTTTCTCTCAAGACTAGTATGTAGGGGATTTAGTTTCAGGCGTTTCTTTTACGCCTGCTACATTAGGTTAGCCTTGGTCTGACATTACATTCCCCATGCCTTGTAATGAGCTCTCCATCTGCTCCTTGTGCACCTCTGTCTGCCATGTAGACCTGGGACCTGTGCCTTGTCACACGGCCAACTGTCCTCAAGCCCTTGTCTTTTTATTTGACATCCCAGAGGCATGATTAAGATCAAGTCTTCCCAGATCCCCAGGCCATAAGGACTAGCAGCCTAATTAATAAAATTCATGATTTCCTCAATTTAACCCATTCATCACAGGTAGCCAGTCTATACCCATTAATGATTTAAACCTCCATAAAGGAGTTACGGAGGACAAGCGGTGCTTTATATTTACAAAGAGCGGGATGCATTATTCATGTGCGGTTCTAAACTTCAGATGAAGACATTGGCGAAACCCTGCGATGTAAATAAACCAGAGAGTGTGCTCGTGTTCACGGTGTGTGAACTGGGAGCTCATCCTTTTACTGCAGATGATACGCTAAGCTGCTCCCTCTCTCTCATCTCCCATTGGACACGAGACACCAAGCCCTTGTAGTGTGAGCCCTCTACTTTCTTGAGCCCTGTACTGAACCCCCGGTGACTCGGGGCTGCCTAACCTTAAAGAAATCTAACCTCATGTTATGAGTGTTATGAGCAAAGCCTAGAAAATATTCTTACCACTGCCAGTAGAGGCCTAGAATAGGCTCCATTTTGATTTTATTCACACCAGATTGCACTGTACCTCATTGTCTCCACTTGTTTATCTATGCCTATCAGCCAGAGGATGATGAGACACGTAGATGCAATGTTCTCCTGTCTCTGGATCTGCATGATGGGAATATTACGGCTGGATGTGCTTGCGGCTGTCATATCACTTAACCCTGTTTATTGGCGCCTGTTATTCCTCACTGGCAGATTGTCCCATGAATTTTAAATGGAGGCTTAATCCATATTTTCCATTCAGACAGGGTTGGCTCACGGTGTCCCCAAGCGCTGTGTGGTAATCGTTTTGTTTCTGTGGCAAAACACCTCGGGAGGTTCTCCGTTACATGTCCCGTTGGATTCGAATAATCTGCCATCTCTGAACTCTCTAGATTCATTGCTCTACATTGGGGTTTCGGGTCTTTGTTTGTCTAAGCAGGTATTTCAAACTGCAGTACAATGGGAACCACTTAAAGTAACTGACCAGTTGCAGTAGTTACTTTAGAGGGTCAGATTAGATACGGGAGCTTTTAAAACCGGTGTTTTGAAAGCATAATAAAAACACTGGAGAGACATCTGTGTGGATAAGGACCCTCTTCAGCACTTATCTACCTCACGACTTGCTAATACAATTGTCTATGAATATCATGCACAGCCTGACAGACAAATGAATGCCAAGGATTCAGTTTCATGTTTATAATAAGGCTGTGTTCATTAATATCCGAAGCGGGAGAGAAATTTAAGGAGAGCGAGACCGACAACATACAGCAAACAAACCAACAAAGAGGGAGCGAGAGAAGCATGGAAAGAGGCTCACCCAATGCTGACATCTCTGGTACCCCAGCCATGTAGGGCCCGTCCAGGAACTTGGGCTCATTGTCATTGATGTCCTGGACCTTGACCACGAACTCTGACCTGGGCTCCACAGGGATGTTGGTGATCCGGTCCACGGCCTGGGCCTGAAGCGTGTAGTAGGCCTGCTCCTCCCGGTCCAGACGCTTGGTGGCGTGGATGTCCCCAGTGTTCTCGTCGATGGTGAAGATTGAGGTGGAGCCCTCCCCTGAGAGCACATATTTCACCTTGCCGTCACCTTTGTCCACATCCGAGTGGAGCTGTTATTGGAGACCAGAGACCAGGCAGTGGATAGACATTCAGAAGGATTGGTGACTTATAATAACATTTCCAATTATATACACTTTACCATTATGTTCCTCTGTATTTTTCATGTGCAGAAACATGGTGCTGATACAATTAACAACTCTTTAAACAAGTGAACAAAGTGCACATTGTTTGTAAAACAGGAGACCAGAAGCTCTGTGGGCATGGACGTACGTCTTATATAAATGCATTCTAATAGGCAGTCTGGTAGGAGCCTCACGTACATTGGAAGCAGGGTTATTTCTCAAGCACTTCACTTTCAGAAAGCCAAGGGCTGCGTCCAAAATGGCACCATATTCCCTATATAGTGCAATACTTTTCACCATGACCGATAGGGCCGTGTCGATGTTCAGAACAATGGTACCATTTGGGACACAACCAAGGTTTTACAGATTCATGTTGTATCCCAGTGGGCATCTGTAATTTTTGGTTCAAAGTCGATAGGTGTATCAAATGATTGCCTGGTTATCGCTGCGGGCGTAGTGTATGTTTTATATATCCAATAGAGCATCAGCTGGACACTAAAGGTATTTTATTCATGGATTCCATCAGGCTGTTGATGAATGGCATGTCTGGGGCATAATGATGGTATTGGTTGCATGGGCATGCTTTAGCGTGCACCTCCTGACACTCCAATAGGGAGGCAATATGTTTATTCACCATCCCCTGCTGTCAGGGGAAAACTTGACGTAAATTGTCAACCGCAGTGGAGAGTCAACATTTAATCTTGAAAGCCATCACTGGCAGTGTTTTGGTAAGTAAATAAATACCACGGACAGGGAGGCCAAAGCTGACAGCCCACAAAGCATGCAACTGAAGGTCAGAGGTCAACTGAATGCAGTATGAGGTCACTCGCTCAACTTGAGTTGTTAGCTTTACGCTTGGCTTTTTTCACACTTTCTTCAGTACCTGCTGTAGAAGGGACCCTATGGGCTTCAAGTGTTTCACTTTAAATCTATTCAGAAGTTAGTATATTACATAAAATGTGTGCCACAGTAGGTCCTAATAAATAGTGTATCCCTGTAGAATACCTCCTCCAGTTAATCTAACTCATTTTTAAACCATCACTACTCATTTTCAGGTGCTATTTCAAACTTCTACTGTTATGTGCAACTTTCATCAAGCAACTTAGTTGCTTCTATTGCAGAAATGTAAATATCCATTTTATAATTCCATTTTTATAAGATGGATTACCAGGACGGTACTCAAAGCATGGGCGGACCAAATGGCTTGTCTTCACTGACATTTACAACCTCTACCTGACCAAGTCTGCATTACCTACATGTTTCAAGCAGACCACCATAGTCCCGGTGCCCAAAGAAGCGAAGGTAACCTGCCTTAATGATTACCGCCCCGTAGCACTCATGTCAGTAGCCATGAAGTGCTTTGAAAGGCTGGTTATGGCTCACACCAACATCATCCCGGATTTCCTAGACCCAATTCGCATACCGCCCCAAAAGAACCACAGACGACAATCGCACTCCACACTGCCCTTTCCCACCTTGACAAAAGGAACACCTACGTGAGAATGCTATTCATTGACTAGAGCTCAGCGTTCAACACCATAGTGCCCTCAAAGCTCATCACTAAGCTAAGGATCCTGGGACTAAACACCGCCCTCTGCAACTGAATCCTGGACTTCCTGACGGACCGCCCCGCAGGTGGTAAGGGTTGATGATGATGATAATAACTTTATTTATATAGCACCTTACTACATACAATAAATGCAGCTCAGTGCTTTACAATACAAAAATAATAAAATGCAATAAAAATAAAATATTTAGATTAGCGGGGGTGGGGAATGAGGTGGTGAAAAGAAGAAATGCACAACATAGTAAGTTGCTAAAAATGTGGCTAAAATGAAAGGTGTACATTTTAAAATAAAATCTAGTAAAAGGTAACTCATTCCCTCCTGTACTCCCTGTTCACCCACGACTGCATGGCCAAACACAATGATGAGACAGCCTATAGGGAGGAGGCCAGAGACCTGGCAGTGTGGTGTCGGGATAACAGCCTCTCCCTCAATGTGAACAAGACAAAGGAGCTGATCGCGGACTACACAAAGGCGGGCCGAACAGGTCCCCATTAACATCGACGGGGCTGTAGTGGAGCGGGTCGAGAGTTTCAAGTTCCTTGGTGTCCACATCACCAACAAACTATCATGGTTCAAACACACCTAGACAGTCATTAAGAGGGCACGACAATACCTTTCCCCCTCAGGAGACTGAAAAAATGTGGCATGGGTCCCCAGATCCTCAAAGTTCTACAGCTGCACCATCGAGAGCATCATGACCGGTTGCATCACCGCCTGGTATGGCAACTGCTCAGCATCTGACCGTAAGGCACGAGAGGGTAGTGCGTACGGCCCAATACATCACTGGGGCCAAGCTTCCTGCCATTCAGAACTTATATACTAGGAGGTGTCAGAGGAAAGCTCATTGTCAGACTCCAGTCACCCAAGTCATAGACTGTTCCCTCTGCTAACGCACGGCAAGCGGTACCAGAGTGCCAAGTCTAGGACCAAGGCTTCTTAACAGCTTCTACCCCCGAGCCATAAGACTGCTGAACAATTAATCAAATGGCCACCCAGACTATTTATATTGACACCCCTCCCTTTGTTTATACACTGCTGCTACCCTCGGTCTATCTATGCATAGTCATTCACTGGACTCTACCCACATACTACACTGACACTCCAACACAGACACACAAGCATATTGCCGCCTCACACGTACGCTGCTGCTACTGTTTTATTATCTATCCTGATTGCCTAGTCACTCACTTTTACTAACTCAATTACCTGAACTACCTTGTACCGGTACCCCCTGTATATAGCCTCGTTATTGTTACTTTTTATTATTTTATCTTCACTCTTTCATGAACTGCATTTTTGGTAAAGGTCTTTTCAGTAAGCATTTCACTGTAAGGTCTACATCTGTTGTATTCGGCGCATGTAACAAACAAAGTTTGATTTGATCAGCGTAACTTAAAGATACTGCCGGCAGCGAGAGTAGGAATGGGTGAGTGGAACAGAACAAACTCCAGTGAAATCAAGGCTGACACTTATCGCCACTTTGTATGCAGACGGTCCTCCTGGGACAATCATGTTTGCTTTGTCTACTTGTTTACCTCAGTGTAAAAAGACTGCGAACTGTAAAACTTTAAGGAGAAACGGCAGCGTCACCAAAGCATCTTTCACTTGTTGTTATCCACATTACGGCACATTTCAATCACAATCGCTGAAAGGCCGTTTTTTTTTTTAAGGGTTCTGGAGTCGCGTAATGGGGTTAATCTTTGCTGTACTGTTCAGTCAGTGTGTTAGCGCTGTTATTATGGCGCTGTTATTATGGCACTGTCCATGTCTTTTTCTTCCCCTCTGCCATGCTCTACAAAGTACGTCAGCCAAACAGACTACTTAAGTCCTTGGAAGGACAAAAAAAAATTAAAAAAAATAAAGTATAAATAAAATCAGAGATGCATGTTACAAGCTTTGTATTTCTCCCAATCTCTCAGCAGGGGAGAGAGAGTTGTCTTCTATTCAATGGACTGTGTACACACTGTTTTGAGCCAAGCGCAAATACAAAGTCCATACCCAGGAGCGTACAGTGAGCAACACTGGCTCTGGTACACTCAAACAGCCTATTGGCTACAGCTACTGCTCAGGAGCGCCTTAATCAACAATCGCCCTGCAGAAACGTTTTGCAGAGCGCTGCGGTTCGAACACTTGAGTGTAATGGGGTTTCCACGAGGATGATGACATGGTTTGCAAACAAACCAAAATAAAACCCTAAAAGAAACAGCAATGGTTGATCTGACTGTTTTGTACTTGTGGGGTACTGTAATACACTTCATGTTGTGGGGAAAATAAAAGGAAGCATATTCTGTGAAGAAATTCTGCCTTAGTTGTAGGACATTAAGTCAAACTAGGTACTGGAATGACTACCTAAAAGGGTTCTTCAGCTTCCCCTTAGGATAACCAGTTGAAAGTTCTACATTGAACCCAAAAGGGTTTTATCTGAAACCAAAATTGGGTTGTCCTATTGGGACAGCCTAAGAAC
Organism: Thymallus thymallus; assembly: GCA_023634145.1. NCBI lineage: Eukaryota > Metazoa > Chordata > Actinopteri > Salmoniformes > Salmonidae > Thymallus > Thymallus thymallus. The sequence goes on from CM042418.1 coordinate 2,432,320, forward strand.
CCCTTTTTTGGAACCCCTTTTTCTAGGAGTGTATCGAAAGAGATACTGTATAATTATCAGGGGGAAGTCCTTACAACATTGCTTGTAATCACCATCCTCTCCAGTTCCCTTTGTTCGTAGCTATGTAGTTAACATGCATCTGCTCATAAACAAACCCAGCACGCAAACTCACACAAACATACAGACAAATATATACACAGATTTACACCTAATATACAGGACTGAATAACATGTATTTTCAAACATTGGTGTCCAATGGCTAATTGGCTAAGAAACTCATAATGACTCATTAAGATCAAATCACAGCCAACATGTTTTCATTAGGAATGAGACGAGGCAGTGAACTTTGATACTTGTAGGTACAGCTCAGGGTGCTCTTCTAGATGTCCGCTTGAGGTTTGTGGTTGGTCAAGGCACAAAGGTGGCGGCATTGTAGTTCAACATTTCTGTCGTCCTCTGCTTGACTTATTTATTTATATATATAATATTTTTTTGACTTTATGGTTTAAAAAAACCAATACAATAACATACAAGAGGGGGTAGTGATGGGTATAGGATACTTTCATGGTAAGGGTTTGGGATGGGATATGGACCCGGTTTAGGGTCAGGAAGAATTGTAGAAATCGCGACAAAAGCTATCCTAAATCAACATGCGGGCGCAGGCCTTAAGGTTCTCCCCAGTTTAGCCCTGATGTATCGCCATCAGACATTGGCATCGGTCCAATGCTGCAGTGCACGAGCAAGAAATGGTTGATCTGAAGGAACAGGTGGAGAGAACCGGGAAACTAATGACAAAAGCAGATGAGGAAAACATTCTGTTAACCGATTAACTGCATTTGAAAACTGAAGTTTAAAATAATTGCACAAACTTATGACTATGAACGAGAACGAACTCTTCAACAAAATCGTCTTCTACAAGAACAACTCGATTTAGCCAACACTAAATATGACGAAGTCCACGCCAGACAAATCTAACAAGTTATCTACAAACAGGAGCGTGCAACGTGATAACATGATGCAGTTTTGTTGCACCCATAATTGCTGCAGACCAAAGACTATCAGTTAATGAACACAATGACCCAGTTGGATGACCAATCAGCAGAACTCATTGAAGTCGCTGACCGATTGAATGATGAGAGCACTCGGATGATGATGGAAATATTGATTTCTAAGCGAGCGGAGAATCTCATCACAATCTCTCGTTCTGTACTCAAGACATCTACCTGCAAACCATGTCAGATAAGTATGAGGCTGAACGGAGCCAATAAGTTCTCGAAGCGCCCAAGTGGACCAACTGAAGGAACTCAAGATCAGTCACGTGCTACAGCGTGACTACCCAACTGAGCAACCTAGCCCGCAACCGGAGCGCGGTACTCAGAGGAGCAGTTGTCCCTCAGTCTTCCCCCTCTTAGCCATTCGGCCCAAGGTAATATGGCATCTCCTCACCATCAAAGCCAATGCTTGGCTTCTCCTTTTGGCCTTTCGGCCCATAATACATTTTCCGCTTTGAGGTGGACTGAAACCCCATACAATGAATCAAACGGAGTCAGTCCCACAACTGACCCGACGATTCCCACTGGTGAAACACTGTGCCATATCGCAAAAAACACAAGATAAAATAATTTTTGTAAAACTGTTCATAGAGGGTTCTATGAAAAACCTTTCGATCCCTCAAAATTAACTCTGGGCCTCCAAGCCAGTTCCACTGCTTTTTTTATTTTTATTGTTCCCCTCTAATCAGGGACTGATTTAGACCTGGGACACCAGGTGGATGCCATTAATGATCAGGTAAAACAGAACCAGCAGGCTCCTGATCTCCTAGGGTTAAAGTTGAATGCTGCTGCTTTACGTGATAAAAGGGTTATTGGTTGAACCCTTTAGTATAGTGAGTTCTAGGAAGAACCATTCATAGAGGGTTCTACGTAGAACCATTTTAGAGGGTTCTATGAAGAGGTAAATGGTTCTACTTAGCACCAAAAAGGTTCCCCTATGGGGACAAGCAGAGAACGAGAACCCTATATTCTTCTAAGAGTGTATGGAATCAACAAGAACCTGTCACGCTAGCATTGATTTAAAATCCAGATTGCATTAATCTAGGTACCATTCTGGGTCTTTAGACTTGAATGCGTAATGAAGGAGCACTGAGCACGCCAATGAGCTCTGGGAAAAGTGAAGCCGATACTGAAATTAGTGTTTTCATTCTAATTTCTTATTTACTCTGTGCCAAATCCTTAGATGTAATTGGCATTAATTTATAAAGTACTCATTGCATAGTTGGTGCTTTAGATTTGTCACTAATTAGCTCAAACTCAACCCCAAGAAAAAGAGCCATCAACTAGGGGTAATGGGTTAGTTACATCATCTTCTAACAACCGCAAGATGGTGTAAATTGTAACTAAGCAGCATGGAGCATACCACATTGATGGTGTGACCTCATTTACACATCAACAGCCAGGTGCCAGTGAGCAATGAGGCCTGTCTCTATGGTTGACTGATCATCTCATAACCTCTCTGTAAATTTGCCTAATACCGTAATAGAATGGCCTGTCATAGCAGACAATCAGATCAGGTTAGGTTATATGAGATGCCAAAATGTGCCAGGACGGTAGGGCCAGGTGCCGGTCATATCCATCACCGTGGTAACACCAAGGTTATCATGGGCAACATATTGCCTCGTGATGTATAAAGCAAATGAAACGAAGTGCTATTAGGTTGCTGTTTCAGAGACGATACCATTTGTCTTAAGCTCTTTGTGACATCTACCAACCAAACATGGGTTCAAATACTATTTTAAATAATTTCACATACTTTATAAGGGCTTGATTTAGCTTGCCTGGCGCAATGGAACCATTGAATAGTCAAAAGTGCAAACTGCTTATCTGGCACTGCAGGCAGACTAGAGCAAACGATAAACATATTTAAAAATGTTAAATAATATTTGCCGCCAACACTACACTCTAAGATAAAAGGGGTACCAAGAGGTTCTAACAAGAACCATTTTCATCTGAAGAGACCTTTTTGGAAGAAAGGTTTCTTTGATTATTTGGGAGGGGTTGTGTGTTTAATTTATTTTATTGGGCAAGGGAAGGTAGTGCATTTTTTCTCTGGTTTATTCACTCTTTTGCAGGTTTTACTCTAGAATTTCTTCCATCCTATATTTCCTCATCTGCTTGCATGTGCCTCCCCTATTTCAAGGTGTTTTGGTACTTCCCTTATGCACTATGCTTTTCTCTACACTAACTTTTCTGTACCTCAGGTAAATATAGTCAAGCAGTGACTGATCCTGCCCTCTGTCCACCATTCATAGTGACAATAGTATTGACAATATCAGGGACAATACAAGTATCCAACCTAGACTAGTCTAAAACACCACAGTGCGATTGCACTTGTTTTCAAGTGAGTAACAAAATTCTACTTTAGGCTGCAGTGAAAATGTAATTTGAAATACGGTGTGATTTGACTGTTTCATTCCAATCCCTTTCTATACAATTTATAAGGCATAGAAAGGGATAGTAGCAGGCCAGTCTGGCTCTATTTTTACTTCTCATATTGAGATGTGTCGTCTGCTGCAAACCATCATTCTCCCAAGTCTCCTACAATAATATGGCCACATATGCTCCTGGAAGGCCCAGTTATTTAGAATAGCTCAACTCGAGCTCTGCCTTCTCTCTAATCCGAGCGGCTAAAACATAACTCTTCAATATTGCCTAAATATTTATCATTTCACTTTTTAAAATGTATTAACTTTTTATATGTGGCCTAAACTCAACCAGTCAGACACTTCAAAAGTCTCCTGTAGGCATGCGCACACTCGTCCAAGATATAATTCCAGCATCCTCAAAATGGCTTGACATTCAACCGTTATATGAGAAGTACGTCGGATGAAAAAAATGTCATGACATCATGGGAAAGCATGCAATTGTTTAGGCTGCAGATGAAATGCGTTATAATGAACTTTTGATAAAGGAATTTGTATGTTTAATGTTAATGACTAAGATGTTTCACCCTGAATCTGTGTAATGTGTAAGATGTATTAGAAATTACATAGACAATGTTTAGAATGTTACTATTTGGTAAATGAGTCAGGATGTAGTTGTTGGGCTTGCAGGAGGTTAGCCATAAAAGTTTACCATCTCATCTATCAGAGTGGGGGTCTGGTCTTTGAGGTGTAAACATTAGCAACTGAGGAATGTCTTGAAGGGAGTGACCTGAGATCAGAAACTTGTGGGTATAAATAAGTGGCTCCTCATGGGAGGGGCAGAGCTCTCTATGAATAAAGACTGACCATTTGCAAAGCTGGAGCTCTCTCTGTATTATTTAAACAAACTGAAGAATTTACAACCTTCAGGATACAGATAGAGTTAAAAAGTTAATTTAGAACATTGGAATAGAAAAAAAATCGGGACAACTTTACAGGGTGGGGATGAGCTTGATGTTCCTTTTTCATTAAATATTGAGTCTTATTCTGGTGATACGATGATCGATGCTTGGCTGCCGTTTCACTTTTATCCATCATAATATCATTTTGCAGTAGTCTGTACCCGCACTGTATCTGCCAGCTGTTGGCTAGAGCGCTCGTACCAATACCAGAGTGGCAAACCCATTTAACTTGTTTTATTCGGTACATGGGAATTGAACCGCAAAAGTTGTGCACTACGTATTTACGCACAGACTTTATCAACAGCAAGTCAATTGGATGGAAACACAACTCTGATGGGAAAATATGCACATTGTTTTTATGCTGATTATTTTTTAAAAATATTTGCAAGAAAATCTATTGCCAATTGGAAGGAAACCTTGCTATAAACACCTTAAAGACTGACGAGTTTCACTTTGATTATGCCTGCACACCATGGTTCACCAGCAGTCCCAAAAATCTAAAGACAAGTTACAGACCAGCCAAAACAAGCTCGTAAGAATTACACTTTTTCTGCATCTCTGTAATGTCAGTATCTCTAATTGTATGTATTTACATACTTAAAAAAATAGGGACCACATCAAGTGATAGATTTTAAACAAATACATGTCTGTCATTGAACAACCCCATGCCATGATTAGATAGTAAACACTTTGTTTTTTTTTATCTCTTTTTATAATTTCTTTAAACAACAAAAGCTCATTTACAAACATTTATATAGTGTTTTGGAATGAAACTTCATATACAGTACTGACATAGTTGTTATCTTTGCCATGACTTCTGTCTTTCAAATGAGTATTTTCTGTGATTTTATTGAGCAGAGAATAGTATGAACATCAGTGTATTGTACACGGTACCCAGCAAATTGGCCAGTTTTACCTAGTGTTGATTTTTCAGTATACAATATCTAGTGTTGAATCAAGAGTTAACTTAATAGTCAGTGGTGTAAACGAACCCCAGTGTTAGTGTTAATAACCACAGTTAGGGGTGAAGTAAAACACTCTATACCCATCATTATCATATTTCCCAGCATGTTCTATTGCAGGTTGATTTTCAGAATGGTTTGTTTGAATATCTGTGTTTTTACATGTATATTGATTTCAATTAATCTTATGCCAAGCTTTCTGAGCCCCCCAAAAAAATCTTTAAATAAAAATGGTATTGTTTTTACCAGGAAATCCGCTCCAAGGGATATTAATTTAAGAAATCTGTAGAAATCACACATTAGAGAGACACGTTATCGTATACAAATGTAAGCAAGGTTTGAAATTATTAGTTTAGTCAAACATATATTTTTGGGCTTCTTGCAGTCTACAAATTATTTGTAATCATGTTCTGGCCACCCGACCGTGTGCTCAAGAAAAAAAATCTAGCAAAGCAGTTTAACTAACAATGCAGTTAAGAAAAATACGTGTTAAGTAAAAAATATAGACTCAAGAACTGTTCAGAAAAGTGAAGAAACCTATTTGCCCGTGAAGACATGAACCCAGACAGCGGTCAGTACAGGGTCTGCTCTACCGCCGATCATTTCATCACTGGTATGTCTGATCTCTCTCTCTCTCAGGCGGCGTGTGAGTTTTGGGGAAGCCATTTTTTTTCCCACCATTAAAATCACCTTTTATAATAAAACATTGCGTACATGGGCGACAGGAAGTCTGACGGTCAGAGCGTTGGACCAGTAACCCAAAGGTCGCTGGTTCGAATACCCGACCTGACAAGGTGAAAAACCTGTTGATGTGTCCTTGAGCAAGGCACTTAACCCTAATTTGCTCCAGGGGTTGACCCTGTAGGTAAATAAATAAATGAAGTGCATCTATCGCATTTGCAGAATATTCCTGATTGGATAGTCATAATTTATTAAGCTATTAATATAACTCAATCTAATCACTGCATGGCTGAGAGTGTAGCGGCGTAGATATAGGCTAGAGTTTAATTTCTTTCATCTGCACTGGGAAAAAATGTGGCCTTTGATAAACCCAATTTATGCAATTCTACCATACGTTAAATCAGTGTTTCCCAATCCTGGTCCTCCAGTACACCCAACAGTACACATTTTTATTTATTGTAACCCGGGACAAGCAACCTGAGTCAACATGTCAACTAATCATCATGCCCTCATTGAGTTGAATCAGGTATGTTTGTCTAGCCTGGTCTCATAGACGTAACATAATAAATAAATGTATTAGGCTACTGTGGCTATTTCAATCTGGTAACTTCTCTGCGGGGGCTGATGCATCTTCTGCAAGGCAGTCCCCGCGCGCAGCTTAGAGGGAACATTGTAAGGCAGTCATGAGTTGAATGAGGCGTGTTTGTCAAGGGAGACAACGAAACTGTGTACTGTTGGGTACTCGGCCCAGGGTTGGGAAACAGTGCTTTATGACTGGAGACATTAGCTGAATATTTTTTAATACGACAAATCATGGAGTAGCATAGGCCTACTCTGCTGACACTGACAAACAGATCAATAAAAATGACCTTGTCTTGAATGCAACCATCCCCATCTATGAAAAGGGGGAGACGCATTGTTCAATATGACATCTAGGAGGACATTATTGTCAAAAAAAAAAAAATAACCCAGAGGCAATGAGCCAATGATAATTTGTTGAGAACTTTATTCATAAGGGGAGGGAAAATGTATGGACATTACAGCATTGGACAAATGCCTCCTGCTGTGTTGACTATTCGTTGCTCCAGACCAACAATATATTTAATCTTTATATGACACTAAAACAACTGAATGAATAACACACAACCAAAGAATCAACAGCCCTGATGGTATAGGTGACCTGAAAGTGATATTCTAACATCAGGTGTGCTTTTCCTTTATGTGCTGTAGGTTCAGCAGCTGACCTTTATCAAGACGCCCAAGTCGACTGGATCCCCACTGTGAAGATGAGCAACGCTGCAGCAGCATCAGTTCCTACGTCTACTAAGTCCTTTTCCAGATATTAAAGGAGACATCCCTCAGTTAGACAAAATGGTTGTCATATGCTGTGCTTTGGTCAGTCTGAATAATTCTGTTGTGCAATTTGAGCAACTTCACCTTATCGTCATGACAAAAGTGCCCCCTTAAACCCAATGAAGGGTGTAACAATAACTGTTGATTAAACAGAAACACCAGTTTCACAGTAATTTATTTATGTACACATTAATATATACCGTTTTATTTGGAACAACATGTCAAATATTATTGTTCATGATATTGTAAACATACTGTACTATAATAATAGTCTGTATGGGTGAAATTAAACACATTTTGTCTTCTCTGCTTTGTCCCATTGAATAATCTTTATTTCTTATCTTTATTTCTTATAATCTTTTTCTTAAAGTCTAATTATTCTTTTACAATTTAAACACATTTAGAACAGACAATGTAGTTGTTGTGGTAGTTTTAGGCAAACCCTCTTCATTATCACAGTGGCACCTCAGAACTTCTGGGAGAAAAGTATCTGGCAGTAAACTTGATAGTAGTTGTGCATGTTTTAAACTAAGGATCCCATAATCTCCTGCTTTCAGACATTTCATTACCTAGATTACAAGCATTGGATTTGCACTAAACTATTATGTCAGCACAAGGCATGTACACCATATAGTATAATTATTTGCCTTATATACATTGTATATATGGTATCGTTTTTAAACTGGGAACATGTAGCTCAGCGATATGTAAACCATGTGTAAATTAAACTATTCTCTGCTTCAGATGCACAATGTCAAGGGGCGCATTGCCCATAAAACTAATGTCATCATACTGTAGGGCCAGTGGTTCCCAACTTCAGTCCTCCAGTACACCCAACAGTACACATTTTTATTGTAACCCGGGACAAGCACACCTGATTCAACATGTCAACTAATCATCAGGCCCTCAACGAGTTGAATCAGGTATGTTTGTCTAAACTGGTCTCATAGTAAATGTAAATCCGGGACATCAAATGAATATGATATGTAACCATACCAAACGTAACATAAGACCAATGTTCCCTCTAAGCTGCGTGCGGGGACTGCCTTGCAGAAGATGTATCAGCCCCCCGCAGAGAAGTTACCAGATTGAAATAGCCACATTAGCCACCTAGCTACAATTCTAGATACATTTTGCAAAGTTGTAACATATAGTAAGTTTTTCAAAATTCGTAACATGTAATACAAATTGTAATTCGTAATATATCATACGAAATAGGTGATGGACACCCACAAATTAATACATTCCAGACCAAACGTAACATATCATACTAAATGGTCTCGGATTTGCAACAAAAATGTGTGCTGTTGGGGGTGTGCTCGAAGACCAGAGTTGGGAACCACTGCTGTAGGCCTACGGCTGAATTGACATTGCATACCATTATCATCAGTTGCAAAACGGGTTCACGTGGCTGATATCCTGTCAAAATAAAACGTATTGGAGAGTTTAAAACTGAACAAAAAGGTTAATTTGAGAACCAATTAGAGACAGATTCCCTTCCACTTCTTTATTGCAGGATTGTGATCTGTGATTAATCAACATTGACACTCATTAATCCTGAATAGTTTTAAGTTAACCATTAAAACCAGTGTAAACACTTAACTTCAAAGAATCAACACTTTATTTCATATAATTTTTAAGTGTACAAGTAAGTTAACTCATATGTAGATGTCAGACATCTTAGCAACAAGTTGGCTAGTATAACTAAAGTAGGCTAGTATAATTAGAGTAGGCTAGTATAACTAAAGCAAGAAGAATAAGAAGGGTTAATAGGAGAGGTGGCCAACCTCGCTCCACTGAACCCTGTTCTACTTTCCACTCTAGCAATAGCACACTTCATTATCAACTAATTAGGTTTGATCAATTTAAATCAGGTGTGTTAGTGCTGGACTGGAAGAGAAGCCTGCACACCCATCAGGGTTGGCCTGCTCCAATTGTAATAGGCTTATACATTGTGTGTGACTTTTAACTGTATTTTTGTTTACAACATTTGCTAACATAGGTACACATACAGTATAGTGAGAACCAAAAGTATTGGGACAGTGACACACGTGTTGTTTTGGCTCTGTACTCCAGCACTTTGGATTTTGGATGATACAATGAATATGAGGGCTGACTGACGGCTTTAATTTGAGGGTAGTTTCGGGTGAACCGTTTAGAAATTACAGCACTTTTAGTACAAAGTCCCCCCCATTTTAGGGGATCAAAAATATTGGTACAAATTAATTTATATGTGTATTACAGTAGTACAAACTTTGGTCCCATATTCATAGCACACAATGAAGCGACTTCAAGCTTGTGACTCACATTTGTTGGATGCATTTGCTGTTATTTTTGGTTGTGTTTCAGATTATTTTGTGTCCAATAGAAATGAATGGTAAATCATGTATTGTGTCATTTTGGAGTCACTTTTATTGTAAATAAGAATATAACACTTCTACAGTAATGAGGATGCTACCATAGTTATGGATAATCCTGAATGACTCGTGAATAATGATAGGTGAGAAAGACACATAAATATCATACCCCCCCCCAAAAAAAAAAACCTCCCCTGTATTTGTAATGGTGAGAAGTCAGCATGTCTTGGGGGAATGATAGTTATGCATCTGTAACTTTCTCACATTAACTTAATAGTCTTTGTATGATTTCAAATCCAAGTACAGAGACAAAACAACAACAAAAAATGCCCTGTCCCAATACCTTTGGAGCTCACTGTAAAGCCCATGGTACACAAGGATGTACCCTTATTCTTTTAAGATATTCATTGGGACTATCTCTCTGTCCTCAGTTTTTTTCGCTAGGGACTGGAATTGGAAAATCCTTTCATAATGTCCTCCCACAAAGGTACCTGCCCTATCCAGAGTAGCCTACTCTCTCCCTTCTCTGACAGCTGGAGTTGCTAATCCTTTCACCCTCTTCCATCACTGTTAGCTAGCTAGTAGTAACATTATTTAAAACCACTACATGCTAGTAGTAGTAACATTATTTAAAACCACTACATGCTAGTAGTAGTAACATTATTTAAAACCACATACATGCTAGTAGTAGTAACATTATTTAAAACCACTACATGCTAGTAGTAACATTATCTAAAACCACTACATGCTAGTAGTAGTAACATTATTTAAAACCACTACATGCTAGTAGTAGTAACATTATTTAAAACCACTACATGCTAGTAGTAGTAACATTATTTAAAACCACTACATGCTAGTAGTAGTAACATTATTTAAAACCACTACATGCTAGTAGTAGTAACATTATTTAAAACCACTACATGCTAGTAGTAGTAACATTATTTAAAACCACCACATGCTAGTAGTAGTAACATTATTTAAAACCACCACATGCGCATAATCTGTATTATATTCCATGTTATGTTTTAATCTATTTGTACTGTATGTCTATCTGTCTCATGCTCTAGAGACCATCAGCATGAAGAAGATTTAATAGGTGGAATAAACTCTTATTAAAATAACATTGTGTTTCTCTTTCAGTCACCAAGCACACCTCTGCCAAGCACACCTCTGCCAAGCACACCTCTGCCAAGCACACCTCTGCCTCTGACAGCTCCTCCCCGTGCTGACTAACGAGGGACAGTGCCCATGAGAGCTGCCATTGATGGGTTCCTGGCCAAGCACCACAGGGAGAAAGACACCATGACTTTGTCATTGTCATTAGCTGCTACAGCTAGACTAATTAACTAATGTTTATTGCACCATATAGTATTGTTTTTTATCCATAAAAGATCTAGGATGACTGTGCCTCAAAGTGGTTGGGTAAGCTCCTTCCTGGTTGGCCCTGTCCGTTAAACAGCACTACAGTGTCTGCCAACCCCTCTGTCTCAGTCCCCAGTATTTATGCCGGGGGCTAGGGTCAGCTTTTCTTATCTGGTGTACTGTGTGTTCTTAGGCATGCTCCCACTAATCCCCTCTCTGTGTCTCCCCTCCCGGATGACTTGAGCCCCTGGTTGTACTGCTGATCCCGTGCTGCTGGTCCAACTCCAGCCCTGGTGCTACCTGATGGAGCTCAGCCAGGTAGTCACTGGGCTTCTGCGTCTGCATTGCTTGCTCTTTGCGGTTTCAGGCTGGGTATCTGGAATGCACTTTGTGACAACCGCTGATGTAAAAAAGGGTTTTATAAAAAAATATATTTGATTGATAATGAAACCCTCCATTGGCTAAAACTAGTTCACAGTGTTTTGTGTTTTTGTACAATGTGAATGCTGATCTGGACTACATTTGAATTTAAATTATTTGCTAGGATGACTACCATCCACAAACCACCACCACTTTTCTAATGAACACCCTTTTAAATCAGCATATTGTATATGGATCTAAAAAGTTTTATATGTATTTATGATTAATATTCTCTTTTGTCAATAACAGCTTCTACACATCATGGCCAACATGCTTGACTAAAAATCAGTAAACATGCCTATAGACTTTATTGAGGTTATGTGGGTGATGCTGTTACCCATCAGATGTAACATATTATGCAAATATATCAAAGTTATCAACTATGAAGATGGTGCTGTTCAGAACGACATGTTCTTGTTCACAGGAATCTCCAAATGCTATGTTCAACGAGCAACACGTACGAAGGAAGGGGGGGGGGGGGGAAACGGACAGCTTCTCTCTACCAAACCTTCACCAAGTCATACAATGTTTGCATCATGAACAATTGTTGAATCTTATAAAATAAATACAGAATTAATTGTGTTAATTTTGTTTCAAATGGTTTGTTTATGCTAGATGTGAGTAAGTAAAACAATATGTATTGTTTTGAAATGTGTATTCGTGACTTCTGAGCCTTGCATGCCATTTGTATAATGGCTTGGCAGAAGGTACAGAGCATCAGGAGATGGCTCCTTTCAGAGAGTCTAAATAGGGAAAATACACAGACAGCCTAGGCGAGGATAAAGCAAGCCTCACTGCTCTCTGGCTGAGCACACGAATCAGCTTTCCATAAAAGTCTGAAAGGATTTTCCGGAATTCCGATTGCTACTGTTCGTGGACTTGATCGTGGACTTCAGGAAACAGCAGGAGGTGCACCCCCCTATCCACATCGACGGGACCGCAGTGGAGGTGGAAAACTTCAAGTTCCTTGGCGTACACATCACTGATAAACTGAAATGGTCTACCCACACAGACAACAGCGCCTCTTCAACCTCAGGAGGTTAAAGAAATTTGGCTTAACACCTAAAACCCTCACAAACTTTTACAGATGCAACATTGAAAGCATCCTGTCGGGCTGTATCACCGCCTGGTACGGCAACTGCACCACCCACAACTGCAAGGCTCTCCAGAGGGTGGTGCGGTCTGCCCAACGCATTACCGGGGGCAAACTACCTGTCCTCCAGGAGGCGAGGTCAGTACAGGTGCATCAAAGCTGGGACTGAGAGACTGAAAAACAGCTTCTACCTCAAGGTCATCAGACAGTTAAACAGCCACCACTAGCAGATTAAAGGCTGCTGCCTAGAGGCACAGACTATAAATCACTGGTCACTTTAATGTATGGAACACTAGTCACTTTAATAATGTTTACATATCTGGCATCACTCATCCCATATGTATATGCTGTATTCTATAATATCCTTCAGTATCACAGTCATTTAAACAATGTTTACATATCTTGCGTTCCCCATCTCATTTGTATATACTGTATTCAATACTCTTCTACTGTATCTTAGTCCATGCCGCTAGTCCTTATGTATATAGGCCTAATTCATTCCTACTGTTAGATATACTGCACTGTCGGAACTAGAAGCACAAGAATTTCACGACACCCGCATTAACACCTGCTAAACATGTGTATGTGACCAATAACATTTGATTTGTTTTGAGATTAGAAAGCACCGCCCACTTAAGGAATGAAACACTAGTCACTTTAATAATGATTCTGTATCTTGTACTACTCGTCTCATATGTCTAACTTTACTAAAACATTGCTAAAGCACCTACATCTTACTCTACCAACCCTGATTAAAAGGGTCAGAATGAGAAGAGTCGCTCACCCAAAGGCCAGAGGATTAACCTACAACACCCTATCAGTCAGTTAAACAGTTTGAGATTACCGCCATAAAAAACAACGAATCCCAGGGGTTTGAATTAGCCATATGTCTCCAGGTCTCGCTTTTAATCTCATTAGCATGAATGGTTTGTTGGATGTTGTCGGTGTGTGTCAGCTCACTGTTTGGCTCAACTAATTTATACCCAATCCACTTCAACTCTATGACACCACACCGCTGCTGTTGGGGCTAGCATGGAGGCTTGTAAATGGAAGGAAATAATATAAATGAAAATTATTGTATTGTATTTCCGACTCGTACAGGATTTATTTTTGTCCAAAGTGTTTGTCAGTGAGCTGTCAGTGGTGGGATGCATCAACTCCCCCAAAGGAAAGAAAGTTCAACCAGCGATTGTATCTAAGGAGCCTGTTAGTGGAAAACAGAGCTTTGATTCCCTCCCCCATAATTCTTTGAAAGGGGGATGCCTATTCATGCGCTGCCATTCTGTGTGCTGTGCATCTCTGGGATGGGTGGGATGGATGGGGCAGCAGCGTGCCAGATTACTTTCATCTGCGTCGATGACACATTTCCAGGGTGGCAAGGCTGACAAAACAGAGGATGCAGATTAAAATGCCAGGGTGGTACTCCTACGTGTCTTTAATTAACAAACATATATCAAGGGCGACTCTAAAGACAGCGTGATGATACCAAAGTGAAAACATTAGTGATTTGATTAAGTGTAATTTCTGCATAATGTCTGCGTTTGAAGTTTGTTGATCAGGCAATAGCGAGGGGGCTGTACTAGGTACACAAATACACACACACTCAGGCAAACACGTACATGCAAATTCAACCACACACACACTATCAGTGTACAGGTGAGACCCAGGCGCAGACAACGTTGGAATAACAAATGTTTATTATACCAACAGGGGCAGGCAAAAGACAGGTCAGGGGCAAGCAGAGTTCGGTAATTCAGAGTAGTGGGGTAAAGGTACAAGACGGCAGGCAGGCTCAGGGTCAGGGCAGGCAGAGTAAAGGTCGAAACCGGGAAACCAAGAAAACAGGCATTTTAGAGAGACAGGAGTAAAGGGGGAAAACGATGGTAGGCTTGATGAACAAAATGAACTGGCAACAGCCAAACATAGAACACAGGGATAAATACACTGGAGATAATGAGGAAGATGGGCGACACCTGGAGGGGGGTGGCCTGGAAACAGGTGACAAAGGGCTGTGAGACTGTAGGTTTAACCCTAGACACATGAAGGGTGGGATGAATACGAAGAGTCCAGGGCAACAGCAGCCGGACAGCAGAGGGGCTAATAATGTGGGAAATGGGGAACGGGCCGATAAATCGGGGGGAGAGTTTACGGGATTCCACCCGGAGGGGCAGATCCCGGGTGGATAGCCATACCTTCTGCCCTACCAGATACCTGGGAGCTGGGGTCTGGTGGCGGTCTGCCTGTCGTTGATACCTGGAGGTGGTCTTGAGAAGGGCCGACCGGGCTCTCCTCCAGGTACGACGACAGCAGCGGACAAACATCTGGGCCGAAGGTACGCCGACCTCCTCCTCTTGCTCGGAGAATAGTGGGGGCTGATAGCCCAGGGAGCACTCAAAAGGTGAGAGACCCGTGGCGGAGCAAGGAAGGGTGTTCCGGGCGTATTCGACCCAAACTAGCTGCTGACTCCAGGTGGTGGGGTTGGCAGAGACTAGGCAGCGAAGAGTAGTCTCAAGGTCTTGGTTGGCTCGTTCCGACTGACTGTTGAACTGGGGGTGGAAACCAGAGGACAGACTGGCCGACAACCCAATAATGCTGCAGAACGCCTTCCAGAACCGGGAAGAGAACTGGGGACCCCGGTCGGAAACCATGTCCACCGGGAGTCCGTGGATCCAGAAGACGTGCTGCACCATAAGTTGGGCCGTCTCCTTGGCCGAGGGAAGTTTGGGAAGAGGGATGAAGTGGGCGGCTTTGGCCAAAGGCCAGGGTCCGCCGGGAACCCGGATGGCAGGCAAGCCTGGAGGAATGGGCTCACTCCAGGACCGCGGAGCGGACCACGCCAGGCACAAACATCCGGATGTCTGAGCCCCCTCCAGAGTTCAGCTGAGATCGCTGCGCCTCCCGGACCTGCTTCCCTATACCCCAGCTGAGTGCCATCACCAGGTATGAGGTGGGAAGGTTGGTCTCGGGCTCCCGGGTGGTCCCCGTAGGGCTGTAGCGGGGCGTTCTCCGGACCACGTCTGGTCATGGAATGGTTAATTGAAAACTCTCTGGCTGCAGGGTTAATTCGTCCTTCTGCCTCCCCGGTCGGCGCAGAGTTCTTCTTTGTAGAGAAGAAGGACACAAGCATTGATTCACCACAGCCCACATCTTAATCCATCCGGACCTGTCCCGTCAGTTCGTGGTGGAGGTTGACGCCTTCGGACGTTGGAGTGGGGGCCGTCCTATCCCAGCATTCTGCCCAGGACCAAAAGCTGCATCCCTACACTGTCCCATCGTCTTAATGCCACTGAGAGGAACTACGACGTGGGAAATCTGGAACTTCTTGCGAACTTCAAGATGGCGCTGAAGGAGTGGAGACACCGGCTAGAAGGGGCAAAACATCCATTCTTAGTGTGGACCGACCATAAAAATCTGGAATATCTCCGCACCGCCAAGCGCCTCAACTCAAGACAGGCTCGTTGGGCTCTGTTATTTACTCGTGTCCCACCATGGTTCCTGACGTCTCCACGTGTGTGCAAAGAATAAGATTCTGCGGCAAGCTCTGGCAAGCTCTGGCCAACCACTCTGTTTCTCAACGCCACTGGTCCCATATATCCCTGGACTTTGTCACTGGTTTCCCTCCGTCTGCTGGCAACACCACCATCCTTACGGTAGTGGATAGGTTTTCCAAAGGCGCCCATTTCATTCCCCTTCCCAAGTTACTCTCAGCCAAGGACACAGCCCATGGAATTCCTGTCGACATGGTCTGCGATCGTGGTCCTCAGTTCTCGTCCCGATTCTGGAAGGCGTACTGCACCCTAATTGGGTCATCGGCCAGCCGGTCCTCCGGGTTTCATCCCCAATCTTACGGCCAGTCGGAGCGAGCCAATCAGGACCCGGAGATGACTCTTCGTTGCCTCGTCTCTGCCAACCCCACCACCTGTAGCCAGCAACTTATGTGGTTGGAGTACGCCCACAACACCCTTCCCTGCTCAGCCACTGGTCTCTCGCCCTTTGAGTGTTCGATGGGTTACCAGCGTCCGCTCTTCCCCGAGCAAGAGGAAGAAGTCAGCATACCCTCGGCCCAGATATTAGCCCGCCGCGGTCGGCATACCTGGAAGAGAGCCTGGTCCGCTCTTCTTAAGACCACCTCCAGGTATCGGCGACAGGCGGACCGCCACTGGACCCCGGCTCCCTGCTATCATCTCAGTCAGAGGGTATGGCTCTCCACTTGGGATCTGCCCCTCTGGATGGAGTCCCGTAAACTTTCCCCCTGCTTTATCGGCCCTTTCCCCATCTCTAAAGTCCTTAGCCCCACTGCTGTTCATCTTCTGTTGCCCCGCACCCTCCATATACATCCCACTTTCCATGTGTCTAGGATTAAACCTCTGTCTCACAGCCCTTTGTCTCCTGTTTCCCCATTATCCTCTGTGTATTTATACCTGCGTTGTCTGTTGCCAGCTCGTCTTGTTATGTCAGGTCTTACCAGAGTTTTTCCAGTTTCTTCTGTTCTCAAGTTTTGTTTTCTAGTCTTCCCGGTTTTGACCTTTGTCTGGCCTGACCCTGAGCCTGCTTGCCGTTCTGTCAGTCCTGACCCTGAGCCTGCTTGCCGTTCTGTCTGTCCTGACCCTGAGCCTGCCTGCCGTTCTGTCCATGATTGACTCAGTCCTGACCCTGAGCCTGCCTGCCGTTCTGTCCATGATTGACTCGGTCCTGACCCTGAGCCTGCCTGCCGTTCTGTCCATGATTGACTCTGACTTAGATTATGAACCTCTGTCTGCCCTCGACCTGCCCTTTGCCTGCCCATTTGTTATAATTAATATTCTGAGAATCAAACTATTTTCCTCCTGTGTCTGCATCGGGGTCATATCCTGAGTCGTGATATAGCCGAGGCGTGAATGGCTTTGGTGATGAGGCTGTGAAATAGTGCATCTCCCGTTAGACTAGAAGGTTCCTTCTTAGATTGTATGCGCTTGACCCAAGTAGTCTCTTCTAAGTTTAGCTTCAGTATATTATTAGATTAATTAAGCCGCTAATTGATGAAATAGAAAATGAAATAATTATTTTGTTTGTGTGGATGGGCTTATTGTCACAGAGAAGCCAAACATTACCCATAGGGGAAGCCCATGGGGATAAACACTGTGACCTATGTACAATGTGAATTTTCAAAACATGATGGTCCCTATTCAATCAATCCATATGTAGATAGATACCTGCCAAAACATATTGTACAGATATTGCTATAAATAGATAACTGCCAATGCACATTGTACACATATTGTTTTGGCAGAAGTCTACCCCCATACCATGTACCGGATGTCATGTGGCATGAATCGAAAACACATTTTCTCTTTGGATTTAAGAGTGCATGTTTGAAATCATGTGCTCAACAGAATAATGTCAGTTTAAACAATTAGAAAGCCAACAACATTTCAATTACAGCTTGCTTCTCAATGTTGGGAAGAATGGTATTCACTTTATCTGGGTTAGCTGTTTTTATTGAATAGTGCTCAATGAACGAACCATTCGACATACACAAAAGACGTGAGTCAAATTGTCTGTGAATGTGGATAGCTCAGGCAAGTGGATACTATGACTCCTGTGACTTGATTATTACTGAAGAAAAAAACATATGTTATTGAAACTTGATACCTGTGACTGAAGAGAACATGGGAGATAAAAATATAATTCTCATTCACATAGTCGACCATACCACTACAACCCGAGGGGATTAAAACCAACTCAAACAAACAGTAACAATAAGATACCTTAAACCTCAACATGAGAGGGCCTTTGAGAGGGAACACGTTTGATGTGTAAACACATTCCCTGCAGAAGTGAATACATTTATACCCAAGAAACACAGTAAATAATTCTACCGACTTAAACATCCCTTCTGTGGGATTTCAGGAACAGTCACACATAACTCAACAAGAACCTTAGATCATAGCCAAATCAATTTCTGAATCATCCCATAGTTTTTTCTTTGCATAGTTACCTGCATCCCAGGGCATAATATACTATAGTCAGACGATCTCCTCCACTGAAAATGAATGGGCCTCATTCCAAGAATAGGATGACTTCCCACAAACTCTTTTCAACAAGCCAATTCAGGACATAACTGAATTCAGCCTGAAAAGTCAAGAATAATACCTATTGGCATTGAAATTAAAGAAATAGTCTGACTTTCTTTCACCACAATATTAAAGCAAAACAATGCAGAAAATAATAAGTATTCACAACTTGTGATTTTTGGGGAGAGAATATTAATAATATTTTATGGGACAAACCCGTTTCCATCCAGTTTTCCATATGCCGACAGATAATTTGTTCGTTCGACATGGTGGAATCTTTCTGTGTCGGTAAGATTAATTATGCGAGAAATGGCTGTGGAACTGGCTTTTTGTGCAAATATTGATATAATAACCATCATATCGAAATAAACTTAGTCACAAGATGATATAGTGTGTGGTTCTCCCACTACGACTCGGGAAACCATGCAGTTTATTAGGCTACAGATTAAATAAGTTATGATGAACTTCACAGGGTGGTTACAGTGCACGGTGATGAGCTTGATGCTCCTATCCAATAAATATTGACGGTCTTATTCTGGTGACATGATGATCAATGCTTGACTGACAGTTTGACAAAGAAAAATATTATTGCATTTATCCATAATAATCTCATCATGTAAACTAGCCTACCCGTACTGTATCTGCGAGCTGTTGGATAGTGTCAGATCCTGACTAGAGTAAGATCTCTAGGCATCTCTATGGTGTCTGGAGGTTACTGTCAGGTCCTGACTAGAGTAAGATCTCTAGACATCTCTATGGTGTCTGGAGGTTACTGTCAGGTCCTGACTAGAGTAAGATCTCTAGGCATCTCTATGGTGTCTGGGGGTTACTGTCAGGTCCTGACTAGAGTAAGATCTCTAGGCATCTCTATGGTGTCTGGAGGTTACTGTCAGGTCCTGACTAGAGTAAGATCTCTAGACATCTCTATGGTGTCTGGAGGTTACTGTCAGGTCCTGACTAGAGTAAGATCTCTAGGCATCTCTATGGTGTCTGGAGGTTACTGTCAGGTCCTGACTAGAGTAAGATCTCTAGACATCTCTATGGTGTCTGGAGGTTACTGTCAGGTCCTGACTAGAGTAAGATCTCTAGGCATCTCTATGGTGTCTGGGGGTTACTGTCAGGTCCTGACTAGAGTAAGATCTCTAGGCATCTCTATGGTGTCTGGAGGTTACTGTCAGGTCCTGACTAGAGTAAGATCTCTAGGCATCTCTATGGTGTCTGGAGGTTACTGTCAGGTCCTGACTAGAGTAAGATCTCTAGGCATCTCTATGGTGTCTGGAGGTTACTGTCAGGTCCTGACTAGAGTAAGATCTCTAGGCATCTCTATGGTGTCTGGAGGTTACTGTCAGGTCCTGACTAGAGTAAGATCTCTAGGCATCTCTATGGTGTCTGGAGGTTACTGTCAGGTCCTGACTAGAGTAAGATCTCTAGGCATATCTATGGTGTCTGGAGGTTACTGTCAGGTCCTGACTAGAGTAAGATCTCTAGGCATCTCTATGGTGTCTGGAGGTTACTGTCAGGTCCTGACTAGAGTAAGATCTCTAGACATCTCTATGGTGTCTGGAGGTTACTGTCAGGTCCTGACTAGAGTAAGATCTCTAGACATATCTATGGTGTCTGGAGGTTACTGTCAGGTCCTGACTAGAGTAAGATCTCTAGACATATCTATGGTGTCTGGAGGTTACTGTCAGATCCTGACTAGAGTAAGATCTCTAGACATCTCTATGGTGTCTGGAGGTTACTGTCAGGTCCTGACTAGAGTAAGATCTCTAGACATCTCTATGGTGTCTGGAGGTTACTGTCAGGTCCTGACTAGAGTAAGATCTCTAGGCATCTCTATGGTGTCTGGAGGTTACTGTCAGGTCCTGACAAGAGTAAGATCTCTAGGCATATCTATGGTGTCTGGAGGTTACTGTCAGGTCCTGACTAGAGTAAGATCTCTAGGCATCTCTATGGTGTCTGGAGGTTACTGTCAGGTCCTGACTAGAGTAAGATCTCTAGACATCTCTATGGTGTCTGGAGGTTACTGTCAGGTCCTGACTAGAGTAAGATCTCTAGACATATCTATGGTGTCTGGAGGTTACTGTCAGGTCCTGACTAGAGTAAGATCTCTAGGCATCTCTATGGTGTCTGGAGGTTACTGTCAGGTCCTGACTAGAGTAAGATCTCTAGGCATATCTATGGTGTCTGGAGGTTACTGTCAGGTCCTGACTAGAGTAAGATCTCTAGGCATATCTATGGTGTCTGGAGGTTACTGTCAGGTCCTGACTAGAGTAAGATCTCTAGGCATCTCTATGGTGTCTGGAGGTTACTGTCAGGTCCTGACTAGAGTAAGATCTCTAGGCATATCTATGGTGTCTGGAGGTTACTGTCAGGTCCTGACTAGAGTAAGATCTCTAGACATCTCTATGGTGTCTGGAGGTTACTGTCAGGTCCTGACTAGAGTAAGATCTCTAGGCATCTCTATGGTGTCTGGAGGTTACTGTCAGGTCCTGACTAGAGTAAGATCTCTAGGCATCTCTATGGTGTCTGGAGGTTACTGTCAGGTCCTGACTAGAGTAAGATCTCTAGGCATCTCTATGGTGTCTGGAGGTTACTGTCAGCTGCCCTGCGTTGTCTCTAATTGGGGATCCTATTTAAGTTTCCCACCTGTGTGTCAGTTTGTAGCTGCTTCCTCTCCTTGTTTGTTGTTTCGGTTGAACCAAATAAAGGAATCTCTGTGTACTTCAGCTCTGCGCCTCGGGTCCTGCCTACGCACCGTGACAGAGTTCACGTGCCAAGAGCAGAATAGGCCCATTTGCTATTCAAAGCAACAGTTTTTGTGACAAAACTATCGGTAGAGTTGAAAATGTGATGAACATTTCGAATTTTATTCGGTACATGAAAATGTTAGTATATTTTCTTTATGAAGGTTTTAGAATATTCGCAAGAAAATTGGATGTAAACCTAGCTTCTGACAGCTTATATTACCTGTTTATTTCCATTCTGATGACTTAGAATGGAAATGTATCTATCTACTGGAGCATTAGACATGGATTTTATTTAACCTTTATTTTTATTTAACAGGGATGCTGGCCTTCTAGGCAGAGTTGCAAAGAAAAAGCCATATCTTCCTGTCCAGTGTTGTGTTCTTTTGCCCATTTTAATATTTTTTATTTTTACTGGCCAGTCTGAGATATGGCTTTTTCTTTGCAACTCTGCCTAGAAGGCCAGCATCCCGGAGTCTCCTCTTCACTGTTGACATTGAAACTGGTGTTAATTTAATGAAGCTG
This sequence comes from Thymallus thymallus, assembly GCA_023634145.1. Taxonomy (NCBI): domain Eukaryota; kingdom Metazoa; phylum Chordata; class Actinopteri; order Salmoniformes; family Salmonidae; genus Thymallus; species Thymallus thymallus. Next base: position 2,454,253 of record CM042418.1, read on the forward strand.
CCAGTTGAGGACTTGTGAGGCGTCTGTTTCTCAAACTATACACTCTAATAAACTTGTCCTCTTGCTCAGTTGTGCACCGGGGCCTCCCACTCCTCTTTCTATTCTGGTTAGAGCCAGTTTGCGCTGTTCTGTGAAGGGAGTAGTACACAGTGTTGTACGAGATCTTCAGTTTCTTGGCATTTCTCGCATGGAGTAGCCTTCATTTCTCAGAACAAGAATAGACTGATGAGTTTCAGAAGAAAGTTGTTTGTTTCTGGCCATTTTGAGCCTGTAATCGAACCCACAAATGCTGATGCTCCAGATACTCAACTAGTCTAAAGAAGGCCAGTTGTATTGCTTCTTTAATCAACACAACAGTTTTCAGCTGTGCTAACATAATTGCAAAAGGGTTTTCTAATGATCAATTAGCCTTTTAAAATTATAAACTTGGATTAGCTAACACAACGGAACACAGGAGTGATGGTTGCTGATAATGGGCCTCTGTACGCCTATGTAGATCTTCCATAAAAAATCTACAGTTTCCAGCTACAATAGTCATTAACAATGTCTACACTGTATTTCTGATCAATTTGATGTTATTTTAATGGACAAAAAAATTGATTTTCTTTAAAAAACAAGGCCATTTCTATGTGACCCCAAACTTTTGAACGGTAGTGTATGATAAACAACCTCCAAAAATTCCCAAGACACACATGTATCCCTCTTGCGCTCCCTTCATATGAGCAAGATACCGTTTTAATAGGGGGGCATCAAACACAGTAGAATTGAACTAGTCAGCAATGATTTAGCTCTTCTCACAACCTCTGTTTCTTAGCAACCCCACCACCTGTGTACCATAAAGTGGGGAAATCAACCCCTAAAGGATTCTTCTCATGGCAAGGTGATAGGTGAGAATGATATGTCATTAATGATCCTCTGCTCTGTACCTCGCTCTCTCAGGGCCCAGGGGACATACGTTCCTGCCTCAGCCGCCCAAAGCCCCTATGTCTTCTGCCCCATCTCTCAAGACAAAAGAGAAGTTGGACAGGTTCCAATAGTGTGTACACTGAAACATCAGTCACAAAGAGAGTGTGAAGTGAAAGTGTCTGCACGTTATATTATATGTTTCAGTGTACACACTAACAATATATTATTTGTCTCCTACCACCTCCTGCTCTAGATACACAACGTCTCCATCCATTTTAATGCCTTGGATCAGAGCTAGTGTTGCCTTCCCCACCACCAACACCAGGCTCCATAATGAGCTCCCCCACTCCCAGCCCCTCTCCCTGGGGTAGTTTCTAGGGTATGATGTACTGTTTTACACCTGTTGTATCCTGTGCATATGGCAAATAAACTTTGAAACTTGAAACGAGCAGCTCGAATCCCTTCCACTCCCCTCCTCTGTTCGTTTCAAGTTTCAAAATGTATTTGCTGTTTACACAGGATACAACAGGTGTAAAACAGTACAGTTAAATTCTTACTTGAGTGGTTGAGGTGGGTTTATGCATACAAAGTGACTGGTAGTAGGATATACAGTCAGTGGCCAGTTTATAAGGTACACCATCCCATTCACAAAAATGGTTTGCCCCTACAGACAGTGAGTTACGTGGCTTGTTATATAAAGCAAGCAGACAGGCATCCAGTTACTGTTTGATTGAATGTTACAATGGGAAAAACGGGTGACCTAAGCGTGGTGGTCCATGGTCCGATCCTGCCTGGTATCAACGGTACCGGCTGGTGGTGGTGGTGTAATGGTGTGGAGAATGTTTTCCTGGCACACGTTCTGTCCCTTGATACCAATTGAGCAACTTTTGAACACCACACCTTGTAGAATCCATGCCATTAAGAATTCAGGCTGTTCTGGAGGCAAAGGGGGTCCCACCTGGTACTAGATTGATGTACCTTATAAACTGGCCAATAAGTGTACCTGTAAACAGGGTTGAAAAGTGACTGGTAGCAGGAATATATAAATCGGTTGTGTTGTGACAAGGTAGGGGTGGTATAGAGAAGACAGCCCTATTTGGTAAAAGACCAAGTCCATATTATGGCAAGAACAGTTCAAATAAGCAAAGATAAATGACAGTCCATCATTACTTTAAGACATGTCAAGAAAATGTCAAGAACTTTGAAAGTTTCTTCAAGTGCAGTCGCAAAAACCATCAAGCACTATGATGAAACTGGCTCTCATGAGGACCGCCACAGGAAAGGAAGACCCAGAGTTACCTCTGCTGCAGAGGATAAGTTCATTAGAGTTACCAGCCCAAATAAATGCTTCACAGAGTTCAAGTAACAGACACATCTCCAGTGGTGGAAAAAGGACCCAATCGTCATACTTGAGTAAAAGTAAAGATATCGTAATATATAATGGCAAACCAGACAGCATATTTTTGTATATATTTTTTTTAATTTACGGATAGCCAGGGGCACACTCCAGCACTCAACAAAGCATTTGTGTTTAGTGAGTCCTCCAGGTCAGAGGCAGTAGGGATGACCAGGGATGTTCTCTTGAATTTAACCTTTTTCTGTCCTTGCTGAGCATTCAAAATGTAACGAGTACTTTTGGGTGTCAGGGAAAATGTATGGAGTAAAAAGTACATTATTGTCTTTAGGAATGTAGTGAAGTAAAAGTAAAAGTTGTAAAATATATAAATAGTAAAGTAAAGTACAGATACCAAAAAAAACTACTTAACTACTTAGTAGTTCTTAACTGTTCAGAGGAGGCCTTCATGGTCAAATTGCTGCAAAGAAACCACTACTAAAGGGCACCAATAAGAAGAGACTTGCTTGGGCCAAGAAACACGAGCAATGGACATTAGACCAGTGGAAATCTGTCCTTTGGTCTGATGAGTCCAAATTTGTGATTTTTGGTTGCAACCCCCGTGTCTTTCTGAGAAGCAGAGTAGGTGAATGGATGATCTCTTCATGTGTGGTTCCCGCCGTGAATCATGGGGACTCCCAGAGGCCGATCGTGAGCTTCCAGTAGCTGGCAGAGCACCTATGAGTAGCTCACCAAATTATTCTGAAAGTACATGCGATTTTCATGTGTTCCACGTGCAAACTGTCATAAACAAATCTCACAAGTCTCAGACACCGCAAGCTCCCAGCTACTATCTAACCAATGACATTATCCCACCCCTGGTTAGCCACTATATGCTTAAAAAGGCAAACCTAACACAATATCAGACAATTCAACAATATTGCTTCTTTCTGTCTGTGTGGTGCAGGTGTTTTTCTATCACTCCGCGTATAGCCAGTTCGCGAACGAACCACTCTTTCTGAAGGGCTCTTTTTGGTAATCGTCAGGAAGCTAATCGCATATGTGAAAGAGCCAGTGTTTTGGCTCCCTGATTTGTATACTTTTACTATTGCTTTTTGAGCTCCAGACAGCGATTATCTGCAGATACAAATCTCTCTGAAGATGGTAATTCCTCAGTGCAGAAACAATATAGTGAGGAGAGAGCCTCATTCTGGCCCACACTCATTTTTAAGGTAAACAATTATTTGAACTCACATTTCACGATCTGACATAATGGTACGCAACATTTTAGGCTTTAAAATAGAGATTGACCATTTTTTATGGTTTTAGGTCCATTTCTAAGCATCACTGAACAAAGAGCCGTTTGGGAGCCAAATGAATGGCTCTTTCACGTGAACGGAAAGGACTCGGAATGCCTATCAGTAGTAGCCAGTTGATGTGATAACCGAAAGAAATACATTCCCCCAAATCTTCTTAATTAAATGTTAACTGCAAAGGAGGCTTACTTTGCGTAAGTATTTCATGATTTAAAATTGTAACTCGCGAATATCTTAAATTTTTTCAAAGTAGCTCTCATGCTAGAAAATTGTGGAGATCCCTGGTCTAGGGTGTCTGGAATGATGGAGGGGGATCTGTGCCATGACCAGCCTTTCAAAGCACTTCATGATTACATATGTTAGTGCTACAGGGCGGTAGTCATTGTGGCAGGTAGCCTTAGAGTTCTTGGGAACAGGAATGATGGTGGTCAGCTTGAGATGTGGGGATTACAGACAGGGACAAGAAGAGGTTGAAAATGACCGTGAAGATGCCTGCCAGCTGGTCTGGGCATGCTCTGAGAACACGTGTATTGAGTGTCGGAGTAGAATTCCACCTTGTTCCTATATTGTCCTTTTGCTTGTTTATTGACTCTGAGGAGGACGTAGCGGGACTTGTACTTGTTCATGTCCTCAGCTATGGCCGCAGGGTTGGCTGCTAAAGCCCTGTGTGCGGTAGCTCTGTCCTTTAGCTTACAGTAAACCTTTACTGTAGTGAAAACGTCGACAATGCATTTCCTGATGAAGCCTGAGACAGAGGTGGTTAGCTCGTCGATGCTATCGGCGGAGTCACGAAACATATTAAAGGCAGCACTAGCAAAGCAGTCCTGCATTATACTGTTGCCTCCAATTTGGAGGACCACCATACTTTTTGTTTGTACACAGGAAGAAGGAGTATAGAGACATGATTTGATTTGCCGAAGGGGGGACGAGGGATGGCCTTATATGCTTGCTTGTGGGTTGAGTAGCAGTGGTCTAGGAGACATGTTGATAGAAGTTAGGCATCACGTGTCTTAGTGACGCGGAATTAAAATCGTCAGCAATAAGAAAAGCATCTCTGCTTTGTTATAACCTCTTACAGTCAGCTAAGTGCCAGCTTGTTATTGTTGTCCTGAGGTGGAATATATACAGCAGTCACGATAACAGATGAAAACTCTCTCGGAAGGTAGAAGGGTTGGCATTTGACCATCCTGTATTCCAAGATTAGTAACCAATAGGTCAAGACTTCCACTGTGCTAGAGTCTGCACACCATCTGTTGTTGAGACATACCCCTCCCCCTCTGGATTTCTCTGAATCCAATGAACTGTCCGCTCGGAGAACAGAGAATCAATCGAGTTGGATAGCCATGCGGGGTATCTTGCCCGAAAGCCATATATATATATTTTTTTAAAAGATTCTATTGCAGTTACAAGTCCCAGAGGTCATCCATCTTATTGGCCAATAGAATGGAGGGAAGTGGTGGCCAGTTTTCCCTCTTCGGCTTAGTCTCAACAGGACGCCCGATCTCTTGCCTCTTTTTTGACGCCATTTCCTCTTAAGTAGCACGTAGATTGGATCTGAGGTACAGCGGTCTAAGGCACTGCATCTCAGTGCTAGAGGCGTCACTACAGAACCTGGTTCGATTCCAGGCTGTATCACAATCCGGCTATGATTGGGAGTCCCATAGTGCGTTGCACAAATGGCCCAGCATCGTCCGGGTTTGGCTGGGGTAGGCCGTCACTGTAAATAAGATTTTTTTCTGAGTTGCCTAGCTAAATAAAGGTTAAATTAAAAATTAAAAATAAATAAAAAGAGCCCAGGGCGGATCAGTCCAAGCCGAAGCCGAAATTGAGGTTAGTAATTGCTGATCTGATGTTCAAAAGATTTTGTTGACCATAAGAAATAATAGCTGATACATTTCATGCAAAGAAAATTTAGATGCTATTGCAAAATAATCACAAAATAGCAAAGTTGGGACAGAGCTCTGAAAACGGCAGCCATTCAGTACGGCACCATCTCATGGGTCTTTAGTAAGTGAGTAAAGAGGATGAGTAGATATGATTGGGACTGACCCCCTCACCGGCCTGTAAAGAGGATGAGTAGATATGATTGGGACTGACCCCCACACCGGCCTGTAAAGAGGATGAGTAGATATGATTGGGACTGACCCCCACACCGGCCTGTAAAGAGGGTGAGTAGATATGATTGGGACGGACCCCCACACCGGCCTGTAAAGAGGATGAGTAGATATGATAGGGACTGACCCCCACACCGGCCTGTAAAGAGGGTGAGTAGATATGATTGGGACGGACCCCCATCTGAAAGGGAACCTCTAATGGAAGACTAATGAGGGAGATAGCGTTGCTCAATGACACATGTTCCTGTCTGTTCCTGTCTGTCTGACTGTTCCTGTCTGTGTTTCTGTCGGTCTGTTCCGTTCCTGTCTGTTCCGTTCCTGTCTGTTCCGTTCCTGTCTGTCTGTCTGTCTGTCTGTCTGTCTGTCTGTCTGTCTGTCTGTCTGTCTGTTCCTGTCTGTCTGGCTGTCTGTTCCTGTCTGTCTGTCTGTTCCTGTCTGTCTGTCTGTTCCTGTCTGTCTGTTCCCGTCTGTCTGTTCCCGTCTGTCTGTTCCCGTCTGTCTGTTCCCGTCTGTCTGTTCCCGTCTGTCTGTTCCCGTCTGTCTGTCTGTCTGTTCCTGTCTGGGTGTATGTCTGTTCCTGTCTGGGTGTCTGTCTGTCTGTTCCCGTCTGTCTGTTCCCATCTGTCTGTTCCCGTCTGTCTGTTCCCATCTGTCTGTTCCCATCTGTCTGTTCCCATCTGTCTGTTCCCGTCTGTCTGTTCCCGTCTGTCTGTTCCCGTCTGTCTGTTCCCGTCTGTCTGTCTGTTCCTGTCTGTGTGTCCGTCTGTGTGTTCCCGTCTGTGTGTTCCCGTCTGTCTGTTCCCGTCTGTCTGTTCCCGTCTGTCTGTTCCCGTCTGTCTGTTCCCGTCTGTCTGTCTGTCTGTCTGTCTGTCTGTCTGTTCCTGTCTGGGTGTATGTCTGTTCCTGTCTGTGTGTCTGTCTGTCTGTTCCTGTCTGTCTGTTCCCTTCTGTCTGTTCCCGTCTGTCTGTTCCCGTCTGTCTGTTCCCGTCTGTCTGTTCCCGTCTGTCTGTTCCCGTCTGTCTGTTCCCGTCTGTGTGTCTGTCTGTCTGTTCCTGTCTGTGTGTCTGTCTGTCTGTTCGTCTGTCCTGTCTGTCTTTTCTTTCTTCTAAATCAGATACATACTCATTTAGATACATACTTTATTGATCCCCGAGGGGAAATTTCTTTGATGACTGTCGTTATAGGCTTATTGTAGAGTATGTTTGCCACCAGAGTAGGACAGTTTCAGCTAAGAACTAAAGGGTGGAAAACATCTTGCAACTGGTGGTGATCAGTAAAACCCAAGCTGCCGATCCACTTATTTTCAAGTTACAGACTACCTGTTGATAGTTAGTACAAAATGTGTACTTTGCTTAGTCGTGAACTCTAAGTTCAAGTCTACTTTTCAGCTGTTCATCCACAGATGTTTTCCGATCTCCTGCTTCTACTTGTGCTTCTCTGTTCACATGGACAAAAGCCCATAGTCTTTGGCAGGAAAAAGCATAATACTGCCCTGAAAGCAGCCATTAAAGGAAGAAAAGGGAAATAAGTCTATCTGTTAATTGGATGGTTATTCAGGCTTTCCGTTTTTGGAGGTGGGCTCGAAAAATAAGTGATCTGCAGCACAAGAGTTCCGTCTGTTGTACATCAGTCCATTTGATGTGAGCGAGCGCTCCGCCTGCCCTGAGGGTTGATGGGAAAACCACTGTAGCCACTGAAACAGACCATAGGGAATGGAGGACACTGTCGTGGTAGACTCTCATCAACAAAGCCAGTATAACACAGGGTACTTTTTGAAAAGTTTGTAAAATGGCTTAAAAAAAAAAAAAAGAGTTCTGTACACGTTCAGGGAAGTGCACACGAGGCACAAAACTAAAGCTTAGACATGAAAGTTGACTCAACTAATTAGGCATAAAAGTGATACTGAATCGCATGCCTACTTAGATCACTATTTCAGCCCAGACGCCACACTGGTACTTGCAAATATTTTGTCCCTCCATCACCCTGTGCACAAAACGATAATCAGCACGCAATTACGTAATGTTTATCGCCGAGCGTCTTAAGTGTAACCACTACTCCGACGACGCTATTCCCACTCGCTTAAATATGCGCGTCACCAATCTGGAGTTTACGCTTTTGAGTTTTGAGTGTATGTTTTCACTGGCTTGCTGTGACTGCAGCTGATTCCAGACCCCAGGCACAGAGCCAAGGCATAATGAGAAATTTGGTTCTGAATTTCACAATCTGACAGAATACATTAAAGCCAAGCAGGGCGGCGGAATCAGCCAGGCCAAAGTGATGACTTCCCATTTCCCTCTCATTATATTATATATCATCCTGTTTCTGCTTAGAAAAATGATCAGATCTCACAAGGGGGTTGGGGGTCTGTCGGATTGTTTGCACACAGATGTCAAATATTGGCTATCCATGGCTGGCACGGTGGCACTATTGACTCAGTATACATCATTATTAAGAGTGACTTACTGTGTGATAACCAACAGACTAGAGATATTCTTACTCAAGAATTGCAGGTACAGAAGAATCCAAAATGAAGATGATTAAGAAAATAAACAAATATAAGAAATCACACTACATTATTTTTGTGATAATCGCGGCCATTCATAGTGTCAATTCACATACAGACTGATACAGTGCAACTCCAACAATCAATAACAATCTATATGCTACATTTAGTAGTGGACTCTTTGTGTCTTTGAGTGCATGCATACTTATCAATATGGGGACACAGTGGCCCAATACGGAATGGAGCAACTAGTGGGAGGGTAACAGATGAGAACAGCAGAACAATGTGCCTGTAATGTACCCATCCTCTGGCTGTGGTTCAATGTGGAGTAGTACTGAAGCTGTAATGTACCCATCCTCTGGCTGTGGTTCAATGTGGAGTAGTACTGAAGCTGTAATGTACCCATCCTCTGGCTGTGGTTCAATGTGGAGTAGTACTGAAGCTGTAATGTACCCATCCTCTGGCTGTGGTTCAATGTGGAGTAGTACTGAAGCTGTAATGTACCCATCCTCTGGCTGTGGTTCAATGTGGAGTAGTACTGAAGCTGTAATGTACCCATCCTCTGGCCTTCACTCAGTCATTAACAGTGTAAACATTGTAGCTATAACAATTAAAACAACTGTTCTGAACTAATATTTATACCAAACGTTTTAGGGTCCGTACACAGGTCGGCTACATAGCTACACATCCATAGTATACAGGTATTTTTATTCTCCACTCCACAAAAAGCAAGAAAACAGTTAACTACTGCTACATTACCTGCATTGGCAAATATCTTCAATCTCTAACGTTAATGTTAAGTTACTGCTACCTGTGTTCTGTACATCACAGTGTTCCATACACTTGACCTTTTAATTTCTTTATTTATAAAGCCATTTTTACATCAGCTATTCAGTAACCCAGCAAAACCCCCAAAAAGCTAAATCAACGATGAGACCTCCACACTCCTCGTCTCTACATGATTGAAGAAGGCAATGGAGCTCTGCAGAGTCTTTTTAAAAATGGCGGAGGGGAAGTGAAGGTTACCTAGAGATAGTGAAAGGGGAAGATATGTCGTGTGGGGAAAACATATTTTTTCACTTGATTTGTCCAACTTATCACCTCTAAAATGTCAGTAAAACACTTTAAAGAGTTTATATAATGTCTCATTACATAGCTATTTGAAGATTTGTGTTGAATTTTAATTGGGGTTTTAGGGAGGTGCTAACGTTGTCTTCACAAGTAAAATGCTACGGCTTTTGAGAGTCATTATGTGAAAAATGTACTATTGATTGAATTAATTCATGAACTATTAACTTTACACTCACCATTGATAATGTCTTGATAAATAAATAAATGCAGTTAAATATGAGTTGCACAAAGTAGGGAACTTTATTCAGAGAAGGGATGGATGTGATTCTGTTCTAAGAGAGAGATGAAGGAATACAATGTTACTTTATATAATAATGTTAACAGTTTTATAAACTACTTAACGTTAATAAATTATTGTATAAAGCAACAATATTAATAAAAAAATAAATAATAATAACAACAGTAATATTAACACCAACTCACCTCTGTCATATACTGAGTACATGAACACCTGCTCTTTCCATGAAACATGCAATAATATTATTATTATTACACAGAAATTATTCATCTGTGAGTCCATTTAGCAGACTTACAGTTATGTTGCGTAAAATTTTTAAATAAAAACGAATTTAATTGTATTATGACAGGAAATGTCTGGAAAGAGAAAGAGCCCAAGAAACGGCACCACTACACCCCCGAACAGCTAAAGGCTGCTAACGAGAAGGTGAAGTCAGGGAGGAGCCGCGGGGAAGGGGCTTGTGCCTCCTGTCAGTAAAGCCAACGGGCCAAAAACATTCCACATAGATCATAACTATTGCAGTTTGGTGACATGCTGTCTTTTTGGGAGTCCATTCATTTTATTCACCTGTGCACAATCAAGAAGAGAAAGAGAGGCACGCAGGAGTGTTGTCTCAATTTGGGTTAGAGCATGTAATTTGCAAACAAGTTTAATGGATAGCACACGTGCGAATTTAGGACATGTGTTGTCTCAATTACTGAACAAACAGCTCTCCTAGTGTCACCTAGCGAAAGCAGGACACGAGGCGCAGAGCTGTATTAGGCAGACATTCCTTTTATTTTTAGAATACAAAATAGCAAAGGCGAGAAAGAACCAATGAACCAAAACAAAGATCCACAACGCAGGTGGGAAAATAATTAACTTAAATAGGATCCCAATTAGAGACAACGTAATGCAGCCGCTTCTAATTGAGGACCAAAACAAACACCAAAACATAGAGTTCTCTAGAACTCTACAGTCAAGCCCTGACCGTGACAACCATAGAGAAGCCTGTGTAAATGCAGAGGGTGGCACACTGGTATTCTTTTTAAGATTCTGCACGTCAAAGTCTTATGTAATTCATTATAGATTGATTCAGTGTTTGTATTATGAAAAATGTGTAATATTAGCCATAATGATAGTAATACATGAATAATGAAAGTTTCTTACAAGTATATGGTTAAGCATGTTTTTAATCTGCGAGAAGCACTACCCCTGGTGGAAAGATGCTGTAAGGCACACAATGAGTTGCATAATGCATGCCGTATGTTAAATGTAATGTAGAGAGGGGTCCGTTTTATAACATTCTCAAATACTATTGGTCCATTATCATGTCATTCAACGCTTGAATAGAAACGTAGCTTACACCCCGGATTTTGATGCCAACATAGTCGCTACAGTCCCATTACATGTCATTGCAATCTCGTTTGAATGCCGCGGTTATGCAAAATGTGTACGGAAAACCGTTAGGTAGCAGTGCAATAATAATGAACAATGCCAAGTGATTGACTTTAAAATACTTTTTTTTTTTTTATGAACAGCAGGCCAAGCTTACAAAATTGTACATAAAATTTGCAGTAAATGCTTTAGCTAGCTTAGCTAGTCTTTACATCAACTTGGTTTCACAAGATGGCAGCCTGGTTTGCTCGGGAGTCCCTAAAACACGAAACAAGATGAATTACAATTCATACAAAATGTGTATATATATATATGTATATATAACTAGTTGGCTAATGTTAGCTAGTTAGGTAGCTTGTAAAATATAGATTTTTGTAAATTAACTTTATGACCAAAACATTTAATATATTCCTTTAATATATATATATTCATTTTTTTGCATGATTCGTTATAAAGTTATAATTCCTTACATTTGGAATTATATCCTAGTATTTATTTCTGTAAGGGCCTGACTGAGGCCAGGTCTCTGACTCCCACTAGGGGGAGTGGGATGGCCACAGTCAGGTCCTGACAATCACAAGGTGGGTGTTGGGTTTTTGGTTTATCCCCAATTAGAGGCAGCTGTCTTGTCTTGTCTATTTACGTTCCACTGTGTGTCACCTGGGTGTGGATTCTTGTGTGTGTATATTCTTTATGTGTGTTCACGTCAGTACCTCTCCTTTGTTTTCGGTTTGTGTTTGTATCGTAAAATAAAAGGAATGTCGTTCCACCACAGCTCTGCTCCTCGTTCTGTCATTACGCACCGTGACAATTTCGGCCATCTTCCTGAAGCAACTTGAGAGTCATGGGGTAGCAGAGCTTTATGGGAGTTTTGATAACAACACAATAGGAAGTCTGCATGTCGGTTCACTTGGTTTGGAGGTCCAACTACAGGTATGAAACTACTCCGCGCTAGAAGTTGAATTGGAACACCACTCCGACTCAATGCAGCTCGCAGGATTACAAAATGTAGTGGAATGGCTAAGGGGGAAGGCAAGGGGGGGGGGTATTGGGATTGAGCCAGTAAGTTCTTCTTCATGACATGACTAGGAGGACTAGCGTGTCAGAACTTCCTGCCATGTCAGACACAGTGTGATGACAACCTTTATTTTAAAGGACACCCTTCTGATCCTGGGCAACATGCCTCTAGGAATCAACAGATCTGATTTGGTCAGCCATGCGAGGGGGTGAAAGGTTGAGGTTTGGGAGGGATACCAGTAGTGGCAGGTAGCCTAGCGGTTAGAGCGTTGGGACAGTAAACGAGAAAAAAAACCTGTCGATGTATCCTTGAGCAAGGCATTTAAACCTAATTTGCTCCAAGGGCTGACCCTGTAGGTAGGCTGTCATTGTAAATATGAATTTGTTCTTAACTGACTTGCCTAGTTAAATAATTAAAAAAATACCAGGTTGGCATGGGCGGTATACCATATTTTACTATATACCGGTATCAGTGATGGAAAAAGTACTCAATTGTCATTCTTGAGTAAAAATACCTTAATAGAAAATGATTCAAGTAAAAGTGAAAGTCACCCAGTAAAATACTATTTGTGTAGAAGTCAAAAAGTATTTGGTTTTAAACATACTTAAGTATCAAAATTAAATGTAATTGCTCAAATATAAGTATCAAAAGTAAAACAAATCATTTCTAATTCTTTATATTAAGCAAACCATATGGCGCCATTTTGTTGTTTTTTAAATATATGGATAGCCAGTGGCAAACTCCAAACAAAGCATGTCATATTGTTTATTATATTGTGACGTCATTAAGGATGGTATAACAACATTCAGTGGAAAGAAAAAGTATGTGAACCCTTTTGAATTACCTGGATTTCTGCATAAATTGGTCATAAAATTTGATCTGATCTTCATCCTAGTCACAACAATAGATAAACAGTCTGCTTAAACTAATAACACACAAACAATACGTTTTCATGTCTTTATTGAACACACCGTGTAAACATTCACAGTGCAGGGTGGGAAAAGTATGTGAACACTTGGATTTAATAACTGGTTGACCCTCCTTTGGCAGCAATAACCTCAACCAAACGTTTTCTGTAGTTGCGGATCAGACCTGCACAACGGTCAGGAGGAATTTGGACCATTCCTCTTTACAAAACTGTTTCAGGTCAGCAATATTCTTGGGATGTCTGGTGTGAACCGCTCTCTTAAAGGTCATGCCACAGCATCTCAATCGGGTTGAGGTCAGGACTGGGCCATTCCAGAACAGGTATTTTCTTCTGTTGAAGCCATTCTGTGTTTTGGGTCGTTGTCCTGTTGCATCACCCAACTTCTGTTGAGCTTCAATTGGTGGACAGATAGCCTTTCATTCTCCTGCAAAATGTCTTGATAAACTTGGGAATTAATCTTTCCGTCGATGATAGCAAGCTGTCCAGGCCCTGAGGCAGCAAAGCAGCCCCAAACCATGATGCTCCCTCCACCATACTTTACAGTTAGGATGACGTTTTGATGTTGGTGTGCTGTGCCTTTTTTTTCTTCATATGTAGTGTTGTTTGATCCTTCCAAACAACTAAACTTTAGTTTAATCTGTCCACATAATTTGTTGCCAGTAGCCCTGTGGAATATCCAGGTGCTCTTTTGCAAACTTCAGACGTGCAGCAGTGGCTTCTTCCGTGGTGTCCTGCCATGAACACCATTCTTGTTTAGTGTTTACGTATCGTAGACTCGTCAACAGAGATGTTAGCATGTTCCAGAGATTTTTGTAAGTCTTTAGCTGACACTCTAGGGTTCTTCTTAACCTCAATGAGCATTGTGTGCAGTGCTCTTGCAGTCATCTTTGCAGGACGGCCACTCCTAGGGAGAAGAGCAACAGTGCTGAACGTTCTCCATTTATAGAAAATTTGAACATTAATGCTTTTAGAGATACTTTTGTAACCCTTTCCAAAGTCTTCTGAGATCTCTTTTGTTCGAGGCATGGTTCACATCAGGCAGTGCATCTTGTGAATAGCAAACTCAAGTTTTGTGAGTGTTTTTTATAGGGCAGGGCAGCTCTAACCAACATCTCCAATCTTGTCTCATTGATTGGACTCCAGGTTAGCTGACTCCTGACTCCAATTTTGGAGAAGTCATTAGCCTAGGGGTTCACATACTTTTCCCAACCTACACTGTGAATGTTTAAATTATGTATTCAATATGGACAAGAAAAATATTAGTTTAAGCACACTGTGTTTGTCTATTTTTGAGACTTAGATGAAGATCAGATCAAATTTTATGACCAGGTAATTCCAAAGGGTTCACATACTTTTTCTTGCCACTGTACTGTATCTCTGAGGGTGTACACATTCTAGTTGTCAGGTTTGCATCTAAATGTAAAATATATTAAGTATTAGAATACTTTTGTGAAGATAAGAATGTGATTTTAGCCTTATAAATTAGATAATTGTTTTCCATATATACACTTTTGCTCAGTCAGTGGCCACGCCCAAGTGAGCACAGACATTGTTTTGGCGTGATGGAACGCCCCCGTTTTACCCAAGTATTAAAGCCTAAACCAAATTTACATTAGACCAGCCGACGGGAAGCATGAGCTGAACGTTACAAATGGTTTAAACTCTACTGACCAGAAAACGCGAGACGGTAGTCCATACTTTTGAAATGGTTAAACTCTGAAACTCTCAATCTCTACACAAGAAGACAAACTCACTAGACCTTATCATATCAGTCTGCAGCTGGCATGTAAAGTAGTCCACAACATCTGACCAATCCCTCTCAGAACAACTGTTGGTACATCTGAAGTATCTGTTCTAACAACCACTCCACTACCAGAGAAGCTCTACAAACCAGAGCCTTACATCCATCAACAACTTCACAATAGGACCCACCGAGTCCAACAAAGAGAGACGAAGATCTACTTGGGTCATCTCTCTCCAATCTCTTTCTCCCTCTCTCCATGCCGCTTTCCACACAGACCTAGCCCCGCCCCCTGTCACTCAAGGAGCGCATTTGTTGTTGCTTGACCACGAGACACTTGCGGTCAGTCTGTATGGTCAATGCAGCACATGCAACAATGTTGATGACAAAGATGTTGTTTCTATTTTGCTTCTTAATAGCAAAGTAGAAAGCGTTCTTTAAAAGGACACTATTAGTTTGTGTTTCTTACATCTGCAAACAGCTATAGTTTGTCTGTTCTTAGCAAGGTTTAGCTAAATTGTGTTAGCCGCTAATGCTACTCACTAGTTAGCTGGCTAGCTAATATACTGTATGTACTGAGTCAGAGCAAGCGTAGCTAGCTGTTTGTGCAACAGTATCTTCTTAATCAAAGAGGAATAGGCCAAGCTTGAATATGTTGGCTACATGAAGAAGCATTTAATGTAGCCAACATATTATAGGGTCCCCTAGGAAACACTGACCAACACTTTGGTTCCTAAAATACACTATATATAAAAAAGTATGTGGACACCCCTTCAAATTAGTGGATTCGGCTATTTCAGCCACACCTGTTGCTGCTGGGGTGTATAAAATCGAGCACACCGCCATGCAATCTCCATAGACAAACATTGGCTGAAGAATGGTCAGTGACTTTCCTATGATGATGCCACATTTCCAACAAGTCAGTTCATTACATTTCTGCCCTGCTAGAGCTGCCCCGATCAACTGTAAGTGCTGTCATTGTGAAATGGAAACGTCTAGGAGCAACAATGGCTCAGCCGCAAAGTGGTAGGCCACACAAGCTCACACAAGCTCATGTGCTGAAGCATGTAGCACCTAAAAATCGCCTGTCTTTGGTTGAAACACTCACTACTGAGTTCCAAAACTGCCTCTGGAAGCAACGTCAGAACAATAACAGTTTGTTGGGCGCGTTGGCTGGAGTGTCGTAAAGCTTGCCTCCATTTGGCCCTGGAACAGTGGGAATGCATTGTCTGGAGTGATGAACCATCTGGCAGTCCGACAGACAAATCTGGGTTTGGCGGATGCCAGGAGAACGCTACCTGCTCGAATGCTTATTGCCAACTGTAAAGTTTGGTGGAAGAGGAATAATGGTCTGGGGCTGTTTTTCCATGGTTCAGGCCCCTTAGTTCCAGTGAAGGGAAATCTTAACACTACAGAATACAATGACATTCTAGACGATTCTGTGCTTCCAACTTTGTGGTAACAGTTTGGGGAAGGCCCTTTCCTGTTTCAGCATGACATTGCCCCCTTGCACAAAGCGAGGTCCATAAAGAAATGGTTTGTTGAGATGGGTGTGGAAGAACTTGACTGGCCTGCACAGAGCCCTGACCTCAACCCCACCGAACACCTTTGGGAGGAATTGGAACGCCGACTGCGAGTCATACCTAATCGCCCAAAATCAGTGCCCAACCTCACCAATGCTCTTGTGGCTGAATGGAAGCAAGTCCCCGCAGCAAAAGGGGGGGATCAACTCCATATTAATGCCCATGATTTTGGAATGAGCAATTGTCCACATACTTTTGGTCATGTAGTGTAATAGGTTTTTTTTTGGCCCATATCATGCAGCCCTACGTGGCAGTGTGGAAATTATTTCAAATGAATGTAGGAAATGCAGAAACTGATGACAATGTAATAAATCATTTTCGGGTTGAAGTTGAATTGAACAGTATAAACCAATCAGACCCATTGAAATCACTTAGAATGTATGTGTTGCAACCCTAGGGCCACACACTACTCATAAATCAGAACTTTTATTATTCAAAAACATAAAATGCCGTACATTCATAACGTAATTATTTTTTTAAAAATACTGTGTTAATATAATTTGGTCATATCGCCCAGCCCTAATACCAGGTGTAAGGCAGGCAAGATTCTCCATCCCAACCCCCCTGTATCCTGAAAGATGGATGAATAATGTTTAATAGGTTCTTAAATGCCTACAAAGGGTTCCTATTAAAACCTGTGAACGTATTGTCTCTGTTGACGCTGACCAGTTGGAGAGAAATTAAAAGGCTGCTTTACTTTACTTAACTTGATCGTATGAGTCAAAGAAATTTGAATCATCAAAACACGCAAATATCAGGTTCAACTCAGTAACCCAGATTGACCTTTTGCACAGCTCTCATTCCAACTTTTATTTGACCTTTAGTTAACTAGCCTACCTACCTACTAGTGATGTGTCATGCGCAAAAGATGCGGCTCTGAGAGCCGATGCTTTGTAGTGAATCAGAAGAGCCGGCTCGCATCGAGTGAGAGCCGGCTCCCAGTTTTTTTCCTTTCGCTGCGTGCTTACAGGCAGAACTTTGTTTTGATTGGTCAGCAATCGCATCGCGGCCAATCAGATGTGAGGATATGGGATCATACCATTATGTAAAAACAGAGAGGGGGGTGAAGTGAAGCGGCACTCCACTGCAAGTTAATGAGTCGTAACAACGTTAATAACGACACTGTCTGTCAGATAGCGGTGAGGAGAGTGTGTGAGTCGTAACTATGAGTGACACCCGAAAGAGAAGCAGCATCTGGCTCCAGTTTAAAGACAATGGAAACAACAAAGCAGAGTGCGTTCACTGCAAGATGAAAATTACTTTAAGAGCAGGTTCCACCACAAACCTGCATAGACATATGAGAACTGTCCATCCTACAGTGCAGTTAGAGGAGAGAGGGCAAGCTAGCACCCCATCTACAGATCCTGGTGTGTCTCATCCCCAAAAAACAGCAACTGCAGCAGCATCTACTGGCTTCCCCACACATGCAGGTATAACCTCTCCTACTGCAGCTCAAAGCAAAATAAGCCAGTTTATACCCAAAGTGATGACCCCATCCAAACAGCACAGCATTGATGTAGAGCTAGCTAAAATGATAGCTACTGATTTCCAACCCTTTTCAATTGTGGAGGACAGAGGTTTTAAAAGTTTTGTCAAAACTTTAAATCCCACATACACTCTTCCCAGTAGAAAAACATTGTCCCAAACAACAATACCTAAACTATATGACACAGAACGGGCATTATGGCAAGTAAGGGTGAAACAAGCTCCATCAGTTTGCCTGACAACTGACTGCTGGACCTCCAGAACAACCTGCTCTTTCATGGCTGTCACTTGCCATTTCATTGAAAATTACAAGATGACATCTTGCCTTTTGGACTGCTTTGAGTTCACAGAGAGACACACTGCAGAAAACCTAGCAGATGAGCTAGTAAGAGTGGCAAAAGAGTGGCAAGTAGAGGACAAAGTAGTGTGCTGTGTGAGTGACAATGCAGCAAACATCACCAAAGCCATAAAAATTCTTAAGTGGACCCATCACCCATGTCTGGCACATACACTAAACCTCATGATTAGAGATGCCCTAAAGGTGGTCAAACCAACCGTGGATAAGGTGAAGGCTGTTGTGGAGTTTTTCCACAAAAGCACAGTTGCAACACAGAGGCTAAAGTCCACACAGTGCCAGATGGGGATGCCTGAACTGAGGCCCAAACAAGAGTGTGCCACCAGGTGGAACTCAACATTTTATATGTTGAAACGAATTCTTGAAACAAAAGATGCCATCATCTCCACCCTGGCCCTCATCAACGCACCAGTTGATGCTCTATGTCAAGAGGAATGGGAGCTGGTGAAAGAGGTCTGCACCGTCCTGCAACCATTTGAGGAGGTGACTGTGGAAATAAGTGCAGACAGGTACCTTGGACCATTTTTTTTCACTACTACCATTCAGTCACTATTATACATTGCAGAAACAATACAGTATAATGTGCCACATATAATATGCCACATACTTTAAAAAAAGCTTCATTTTAAAAGTTGCTGTTTCTCTCCCTCAGCTATGTTTCTGCCTCAAAAATGCTCCTGCTATGCAAAGGTTTGCAGCGTGTGACAGCCCAACAGACTGTAACCATGCAGAAAGGGAAAGAATTGGTTGCAGCTCTTTGTTCAGCCATGGACCGGAAATTTCTGCGTATGGAGTACAACACTGTCCACTCAGAAACCACATTATTGGATCCTAGGTTTAAAAAACTTGCATTCAATGACAACAGAGCTGTTGATGAGGCACTTCAGAGAATTAGTGCAGCAGCAAGATGCACCCCTAGCAGCCAGCCAGCTCCGCCATTAGAAGGCCAAGTGTATGAGGAACCACAAACCTCTGTTGTTTGGAGGCTTTTTGATGAAAGAGCTACAGGAGATGCTACAAGAAGAAATCCTACAGCTGATGCTATACTGGAGGTGAGGTCTTATCTTGAGGAGCCCATCATCCAACGAGCAGAAGACCCACTGAGCTGGTGGCAGGCCAAGGCCTCAGTCTTTCCACGCCTGGCGAAGGTGATGGAAGGGAGACTGTGTATTGTGGCAACATCGGTTCCTTCAGAGAGAATCTTCTCAAAAACAGGGCAGATAATCTCAGAAAGAAGAAATAGGATCAGTCCATCAAAGCTGAGGCATCTGATTTTTTTGAATGCCAATCTTCACTGAGGACATTAATACTGTTTGCTTGAGTTTGGT